>JZKD02S1660412.1:128282-141033 GCA_000966675.3 Picea glauca | reverse complement strand
AGGGTTTGACATTAAATCTTGTGCATCTTAGTGAAGTACATAGAAACAATTCCATGTCATTAGTAAAAATAAAGTAGACAAATAATTCTTCAATGAAAACTATAGACCATTAAGGGGGGCCTTTGAGAAAGTATATCCTCGAGGAAACTTAAATCATGAGCATTCTCTCTCTAAACATTAGAGGAGTGGGGGGCTGTCACAAAAAATGAGCCCTCAAATGTATGATTGCTAAATTTGAACGGGAGGTCATTTTGATCAAGAAATTACATATGAAGGGGATAAACTGAAAGGAATCCTCCCAACAATCCTAAAAGGTTAGATTTTTTTTGCTTTGAACTCTAATGGAAAATCAAGCGGGTAATTGAGAAGTTGGAATTCCTCATTTAATCTCATAAATTCATCTTCTTTGAATACATGTCTATTGACTTGCTCTGGTCAATGGAATTAGGGAAATATTTTTCAATTCTCCATATGTGTGGACCCTATGTGGAGAAAGGCTTCTAAAGGTAACATGGTTCACTAGGAATATTCAATGAAGATAATGTATAACTCTGGGGGGATCTTGACCTAATGATGAGAAGAGAGGAAGTATGGGGTATTAATGCAAATACAGATCCTTTGCTATATTATTTTATCCATTTGTTTAGAGATTAAAGACTTTGTGACGTTGAGCCAATAAACTGAGTTCCCAACTTGACAACCTTTAGAGTGGGAGGCTGTGGGGTTTCCAAAACACTGGATAGGTTTATGGTAGAAAAAAGGTAATGGATGATGCATATTGAATTAAACCCTAGGTTAGAGAGGGGGGATCTTTGGATTACCTCCCAATATTGTTCTAGATAGAGAAGGATGAGAAATAAACTATAGGCCCATTTAAATTCAATCCTAATTAGATGGAAAATGAGTAATTTAAAATATTGGTCATTTAGAATTGGATTAAGTATAATCCAATAGATGGAAATTCTACTCTTTTTCAATTTACGAAAACTTTGAAGAAGGTAAAGAAGGTCATAAGAGATTGAGCAATATTTAACTTTCAAAAAAGACTTAGAGGAGATTGAATAACAAATAGGTCAACTTCTCATCTCTAACAAGAGTGGAAATTTTTTCTGAAGAGGAGAAAAGGATTCTAAAAAACTAGTAGGAAAAGAAAAGAAAATTCTTGGAGTGGTAAGAAGTTAAATGGAGAATGAAAAGCAGAGTAATTTGGTTAGTGGAAGGGAGATAAAAGCAAAGGAAAACAACAAGGTTAGAAGATTATAGGACATTGTAAAATGGGGGGTAGGCATTTCCAAAAAGTATATAAAGAGCGAACAAGGGAAAATATTGAGGAAATAATCAAAATGACCCCCTTTTTCCAAGGATTCTTGGACTAGGAACAAAATGAAGAAATTATAGTAGAAGTTTCAAAAGAGGAATTTAAGGTTGTTCTAGAATCTTTGCATAAGTCTAATGTTTTGGTCTAGATGGATGCATTGTGGAATTCTACCTAGGTTTCTTTGAATTGATGGAAGATGACAATCCGAGGGTAGTGGAGGAATAAAAAAATGTAGGTAGAGTGATAGGGTCAATGAAATCAACTTTTGTAATATTGATTCCAAAGAAGAGCAATCCAAAATGTTTTGAGGATTCTAGGTTAATTTCTCTATGTAATAGAATATAAAAAATAATAGCCAAGGTAATTTATTCAAAGTTAAAGAAGGTTTTTTCAGACTATATATCACAATAAAAATTTGGATTCATACTCAACAAGAATATTCATGATGTAGCAACGGTGGTATTAAATTTAGAGCTTCTATTAAGTTCTTTTCAATTTACTAGACAATAATAGCATAAGCAGGATCACTGAGAGAAACACAATCACAAGGTACACAAAATTTTATCCTGGGAAACCCTCATGGGGGAGAAAACCCAGCAAAAACTTCCTTAATATAGATTTCCAATACAATGGCAAGATAAAAGACCAAACACAAGAGAATATCCAAGACTGAGCAATACGCCTCTCTCTCCTTCTTCTTGCAATTGCAGCTTCCTTCAAACTTGCGCACTAGATGAGTGACTTGAGTGAGTGAGTGAATGAGATGCTAGCCTCTCTTATTTATAGTAGCTGAGGAGCACTAGGGTTGTTTCTTTTCATCAGGTAGAGCCGACTTCTCGAACTAGTGGCTAAAACCACTTTAATTATCCCCAAAGGCCAACTTCTCAATTAGAATCATTTAAACATGGTTTGACCAATCCACAAAAGGGGATTTAGTCATACATAAGTCCCGACATGATCAATCCAAAAAAGGGGATTGATTTACATGATAATAAATCAATTATAATTAGAATATTATTCGCAGTTATAATATTTCAATACTCCCCCTTAACAAGAAGGGTATTCTACAATATAACATCACCAGGAGAGAGAGAGAGGGAAGCAACATCATCAACATCTGCGACATTGACTGGCATATCTATAAATCATTAGAAGTTTTTCTTCATCATCAATAACATCATCATTCATAGCATGGAGCTAGAATAGCATCATCATCATCGTTCACAACATAGAGCTAGAATTTGAAACATCAACATCAATTAATATAAAACTATAGCAACAACATCAACAACACTAGGTTGATACATCATCATCAACAACACGAGGTTGATACAACAACATCACGAACAACACAAGGCTGGAACAACAACACCATCAATAACATGAGGTTGGAGCAACAACATCATCAACACCACAAGGCTGGAACAACAACATCATCAATAGCATGAGGCTGGAGCAACAACATCATCAACACAAGGCTGATATAACATCATCATCATCATTTAGCAACATAATGAGGCATGTGTAACAACAACATTATGTGGTACTCTGGCAGTCCCTAGGGATCTTCCTAGGAATCAAAATATTCCCTAGGATATAAAATCCTAACGGAGCTACCACATGGTACTCTGACAAACCATCCTTACCAGACCTTTGGGATCTGCCCAGGAATCAAAATATTCCCTAGGATATAAAATCCTAACAGAGCTACCACTACTTACCACAACTGGCATATACATGCATAGGTACTCTGACAGACCATCCTTACCATACATTTGGGATTTGTCTAGGGATGATCAGTCCCCTAGGATATAAAATCCTAATAGAACTACCCATTGTTGGTCATGATACCATAGTATCATCAACATCACTCCCCCTTTCGAGGGAGGTCCTTTCAGACTATACCAATCTTGTCTCGAAAGTATTCAAACTTGACACGAGACAAAGGATTTGTCAACACATCTGCAACCTGCTCATATGTTCCAACATATTGGATCTTTACGGCTCCCCTCTGCACCATATCATGAATGTAGTGATACCAGATTTCTATGCGCTTTGAATTGTCATGGAACACATGGTTCTCCGTCATCTTTATGAAACTATGGTTATCACATAGAATCACAACGGCTTCCATCTCCAGATCTAATAGATCTGTCAGCAACTTCCGAATCCATATGGCGTCACAACTGGCAAAACATGCAACAATGTATTCTACTTCTGTCATGTTGAGAGAAATACTGGATTTATTCTTGCTCTGCCATGAAGTCATGGCTGACCCCAGGATGAAATAAAATCCTGAAGTGTTATTTCTATCATAAACACTTCCAGCCCAATTTGAATCAGTATAACCAATCAGTTTGAAGTCATGATCTCCATTACAAGAGAGACCAAAGTCCAATGTACCCTTAAGGTATCTCATCACATGTTTTGCAACAATAAGGTGAATATGTCTGGGCTCTACCAGACACTGACTCAAGGTGTTCACAACAAAACATTTATCTGACCTGGTATTCATTGGATACATCAATGATCCAATGATCTATTTGTACAACGTAGTTTTAACCAATTCTGACAAAGTATCAACCATGAGCTTCAACTTTGTTTCCATGGGTGTGCTCTGCCAAAATTCAAAACCTAAGAAATAATGCATCATACATTGGTCTTTCATCTCAAATTCTACAGCGAGCTTCTTCTTACAATCAATGATGAGATTTTCTTCTCCAGTTAAGAATACGTCATCCACATACAACAGTAATATAAATGGCTCATCATTCACAACCATTAACTAAAGGTTAGAATCAACTTTACTTTTGGTAAAGCCTAAGCTCGTCAGGAAACTATTGATTTTTCCATGCCAAGATCTAGGAGCTTACTTCAACCCGTACAAAGCCTTCTTCAACCTACAGACATGAGTCTTTCTATCTTCAACTTCAAACCCTTGAGGTTGTTCTGTATACACTTCTTCAGTAACACCATTTAAGAAGGTTGTTTTCACATCCATCTAGTGTAACTTTCACTTCATCTTGGCTGCAAGCGCCATGATGGTTCTGATAGAAGTGTATCTGGCTACAAGAGAAAATGTCTCTTCATAATCAATGCCTTCCTTTTGAGAAACGCCATGAGCTACAAACCTTGCTTTATTTTTTTCAATACTTCCACCTGCAACATGTTTTATCTTGTATAACCATTTGGAAGATACCACATATTTGTTCTTAGGTCTGGGAACTATTTCCCATACATAATTCTTTATAATGGATTGGTATTTTTCTATCATGGCATTTTCCTAGTCTTTCTTTTGAATGTCTTCTTCAAAGCAAGTAGGATCCTTTTCTATGAGATCAAACATCAAAGCCATGTAACTAGAGAATGGCTTAGGTTTCTTGATTTGTCTCATTATTCCTTTTGGGCCACCATACTTCTCTCCATATTGAATAAGTTCCCTTGCCCAATTTGGATTTCTCTTGTGAGAGATCGTCATTTGGGGAGGTTCTTGAGATTCTTTCATATCATGATCTTTTGGAATCTCATCATCAAGGATATTTGTAACTTCCCTCACTGGTTCTGCAACTCTGGGAGCAACAAACTCTTCTTCATATACTTCTTCAAGATGACATCTCCTTGATTTATTAAGTGTTGCATCTTCATAAAAGGTTACATCTCTGTTGATCTCAATATGATGGTAACATGGTATGTAAATTTTGAAGGCCTTAGAGACCTCACAGTATCCAACAAATATTCCCTTCTTTCCTAAAGGGTCTAGCTTAGTTCTCCTTTCTTTCAGAATGTGTACAAACACTGGACAACCAAATATCTTGAGATGGCTTACTTCTGGCTTCTTTTCGGAGAACATTTCTTCAGGGGTTTTGAATCCAAGTGTACTATGGAATAGTTTGTTTTGGACATATACTATTGTTCTTGCTGCTTCATCCCATAAGTTCATTGGAAGATCTTGATCATGGATCATAGTCTTCACTACTTCCATTATAGTTCTATTATTTTTTTCTACTACACCATTTTGTTGAGGATTATATGGAGTGGTGAGATCCCTCTTAATCCTAGCATCTCTACAAAAAATTACAAATTATTTTGAGGTGTATTCTCCTCCATTATATTCCCTAAGTATCTTGATTTTTCTTTCAGAGAGATTATCTATCAAGGATTTTAATTACTTGATTTTTCCAAACACTTCATCTTTTGATTTTAAGAAGTAAACCCGAGTATTGCGATAATAAACATCAATACATGACACATAATATACATACCCACTAAGAGAGATTAATGGCATTGGGCCACGCACATCTGAGTAGATGAGCTCCAATATTCCTTTTGCTTTAATGTCACTCTTCGGGAAATGATTCTTTATGTTCTTTCCTTGTGCACATCCCTTGCACACAACTTCATGATCAATCTTGAATTCTGGTAGACCTGTCACTAACTTTCTTACTTATGGTAAGGCTTTGTAGTTGATGTGATCTAGTCTTCTATGCTAAAGTTCACATGGATTCCCAGTGGAGTGAGTCAAGGCTACATCTGAGCGACCTTTTAATTTATACAAGCCACCTTCTTCTGTTCCAATAACATTTGCATCTTCTATGGTTTTTCTTGTAGGCCACATAAGGACTTCACCATCTATGAATGCAACCCTGAAACCTTTCTTATCTAAAGTTGAGATAGAAAGAAAATTCTTTTTCAAAACTATTACATAGAGTACATCCTTCATTTTCATCGGGGTCCCTGAATCAAGTTTGTAGGTGGATTCTCCCACTCCTTTGATAGGGTACTAGTAATCATCTCCTAGTGTAACTTTCCGGGGAAAATTATTTTATGTAAGGCTAGAGAGAATGTCTCTCTAGCCTATCATGTGCTTAGAGGCACCACTGTCTATGAGCCAAGTATCCTCTCCAAGTGACACAGATCCCGAGAGAGAAGAGAATAAAACATAATCTTCAATATTTTGTTTAATAATCTTTGTAGGTGGATCATCATCTTCAACTGCATGGGCATGATGTCTTTTGTTATTTCTCTTCTTGTATTCTTATCTTATGGCTGTAAAATTCTTAGCAATGCATCCCATCTTATCAAAATGATAACATTGATAAGAGGAAAAATCCTTTTCTCTTCTTTGACCTTTTTGAAACTTTTGGAATCTCCTTGAAGGGTGAGATTCTTTATGGAAATGGGTGAATCTCTTTGGTGAGTGAGATTCCTTATGTAGGTGGGTATCCTTCTGGAAGTGAGACCTTTTATTTCCTCCTTTATCATGAGAAACTAGGGCTTGATATTCATCCCTTAGTAGTACTGCTTCTTGGTTAGATACTCTTGCTTCTTCTTGAACACATTCTTCCCAAAGACTGTCAAATTGGAGTTTCTCCTTTCTTACATAGACAGTTTGGATGAAGGAATCCCAAGGTATTGTGAGACCATTAAGAGCTATCATTATGAGTTCATATTCATCTAGGTTGTCTCCAATTGCTTCTAGTTGTTCCTTGAATTGAGAAACTTTAGAGAAATAGTCACAAACGATTTCTCCTTCCTGCATCTTTGTATTCTTGAGTTGGGTTCTCAGATTCATCTTCCGGTTGATATCCCTTCCTTCATACATTCTGGTTAGGGAATCAAACATTTCTTTTGGAGTATTCTTAGAAGACACTTGAGGGATCAAGTGGTTTTTAATAGAGTCTACAATGATTCTTTTGGCCCTAACCATATCCTTCTGGTACTTTGCTTTGGCTGCAACTTCTGCAGGTTCCAACACATTTTCCTTTATGAATTTTGCAAGGTCATTCTCTTCAAGAATGAGTGAAATCCTATACTTCTAGGCAAAAAAGTTATCCGCACCTTCTAACTTTTCAAAAAGATTAGTGCTTGCATACATCTTGACTTGGAGCTAAGAAAATGACCAAAAATTGAAAGTGCTCAGAAATTAAATTTGATCTAACTAGGAGATGTGCTGGGATGAATGAGTAGGCTGGTGCAATCTGTTTTAAGAAAATCCAAATTTTACCCCTTGAAACTTCCTGCACAAATTTGGACTGGTACTTTTGGTACTGGTTCTGGTTTCCTGGTTTTCTAGTACCAGTGAAAACTAGGATTTCACTTTCCGGAGGCTCTGGTCACTAAAAAGGTGCGCTCAAGTTGCCAATGGGTTCGCTAGTCTAGGGTGCATTTCACTAGATGGTTTTTAGGCTAAAATTCCCTTACAAAAAAATCCCTAATTTTCTTGTACGACAACAATGATGTTTTTTGTTACCCAATGAAAGGTGCTCTATTCAGTGAAGCTCTGATACCATGTTAAATTTAGAGCTTCTATTAAGTTCTTTTCAATTTACTAGACAATAATAGAATACGCAGGATCATTGAGAGAAACACAATCACAAGGTACACATCATTTTATCCTGAGAAACCCTCGTGGGGGAGAAAACCCATCAAAAACTTCCTTAATATAGATTTCCAATACAATGCCAAGATAAAATACCAAACACTAGAGAATATCCAAGACTAAGCAATGCACCTCTCTCTTCTTCTTCTTGCAACTGCAGCTTCCTTCAAACTTGCGCACTAGATGAGTGACTTGAGTGAGTGAGTCAAAGAGGCACTAGCCTCTCTTATTTATACTAGCTGAGGAGAGCTAGGGTTGTGTCTTTTCATCATGCATGACTTACTTCTCCAACTAGTGGCTAAAATCACTTTAATTATCCCTAGGGGCCGACTTCTCAATTAGCATCATTTAAACATGGTTTGACCAATCGACAAAAGGGGATTTGGTCATACATAAGTCCCGACATGATCAATCCACAAAATGGGATTGATTTACATGATAATAACTCAATTATAATTAGAATATTCTTCGCAGTTACAATATTTCAACAGGTGGAACATGATGGCTTTCATTCATAAAGAGCCAAAATATCCTAGCAATGGTCCTCAAACTAGTCCTATCCAAAGCCTATGATACCTAGGTAAACTTGCTATACTTGAGACTAATGTTGATTCACATTGGAACATTTCTTCAAATGGTAAATTGGATTATTGGTTGAATGTCCTAAGTCTTCTTGATTGTTCTAATAAATAGATCAATTTTTTGTTTCTTCTATCCATCCAGAGGACTAAGAAAAAGTTTTTTAATGTCACCTTTTCTCTTCTTCCTAGTGGTTGAAGGCTTAAGTATGGTAGCAAAAGATAGAAAAACAGAAAGGTCCATTAAAGGAATAAAAATCCATAGATCTATGACATTGTCCCACTTATTATTTGTTGATAATGTGATTTTATTTGGATTGGGTATAATGAGAGAAGCTTAAAATACAAGGAGATATTAGAACTATATTGTAGAGCAACATGGATGGAAATAAATACCAATAAATCAAATATTATGTTCAATAACCTAGCCGAGGAACAAGAGAAAAGGATCATACAAATTCTACCATTCAAAGAATCCCTATTTGACAATGGAGTGAAATTTTTAGGCTTCATGTTAAAACTTAATGATTACAAGGTGAAATACTGGAATTAGATTTATGAGAAGATAGAAAAGAGAGTGTCAATTTGGTGTTATAGATGTCTTTTTAGAGGAGGAAGATTAACTCTAGTAAATCAATTCTAGAGACAATCTTGTATACTAACATTCTTTAACTTACATACCTAAATGATTGCTAAAAAATATAAGAAATAAATGTTTCAGTTCTTGTGTATAGTGATGAAGAGTAAGAAGGGCATTCCCTTAGCAAAATGGAATAGGATTGCAAAACCTAAAGAA
Source organism: Picea glauca (assembly GCA_000966675.3). Lineage (NCBI taxonomy): Eukaryota > Viridiplantae > Streptophyta > Pinopsida > Pinales > Pinaceae > Picea > Picea glauca. Next base: position 131,962 of record JZKD02S1660412.1, on the reverse strand, counting down.
AATGGAAGTTGGGGACTAAAATAAATATATCATTTTGGACAAGCTTTGGTAGGCAAGAGCCTTTGGAGGCTATTAAAAGGACTTTGGAATATAGTAATTAGGAAAAAGAATACATTGAACCATATTTTTTTAAAGATTATATTAGTTAACCAGTAAAACCTATACTAGGGGCTTCATTAATATAGAAGTAATTGGTTAGATCCTTTCCAATTGTAGGTAGATGGTCAGATTGAAAGGTGGGAAATGGGGTGAAAGTAAAAATGGGCCAAAGAAATCCTTGGGTGGGAAGTGTTGGGGATTTTAAGCTTTCAAATCCTTTGGTAAATACATTAAACATGAATGCTTTATACTACTTCATAGAGGTAGAAAATGATAACAGTACTTCTATATGGAATAAAGGATAGAAGAATGAAAACATGATAGGGTTGCAAGGGGAAGAAGATGTATGTTGAACCCAATATGTTCAACAATTGAAGTATAATACAATCAAACTTAAAGAGGAGGTGGATGAAATTGTATGGTAAAAAAATATCTCAACAGGAAGATATATGGTAAGGTTAGGACATCATGCCATGTTCGAGGGAGAGACAGAAAATGATAGGAAATGGTGGTGGAAGCCTATTTGGAAAATAAAAACACCACTAAAAGCAAGAGATTTTTTATGGCCAATCCTTGTAAACAAAGTATTGTCTTGGGACAACTATAAAAAAAATATCATGGCAATGTCCAAGGAGATGTAATTTCTACAAAAATTATGATGACACCCTCTCACACTTGATGATATCATGTCCTTTCTCAAGGATAGTATGGGAGGAGGCATCAAAATTATCAATGGAAAATGGAAAATGGAAAATATTCTTTGTAGTAGACTATATAGAAAATTGGTTCAAGGATAAATCTACTAAGTCTCATAAATCTCTCCCACATGTATAGTTCTATGGGTTCTTTGAATAACAAGAAATTATATGATGTTTCAAAGTAATGAAATGCTACCATTAAAAAATTTAGCAAATTAAGTATGGTTATGAAGGAGTGTGGAAACCATAGAAAGAGAAGTCTCAAAGAGTGGTCGCTATCCCAGATATTGATAAGTCATGTGCTTGGGGTCACTTTGATGTATCTAGTCAACAAAACTCTAACTGTATTGGAGTTGGAGGTGTCTTGTTGCTAACAAAAAAATATCAAATAAATTTCAAAGAAACATTGGGAACCTAAACAAATAATTGGGTAAAGATGAATTATCTTTGGATTCCAATGAGGATAATAGTGGAAAGAGGAGGGGATCAAAGGTAAATTATGGGGTATTCCAAGTCAATCACAAACAATATTGAAAACACACTATTTATCCTAACCATGGAAAGAATCAAAGAATTAAAAGGAAGATTTGTAAAAAAATATTTTCAACATGTCTATGGAGAATTGAACATCAAACCAGATGATGTTTCTAAAAAATCGCTAGTTATTCTTCTAGGTACTTTCAAGTTTGAATAAAGTAAGGAATTATCTCCACTGACAACCATCAATCGACCCGTATACGGCTAGCTATTCTCTATTGAAGTAGAATACATTTAGGAAATGGTGCAAGTTTTGTGAAGAAAATGATAATGAACATATGTTTTTAAGTGGCCAATCTATGTAAATCCATAATGGCTACTAAGGTTAAGATGATGTTTTCCATGTTTCTATTTTTAGAAAAACAATTAGAAGAAACCCTTTTTTGTTATTGTTGACAGGGATCTTTAAGGAGAAATTTGATTGCTCAAAAGGACATATCATTGTATATTTTATATTTCTAACTGAAATAATAAATATATTTTTTTCTTGAAAAAATATCAAGGCTTGAAGAATTATTATGATCTTTTTCTTCAACAATTGGATGACAAGGATAGATCCATTCAACATCACTACTATAATAGAAGGTTCCTGCATGTTTTTTTGCCTCCCATTTTATGGAAGTTGGAAAATGGTATGCACAATATTATTCCCGTGTCTTATTTTTGCATTTCATTTAGCGTCCATTTATTTTTATCTATTTACAAATTCTATGTCTCCTTTGTGTAATATTCTAGATATAAAAAGTATGCAGAACATAAATAAATAGCTATAAATGGAGGATGAACAACAATATAACTAGAACAACACCATGATAATACCAAAATGATAACAAAATAACACCAGAAATAACACTTTGATTATCGAGAGCAATGTTCACTTGCCTCTTCAAGGGGGAAACCTCCAGCAGAGAAGAGATCTATTACAATAATATCCAAGAAAAAATTTCTCATACCCTTGACTCCTATTTATACTAAATATGTCTATCAAAAGAACCATCTAGAGGAAGATCCTTCTAGAAGCGAAATCTTCTATTAGGTCTTCTTACATTGGACTTATTCTTCCTTATTGGTAGGCCTTATTAATATTGACCTTTATTACATGGAGATATATTATTCTACCTACATGAGGGGTTAGGTCCCTAACATGTCCTCCCCCTTAAAAACAACCTTGTCCTCAAGGCTTGAGATGGGGAAATTGTTGTAGAATGGTAGCTGGTTCCCAAGTGGCATTTGCTGGAGTTGTATCTTTCCACTAGACTAACGCTTCCTTGATGGTTCGCTGACACATTCGACGCTCACGCTGGTCCAAAACTGCTTGTGGTTGTAGCCAAATGGAGCCTTCTTCGTCCAACTCAGGAAGTTTGGTTTGCGTTTGGCACTTAGTTCCAATTGTTAACTCCTCAAATAAACCAGTAGATTTATTTTCTTGTTTAGGTGATAGGTTGTAACTTCAAGTCACTTTTGAGTTGCAAAACTTAGGTTTTGGTTTTTTGTCTTAGAAAATAATATGATCTATAAAGTCTTCTTTTCAAAATTTGCATAATTCACTTTCAACAGCTAACGTGTGTCCAAAATTTGAGTGTTAGCTGTGGAAAGCAGCGACTTTCAGCAGCTAAGGAGCACTTCTCATAAGTCTGTGCGCTGTTGAAAGTGGTGAATTCCAAAAGGTTCGAAAATCAAGTCACGGGTGGCGCGCTGTTGATAGTACATACTTTCCACAGCTAAGGAGTGTTTTTTAAATAGTGGTGCGTTGTTGAAAGTGCATACTTTCCGCAGCTAACAGGGATTTTCCACAGAGTCACGCGCTGGTGAAAGTGGCAAGCGAACAGTTGACAGAGGCGTTTTCCACGGGCTGTTTTCTGTGCACTGAATGTTCTCATTATGAACAACATTTCTCTTTTGACTAACACAACACTTGTCCACCTTGCAAATGGATATAGATCATTCCAAATCTTATCATTAAAAGAGATGTTCATTCGATGATGATCTGTTGCTGCATTCATCAATGCTTCAGGGAATTGTTTATTTGATCTTTCCCTCCCTAATGTAAAAGAGGTTATAAATCATACTATCCTTGCTCGTACTCTCTTTGTAAGAAACATTAACAGCAATGTTGAACTTCCAGATTCCGAGTTTAAAATGGGCTGCACAGGTGTTCTCAAAAGAGATCAGTCGGGTTTTCAGTTTGCAAATGTAAAGGTGTTAAATTCTAGGGTGTCGATGTTAATGCGTCATTATACATGCCAAGTTCCCGAGATTACAAAGAACAGGAGATCACGCATCAAGTAATCTGAACAAATCTTGCATGTCCGGTTTGTTTTCAAACAACAAATTTATAGCCATGCG
>JZKD02S1660412.1:80138-116707 GCA_000966675.3 Picea glauca | reverse complement strand
GAGGTAATTAACAACATTCCCTAATTTTTTTATCTGTTTAACCTTCTTTATGACTCATTCAATATTCCAAGACAAGTGGCAAAGCCACATGAAAATGCACTTGAATCCATTCTTTAGGACATGCAATCATTCTTTTTAAATATTCTTGCAGACACTCTCCTTCATCAAGCCTGACAGGATGGGATGGTAGAGAGCATGTGGGTTTATGATTTTTATTCGGTTGAGTACCTAGAAACACTTTTATAGCCTTTGTATGGGAGGTTTGAGTTTTTATTTCTTCTTGATGTTCATGAGTGCCATTTCTATATATGGAAAGCACTAGGGGACTCTTCTAGAATCATGTGGTGTTCTGTTTTGGTCTTTTCTAAAATCACTTTGGGCATTTGATGGTGGGGGTATAGATTCTCATAATGATTTGTGGCCTCAAGGATCATTTGTAGGTATATCCTTCATCTCTTTCTATCTTAGAAGTCTCTGGTTTTGTTTCATATTTTATGGGTTTACGCCTTTAAATATGAATTCATTTTCTTACTCCACAGAAATAGTGAAAAGTCATTCACATTGTAGCACTGGGAGTTGGATGACTAATTGTGTTATCAATATGGAATTATTAAGGTTACTCTCCTAGTCCTCCATTGGGAATAACAACACTATATGCCTCAAATAGTTTAAGAATATTAGGATTATTTCTCTAGAAGCTACCTTATGAAATTGTGAAATGGATACCCATGATGACCTAAATAGTTGTGCGCTCTATGAGCATTCTAATATCTAAGATTCAATATAGAGATGTGAACAACATGGTGATGATAGTCAATAAACTCTGAGCAATAGGAAGATGGGAAACTTGGAAAATGATAAGGAACATAACTATGCAAGGGATCTAAAGTTGACTAGAAGGAAAATGCTCAAGATGAAAGCCCAATTGGAAAGACACAAAGGGGAATTTTTTCTTCTATAGGTTGGGGAAGAAAGTGATAGAGAGAATCTAGATGAGGATGAATACATGGTTAGGGAAATTCGTGAGAAATTAAATCACTCAGAGCTGGAGAAAAATCTTGGGATAGAGGAGTTGAGGAAATCTACAACCCCAACTGCATCAGTTGGTTCTTTTTTACAAGACCAAGCAAAAACCATGGAAGAGGACATAATGGAGCAAAAATTATAACATGCCATGAATACATACCCCTCTCTCCTACCTTCAGTAATGTGAAGAAGGAAATCATCCCATTTGGGGCTAGCTAACCAAAATGTTTGAATTTCTTTATATTTTTTAAGACTTTACTTCTATTCGGACCATATGCAAAGCTTTATACAAGCATATCAATTAATAATTGTAATAGTTTTTTGAACATAGTAAAGTCAGGGATTAGCTATCAACCTTTAGTTGGTTCTTTGATATCTATGGATAAATTTGAACTGTGGGACTTCCCTTTTGTTTGTATTAAAACACTGGATGGTATGTCCACAACCCCTTATTTTTATTATTAATACAAAAACCATTTATTTATGATATAAGATACAACAATAGCCATTTCTTCTTTTTCTTCTTATCTTTTCATTTATGTTGTTTTAGTGATAAATATAAGTATTGACCACTTTTTGACATATTGGAAAATAGATGGTAGTATCACCATACATATGTTCTTAGATGTTACATCACTTATGCTGGTATGTAGGTTAGGTGTGTGATTGTGTCACTTATGTACATTTGTGGGTTAGGGTCATATAATAGCATCAATTATGTGCGAGTGTCACTTATATGCATGAGTGTGTCAGTTATGTAGATGTGGGTTAGCTATGAGGTGTTTCTCACACACACACACACAATCAACACATCAATATGCATAAATGATGCACTCACACACATACACACATACAAATGTGTGTGTGAGCGTGCACACCTACATGTGTTTCTTATGTTGTGTACATGAATGAGTCGCTTATGTGTGTTAGTGCATCACTTATGCGAGTGCATGGATTATATTTTCATATGTGTATGAGTATGTCACTTATCTATGTAAGTACTTCACTTATGTTAGGTGTGTCACTTATATGCATGAGTACTATGTTCCTTAGGTGTGTCTCTTATGTGCATGAGTGTGTTACTTATGTGGTTGTTGCATCACTTATGTGCATTAGTGTGTCACTTAGGTTAGGTGTGTCACTTATTGTGCATGAGTGTGTTTCTTATGTTAATTGCATCATTTATGTGTGCAAATGCATCACTTTTGTTTGTGGGGCATATATTGATGGAAATATTTATGGTGTAAAGAAAAAGTGATCATAGAAGACTAAAATAGATTGAGTGGTCATCGTCAAGAACTACCCTTGAAGAATCCATCAAATATCAATTTCGGGGATGATACTAGACATATCCTTATGTAAGGAGTTACGATGCATGTATGAGAGAAAGTACACATGACAAAATGACCTAGAAGAGCATCATTGGTGAACCTGTAAGATTCATCAAATATCGATTTGAGGTAAAGTACCATCATTATTCTGATGGAAGGGGATCTAATGAAGATAAGTAATCATAGAAGGTGAGGCAAATGCATATGGTATTTTAGTTATTTTTTAGGAATTAGTTAATTAATTATGATTATGTTTGTGCTAATCATTGGTGATGTGATAAGAGTGAGAAGGAATTTCTAGTATGATAGGATGGAATCCATTACTTTAATAAATCAAGCATATACGTCAAGAAGGGTGTGCAAATGAAGCACATGGGCCAATGAAATAAACCCAATGAATAGGAAGTTAGTAATGGATGCCAATGGAGATTGGAAAAAAAAACACATGCATATAAACTTGATTTAAGAGAGATTAATTATAGGAAACCATTGTGAAAGAAACACTGGAAGTAATCAAGAAGGAGACCATAAAAAACATATCATATTAAGTAAAACAAGAGAATCCAGATAATGTCTCTAGAGCTCTATGAAAAATACAACGTTTATGGCATGTCATTGATGTCATGAAGGAAGTTTGATAAAAAATAGAAAAATACATAGATTGTAATCAAGAAGGAGACCATAAAAAACATATCATATTAAGTAAAACAAGAGAATCCAGATAATGTCTCTAGAGCTCTATGAAAAATACAATGTTTATGGCATGCCATTGATGTCATGAAGGAAGTTTGATAAAAAATAGAAAAATACATAGATTGTGAAATGATGAGAAGATCATGCATGTACAAAAATGCATTATTTAAAGGGAATATAATAGATTAAACCAAAGACTTATCTACTTTATAGATTATAGAAATTAAAGAAGTGAAAGAAGAGATGAAAAATATAGAAAATAGAGCAATGAGCTAGGCCTAAGAAAATTTGTAGACAATGGGGATTTACGATACTAAGAATGGTGTAGATAGTGAGAAATGATATAGGGGATTCATAGAAGAAAAGAGGCAAAGAATGAAGGATCATCCACTATATTCGGGATCAAGATAAATTTATTTTTAGAGTAATTGCAATACTAGACTTGGTCTATGCAATGGAAAAAACATATAATCTAAAGGAGATAATTGTATGGACACTGACTTCAGAGACAAACATACCAATTGGAGTAGATATGATAAGGTTGAGAGTTTAAAATTCCACAAGGAACAAAATTATGGAACAAGAAACTATTAAAAGAAAGGGTTAGGGCTTACTTGATATGGCTATACGGAAAATTAGAGACATATATGCTTATAGGGGAAAATAAACTAGTATATGACATAAATGACTTGAATTATGGATACTAGAGGGTTCATGTCTTCTTAATATGTAGAATATCCAGGTAACCTCATGCTTTAGTATGGTTGAGGGAATGACTATACCCTCTATTGATAGTTTTGTATGGAGGAAAGATAGTTGAAGGGGCTTAGATTGAGATACAATACATGATTATGATAGTGACTTTGTTAAAGCCAATGTTGGTTAGGATCAATATAAAGAATGGAAAACTTCTAATACCTTACCACTATACTCACATGTGGAAAATACACTTACATGGATTTTATTGGTTTGTTGAGGAATATATACTAGAATAGTGTAGACTAATAGAGGGCAAGAAAAGTGAGAATACCTTGAGATTTGAGGCCTAGGGAAGGTTAATAGTAAAATATATTGGATACTTATTTGAAATATAAAAATACTCATATATCATAGTATGGGGTTTTAATGACCACCCTACAACACTTCCTTGATATGTGATAAGTGAGGTGGGTATAAGGGATTTATGCAAACATGTGATAATAACAAACAAGTATTCTACTGACAAAAATAATAATGGTGCACCTTGGAGACCTCCACAATACTAGGCATGATAATTTTTTAGTAGAGACAAAATATAAAAATTGGTGGTTGAAGCTTATCATCTAAACCCATATTTCATTGTATGAAATATGGAATACTTTTAGCTAACAAACTTATTGACAAGGAAATATTTGAAGCGAAAATTTGGATGGAGAAGAAACCCATACTTAAAAGTGCAATACATAAGAGTACCTTGAACTAATAATAGGGGAGTGGAATACATCATCTTCAAATTTCTAGATGATGAGATTGAGGCATTATAATTAGAAGGGATGAAAGATGATGATGAAGTGCAGTACAACTTTGATGCCTTGGGGAAGATAAAGAACATTGATGGAAAAAAAAAGTTGATAAAGACCATAATGAACTAGATGGATTAAGATATTGAACCATAGGAAGAGTAGGATAAGTAGAATAAGAAAAAATGCCAAGGAAGTAGACATGTTTATTAAAGAATGGAATGAGAGAAGAAAATGATGGGAGAAGCGAAGGGATCTAAGGGAGAAGAATAAAGAGGCATCAAGAGAAAAATTCAAAGAAATTAAACCGTGCATGATGTTGAATGTGTAGAATATTTCCTTAGCCATTAGGGCACTCCAACTCTACATATATTTTTAATTTTACAATCAGATTTCCAAGATGGAAAGTGACTAGACCAATTTGGTATATAACAATGATTTTAAATGGGTCTAGGTATTAGATCCAATTTCAATCTGAACAATGGGTTGAGTTCAACATGAAAAAATCACTAATTTTGTAGGTTTAATGGCTTTAAAGCATCCATCTCGACCTTAGTTGAAGTCCTCTTGCAATGCCTTGGAGAAGTGAAAAAACACTTAAGGCATGAAGTGTATGCATACCTTTATAATAAGTGGAGGCATGGGCAAGGCAAAGTGGAATCTTTAGCTCCATGCCCTGGACTTCACACTCTACATAACAATAGGCCAAGGAAAAATGAAGCACATATCTTAGGTCTATGTGGTGTTGTGGGCACACGTAATAGAAATGACCTGTAGGTGTGGGGACTGCACCATGGAGATTGTTTCTTTGTTCCCTACATTATAGAAAGGTTAAGGGAGATGAGGTGATCTAGAAATGTAGTATGAGAAGCTTGTAATAATGACGAACCATAGGTTTCCACATGACCAGCTAGAAAAAGGAATAAATAACCCATCTTTCATATAGGAGGAAACATATGTTAAGGTAAATATAGGTGATTTCTTTTTGTTTTCACACTTTTAACTATATAAAAAGAAGAAGCACACATACTGAATAACTCCAAAACAAATAAGACCCTAGATTACCTGGCACAATATGACCCAACAAATAGGTAGGTGCTAGATGTAATCCATGTTGGCAAAAAGATTATCCTAAAGAAGAAACATAATGCCAAAAAATGTTACATGAGGTAGTTGCATTCAATGGGTTTTGTTGGCAACATTTTAGGGGTTCTTGGAAAGGTGATTAGAAGACAATTGTAATGGTTGTTGTATACTCTTTCCCTTTCACGAAGAAGAAGAATTGCTAGAGAAAGGCAATAAAGAGGTAGACCAATTCTAAAGGGGGCAGTGAACATTGGAGTTAGGAAAGGAGAACTAGAGGAAGTTGATGAGAAAGAGAAATGGAGACAACCAATCTCTTGGCCTTCATAACAGAAGGTAATTAAGAGGATCAAGGTAAATATTTCCATATCTCAATGCACTTGTCTTCACATGAAATTTACTATTTTGAAGATGGTGAGAAATAGACTCAAACACTAAGTCAGTCAACATCTAGAGAAATAATGTACATGAGCTTTAAATGGGCATGCAAAAATATTAAAAAGATAGTATGAACCAAAGAACAAAAAAATGGTTGCAAGTTAGAGGAAGGAGATAGCAACAACAATAGAGGGTTGTTATAAAGACTACAAGGATGAAACCCCAAATATAAGATTGTCTTGGGTGGAACAAAGACCATCCTAAAGTGCTAACAAATCACCTCTAATAATTAAAAAGGAGAGTAAGAACACATAGTAAGAGTGTGGCGCTTTGCATATAATTCCTAGATAAATGAAGTGTCAATAGAGGCCATTATTTGTTGGTTTTACCATCTAGGTTTTTAGAGTAAAATCTATTTGTTATTACTATGTATGTTTGTTTTATTTAGCATTGTTTTCTTCATTTAGGTTATAGACCATAAGTAATATTTAAGCATATTTAATGCATAATGAAATAACAAACATATCTACACAATCTGATTTCCACAAAATGAATTGAGGTTCATGGGGGTGAATTGATTCATCTATAGGCTAAGAAATTATGGATCATATTGGTATCACAACCAAGTTCAAGCATATTGGAAAATACCTTTGGTATTAGGGAGCCCAAGCTCAATAACACTTGGAGAAGGCCCTATTAGTATTAATGCTTTTGTGGGACTCAATATGTTTTAAATAGGGAAGTGTGATCCAAAATGGGTTTAGGTATTGGATTTGATTTCACTCTGAACAAAGAGTTGAGTTGAACACATAGAAATCATCATTTTTTGAGGATTGATGGATTTAAATCCTCCATCCCTAATATAACGGAAGTCCTCTTGCAATACCTTGGAGAATTTCAAAAAGTGTTAAGGCATGAAGTATATGCAGAAATTTAGGCTACACAAAGGCATGGATATGGTAGAGTTGAATCTTTAGCTCCATGCCTTGTATTCCTCACTCTGCATAACAATAGACTAAGGAAAAAGTTAGTGCATAGATTAGGAATATGTGACATTATCAGTGGGTAACGTAAAAAATATGCGGAAGTGCGAGAAAAGTGACATGGAGCTTGTTGGTTTGTGTCATGCATTATGTAAAGGTTAAAGGAGTTGCAGTGATGAGAAAATATGGTAGGAGAAGCTTGTAGTAGCAAACAACCGCATACTACTGGATGGTTAATAAAAAAAAGGCCTAAGAAATCTATATCTCATATATGAGGAAGAAGAAATTAAAGTAAGGAGGGGTGATACCTATGTATTCATTCCTTTACACCACAGGGAAAGAAGAATCACATAGACTAAAGAACTCCAAGTCAAAGAAGACCCGTGTGTACATGGAAGGATAAAACCTAACAAATAGGAAGGTGCCAGATGACATCTATGTTGGAAAAATGTAACCCTAAAGAATAATGTAACACCAAATCATGTTATGGGAGGTGGCTAAGTTAGATGGGTTTCATTAGCAGCATTTGAGGGGTGTTTGGTAAGATGATCGAAAGGTAGTTGTATCGACTGCTAGAGACTCTTAGATTTCTAAGAGGAATAGAAATAATTAGAGCAAGGAAATAAATAGAGAGCTCTCTTCTAAAGAGGGGGGTCAATTATTGGAGTTCAAAAAGGAGAAGAGGAGAAATATGAGAAAGAAAACTAGAGACAACTAGTCTCTTGGCCTTCATAACTGAAGGTAAGAAAGAGTATCAAGGCTAAGATTTCCATATCTCAATGCACATTTCTTTACAAGTAGAGGATATTTTTGAATATGGTGGGAAGAAGACTCAAACATTGAGTCCATCCATATATGGGGCAATAAATTCCATGGGCTCTAAATGTGCATACAAGAATCTTGGAAATAATGACCTAGAGAACAAAATAAATGGTCTCCAATTTAGAGGAAGATGGATATAGGAGAAACATTAGAGGACTATTCCAAAGACTGAGAGAATGAAAGGAAAAACACAAGATTTTCTTGAGTGGAATGAAGGTTATCCCAGAGTGTTAGTAGAGTACTTCGAAAAATGAAGAATGAAACTAAGAACACTATGTAAGAGTATGGCCCCTTATATGCAATTCCTTGATCAATGAATATCTGACAAAGGTCATTATTTATTGGTTTTCCCATTTGTGTCTTCAAGGTAAAATATTTGTGTTATTACTATGTAGGGTTGTTTTCTTCAACACTATTTTATTCATTTAAATTACATTCTTTAAGTAATATGCAAGAATATTTAATGCACAATGAAATAACAAACATAGATAAACAATTTAATTTATGCAAAATGAATTAAGGTGTGTGTTAGTGAATTGACTTCGCCATAGGTTAAGATATTACAAATCAAACAACAACACAACATATTTCATATGAAAAAATAAATACATAATTAATATTTCATAAAGTTGAATAATAAGGGAAGCACAACTTAAGTCATAAATATTCTTATGAAAATAAATTTCATCATATAGCGGAATTTTCACATATCTTCACAGAATTTCATTGACAATTTATTATACAAAATTCAGATTAAAACAAATTCAATAATTAAAAACAAAATATGCAAAACATGGATATACATAAAGATAGAGATGAATACTTATATTTTATTAAACATTTATCCACCAAACCAGATGCAAAGGAGTGATTCACCTCCAAACTATAAGCATATGGTGTAGATGTCAATCCCAAGCTAGGCTACGAGACCACTAGGGTGAAGAAATACCTATAGATTTCTAAATATTAACAAGGACTTAAATTTTTAACATTAAAAGTTAAAAATTGGGACCGCAATTTCAAGATGTTTGTTAATGGATTCATATCCATAGGACCTAACACAGAGAAAGTAGAAATTGAGATGTGTTTCTAGATTTCATGAGTCTTAGCAATTTTTTAGCATATCAATAATGTGTAAAACATATTATTTTCACGTAAGTGACATAAGTGACACACATAAGGGACACACAAGCACACACATAAGCGACAAACCTAACACACTACAAGGAAAATACCCTCTAGTGGAGGTTTTTGCGGACGCCCCTATAAAAAATATCCCAAAAATCCGTTTATAGAGAATGATACTAGCAGACCCCATATGAGTAGTATAAGGTGGTAATAACCAACATGCGCTTATAGGTGTAAAATGAAGCCTATAATAGGTAAAATGAAGCTAATCTTAAGTCCTCTGATGTTTGTTTTTGCCTTCAATTACTTATTATTTCCTAAAGACGGTTGCAGGTTGCAACTCCCTTGATATTAAGGGAAAAGGGATATATAGCATGTTTCAAATTGGTATCCACTTCTCCCCGCTGTATAAGGTGAGCGACTAGAGGTTTTAGTGGATGTTTTTACACCGGTGATTTTATAAGTACATCACACACCGGTGCATTTTTGACAATAGGTGCATCAATGCCCTCAAAAATAGTGCACCATAGCAGGGTTATTTCAAATAAAGAACAATATTGTCTAGTGCGCTTCAAAAATAAGGATGCACTAGGAAATAATGACGCACTGTAATAGCATTCTTTTAAACATACACGATGCACAAGGTAACACTAGAAGAACTAGTGCACTATTAGTAGAGCACACCATCATATGGTTAAATAAAAAACATTTACGCAACAATGTAGGATTGTGTAAAAAAAAATATACCGGTGCCCTTCATTGTATCATGTGCACCAGTGCTCCAATATGGAGCACCGTGTTAGGGTTAATTTCCAAATATAGGCGGTATAGTCTGTAAATCCAGGTGCACCGGGGCATCTATTATTATACCGCACCATGTCATTCTTAAACAAAATATTTCACACCACTGTAGTTTTTCAAAAAAAAAAAAGGCGGTGTGCTATAGAGTCGTATATGCACCAGTGCGCACACAAACACATATGCACCATGTTAGGGTTGTTTTTTGTTTTTTAATATATAACCGATGCACTCATTAAACATGTATGGCCCGATCTGATTGTGAATCGGGTGCACCAGAACAAGGTTTTATTAAAAAAAATTACCGACGGTAAAAATCATTTTTACCATTCTCAATGTTGTAGAGCTCAAAAGCACTTGTGCGACCTTTGCCTATATGAAGCGCCCTTCCATCGGTGCTTTCCTTGATTGCGTTCCTTTCATCTATTGTTGGGTGCACGAATTTCGAACTTTTCCAAATGGTGGGTAAATTTAGTTTTTTCTAGTATGTCACAACCATGCCTCCCTGACGACAAAATGTCCAGGAAATATCCTTGTTTCTTCATAACTAAAGTTTTCACCGGTTTAAAATTTAAAATTGAGTGAATTTTAAGTGTTAAAAAAAAAAACTATAGGGTGCGTTCGAGGCTCTCGGCTTGCACTGCGTATGGTGAGACTTGTTAATTTACAGGGCCTACCGCGTACCTTGTTACATTTCTCGGCGGTGTGTTGGTAAACATAAACTCACCGACGCGTCTACTTAACGACACACCAAAGAAAATCATTTAACTGGTGGGGCGGTGTGTCAAAGTACATATAACACACCGCGGTGCTAAAGTACATAGCGCACTACCCTTATCAGATATATTTTATGCAATGTGTTCATAAACGTACACATCAGGGAATTCATGTTTACCAAATGCACCACTAAGAAATGTAGCATTGGGTTGCGGTGCATCCAGTAATTATTTTGGTGGCACAGTGTGTGGTGCGATAGCGACGACCGAAACACACCGTTATAAAGTTCCATACTCAAAAATTTGTTAAATTTTATGTGACGGTGCGATTATGTTAGTTACATGCACCGGTGCGTGTAGGGATCGTATACACATCGCTTTTTTTTGTTAATTTTAAATAATTGTTTACATGCTTTAAAATTTTAATTTGTTTTTTGGTTTAAGAGGTGCGTATAATAAACGTAATGCACCGGGGCATATTGTTTGGAGTGTAGCACCCTGATGCGGTCCCTTTTTCCAACGCACCACATAACACAGTAGAAAATTTTTGTTCAGTGCGTTAGTTTACAATGACGCACCAGTCACAGTGCTCACAATATATATGGGCTCATCGTGGACGGTGCATGACTGTTTTTTCAACGTACTGTTAATGCAATTATCTTTTTTTTGAAGGACGTATTTTTTCTGTATTTATAGATAAATTTACCATTCAATAGTTTTTTTTTAATGTTTTATGTATGAGTGAGGCTGATGTATTTCATATGTTAATCATGCAGAGACGTGAGCAGAGAGAGTAGCAGCAATAGCAGGAGCAGAGGGTGGACTTGTACAATGTTGTATGAGAATGCGAGGTGAGGGAGAGGGAGAGGGATTTTTACCCTCGCCCTATTACTCCAACATCTCATGCTCTCTTGAGGGATGTAGGCCTCCTTAAGTACTATGAGGAGACTACATCCCTTAAAGGGCACTCCGGGTTGTTGGTGCATGTGATCCGTTGATGGGATGTCCATCAACAAGCTTTTCGCGTGGGTACTGATCAATGGTACCATCCCACTAAGGAGGATGTTTACTTTATCATTAGGCTATCCAGGAGAGGGGAATATTTTCCCAAGTTCCCAGATTTCCTATTAGGTGTTTCCGCTGAGATTCATCTCATGTACTCTCAGTGATATATTGGGGTTGAGGTACTATCTACAATTGATTTTCAGGTGCAAATGAGTTTAGGTGCCTCTCACTCTTAGTGACTACCATAGCCCATTTTACCAGTGATGGGAAGCATATTAGTTTCCTTCTTTTTTATTATTTTGATTCAATTATACACTTTCCACAGTGTATCAGATGGTCTGCCATTTTTTTACAATAGTTTTGTATAGCGCTCGACAAATGTCGGGCTATGATACGTGGGAGGTCTAACTTCCCATTTGCCTTAGATTTGTTTTGTTTATTTTTTGAGAGGTTTCCAGAGACAAGGCTGAATTTTTTCTGTCATCCTCATAGGCCAATGACTCATGTGTAGATGCGCATGTGGGGGGAGATGATGCCCAAGAGAGGCCAGGAAAAGTTTCCGACCAGGATTGCGCCAGACACATTAGGGCTACTAGGTAGTGTGGTGGATCATATGTTCGCCATGGTGTCGTCTCCTTACGCAAGTTTGGATTGGTGAGGATGTTTGAACATCCAATTCACAACAAATGAGCCACCATATGATAGAGTTAATATTAGTGTTTTGTTTAGATTAATATATTTTCAGTTATTTGTCTTACTTAATTAGAATAAAATTAATTTTAACACGTTCTTTAACTTGTTTTATTAAATTGTTTAATGAATTAAGAGTGTAATTATTGTTTTGTACCATATATATTGTACATATTGGCACTTTCATTAGGGACATGCCTCCTCTCCTAGCAGATGACGTTGAGGAGATGATGCCTGAGGTCGCGACAGGTCAGGATCCTCGGGCGCAGATACCCAGGGGCATGCATCGTAGACCTGATACCAGATTCAGGTTGGATTTGGATGACCGACTCTCTGCACTTTTGAATGACGTGGGAGTCTGCTTTTCCCTAATGTGAGACATCAAGGCACATCCTACGCTCTTAGATATTTTTAGGGAGATGTTGCATGATTTGATGCCTCTTATGCATCATATCATTGGAGCTTCCATGATACTAGCAGTGAGGAGGGATCTCGATGATAGACACACCTCTTCTTCCTATACGACCCATTCGTCCAGTACCCCATCGATTGATGAGGGTGGTATTGATCATCCTTCTCCACATCCTGCTCATCTTCCTTCACCTCACCCAGATCATGAGGAGGCAACACATATTCCTCATCCTCCTCTTTCACCTCACCTAGATGAGCATGCCAGACCTATTCCTCATCCTCCTCTTTCACCTCACCTAGATGAGCATGCCATACATGTTATAGCATAGTTTGTAGGTTGGTAAAATCCTGAATGGAGTGCTACAACTAAGGGACACAACACCCAATGTCACCTCGATGTAGGTCCCACACTTCAAGGGTTACTAGGTCACTCTAGGGAGGCAATCCCAGTGACCCTAGGGGGGATGAGAAGGATGAAGGGAAGTGTAAGGATAATTATACCAAAATGTCAAGTGATGGAAGAAATTATTGGTTGAAAATGGTAAGTGAAGAGAGGTAAATCGATACCAAGTAAATAGATAGTTTTTGGTGCACCTGTACCTGCCCGAGACACAAAAAAATACACTTTACCAACCAAGTATAGTAATGGATCAGAAAGTTAAGCTCTTTGTCCCTAAAATACAACAACATACAATTATTAAATCAACAATAAATGTCACACTAAAGCTACTTTGAGATGTTAGATTGACTAGCTAGTTAGTAGGTGAGTTAGGTTGGCAAATATCCAGGTTTAGTCTAGGAATTTGTCAATGATTTAGGGTTGTCACAAGTCTGAATTTTCTGCAGAAAATTGAAGACCTATGGATGTATCTAACTAGGTAAATTATCAGCAAAGTTAGTGGTCATATGTTAGTTCTAGGTAGCCCAAAAAGTGTGCCCCATCTAGGAGACTTAGTGGCTGAAAATTGGAGGAAAGTTAAGGGCTAGTTAGTGAGATATTAACACCTAGGGTTAGTGATTTTCTGCAGCCCTAAGGAGGTAATATTCCTCAAAGCATCAAGACAACAATCCAAAAGGATGATCCTTAAAATGTGAAAATTCCACGTTTCCCAAGGTGGGCAATTTGTTTCTCCAATGCAAATTTTACAAGGACTAGTGCCTTTGGCTATTGGGAAATTGGGTCAAGAGGAAGAAGAGGTTATGCTAGGGACTTGGGGGTGTACATCCTCATAATTCCTAATTACAGATTTTCTTCTTAGGGTGAACAATATCTCTTCCAAAACAAGTAAATGAAAATACCTTGGGGAGGATGTATGCCCGTATACTTCTCCCAAGGGTTTGAAAAGTGAAAAATTATAGAATTTAAAGCAAGATAACTAGACAATAAATACAGATTTCTCTTACCAAATTCATAAATAGTATTGAACAAACCCTTATATCCAATATTTATACCATCCACAGCAAGAGAAATATATTCCAAGCCAAGTGCATCACTTTTCCACCAATAGCCAAGAAAAACCAAGACAAGTGCAAAAAGAGAGACAAAATGCTCATGGCTAGTGAAAATTTCAATCCAAAGGTCTCTCACAATGGAGAGTTATATCTGAATGAGATCTTATGATATATTATTTATACAAAATGTCACTAAGGTGACTTGTCCATAAATTAAGGGGTAAACCACAAGACTAGGGGTCAACAACCCTAATCTTTCCCCCTTTAACAAAGTAATATTAAACAATTCATTTAAAATTTCAATTTTTCATAAGTAATACCCTAATTTACATGGAAGTCTCCCCTTTAGGGGACGTGTTTCCACTTAGAAGAAGTCGTTAGTGTTGGATAAGCATGAGTAGGAATCAAAAGGCCACATGTGAAGCATCTAGAAAATCTCCTCATTTTGAAGACCCCCTCCTCCTAAGAACTTACATGTGTCATTGAGTGGCTACATCATCACCAAGACCTAACCCTCTAGATGATGTCATGGTAAAAAATGAGACATTTTGCCTCTCATAGGAAAAACCTTTTGCATGTGGGGGCTAGGATACATCATCCAAGTCATATTCAAGGCCTTTCAAGTTTGATCTTCTTCATCCGGTATGTAGGCCCTTGGCATCCAACCTGTGGGCTTGCAACCCCATGGAAGCCCAATCTAGGTTTGTTCTTGCAAAATTGTCCACCAACTAGGTCCTGCAAAGACAAATGAGCATTCCCTCCAAGGATCTCAATTCATAACATCATGATAAGTGAATCCAATCAATAAATGAGCCATCTAAGCATGTGCATCAAATATCACTATATAAAACAATTAATTTCTCAAAGACATTATGCAACTTGTCAATCTTGAATATGGGAGGGTTGATGAGGTGTCCTATTGGGTAGATCTTTTCCTAGCTCAAGGAGAGTTTCCAAGACATCCCTCTCTAAGCCATGTCAAGTGGATGAAGTAGTTGGGGTCAAGAATCAATGGGCATAGGGCTCATGACATAAAAGGGGTCGTAGTGTCTCATTCATGGGTGCCTTTGTAGAGGGTGTGTGGTACCTTCGTCTGCAATGCACTTTTTCCAAGCCCATTAATTTCCATTCTTTTATTATTTCATAATTTTAAGGAGAGGTTGAAGGTCACTTCCCTGGCATGGTGACTAGATAATGGCAATGTCACCCACAAACACCTAGTCGAAATGAGAAGGTTGGCTCGTGATGAGACCCCCTTTCTCTCAGCCATGTAACTGAGAGTCATTACCCTGGTTTGGTGACCAGATGATGGAAATGTCATACCACTAGATATTCATGGATGTGATAGGTCGTCTCATGATGATACCTCCTATCCTTCAACTAACATTTTAACATTCTTTATTATATTTTGGGTCCCCTTTACTCAAAGATAAGTGTTTCACTGCTTTCTTGGGTGATCCCTAGGAGAATAATTTGGAAGGTTCATATAAGTCTTTTATCTTTTACCCAACATTAATCCCTCTGTGCCTTCAGCCCCTTCTTCCCATAGAATGTGGGACAACCCCTTCTCAGGTCAATATACCCTAAAATCACAAGAGATAAGGAAATGGATGGGAATAATGATGGAAAGTGGTAAGTATGGCCAGGAACGATACAATGGCTCTTTAAGGGAGTTCCTAGTAGCAAACCCATCCCCAAGGAAGACCACTTACTAGGGAAGACTATCAATCACCAAGGTGAAGCAAGGAAAAAGGTATAATGTCCAAGCATATATCATGATATATAGAGAAATCTAAGAAACAACATACTCAACAAGCTTAAATATTGAAATTATGCTCACCGTAAAACTTACTTGTACCTCATGGAGCAAGGTCCACTGCCTTCCAGAAGCCATCTGATGTGGTGGATGCCATTTGGAAATATGTGACGATATGTGGTGGTGAGAGGGGTTTCCATCTGTGAAAAAGGGTATTGTTGGTCATATAGTCTCTTGACACTCCATATCTTCAAACTGAGGGCCTCAAGACATAATCTCCTTAGCTATCCACAAAATGGGGATAACATTTGGCTCCTACTTGGGGACATGTGCTCGTCGTAGAGTTCATGAGAACCGCAACGTCTCCTAGTAGACCTGTGCCTGCAAGGAAACATCAAAATGTGAAGTGCAGGATGGCCTACTCATCCTTGTTCTCATATGATCATAATAAAAATCAACTAAGTCAGAAAAATAAAATTTTGACAAAATTTCTAACTAAGTATAGATATATGATGATGAAATCAATAATGCAAGAAGAGAAAAATGAAAATGCAATGCAACTAAACTAATATGAGCAAACAAAATTCCAGATTCAAGATGACTTACCTACTTACCTAGGGTCCTGGGACCCTGAAGATCAAGTCCCAAAGGTGTTAGGTGAAATCGTACAACTAGTGCAACCACCTGATCGTCGGACAAATAAATTTCCCCTTGTGCTTAATCATGTGAAACAAAAAAGATAATTCCAACACATAGTAATCATGAGCATAAATAGACATATAATCAATCATGAAATAAAACTCATGGAGATGGGTGGGAAGGGGTAAATCCTACTGAAAAGAGAAACCACAATCTCGATCATCCTGGAACTCCCATGTGAAAGCATAGTCACAATCCCAATCTATCCATCTCTGGAGTGGACTAGCATATGTAGATTATGGCTCATCTTCATCCTCATCAACACAACGACTGCTCCCTGAAGACTAAAAAGATGTGAGATAACTCAAGAAGACCCCATGCTTCACCTAAGGGGGAGAAATGAGGTATGGGACACGCTCAGGTCTAGAGGATGAAAAATGTTGCCTCTTCGTCTCTAAATCCTTGTGAGAATCCCCAAGATGATAAAAATTTCACTTCGTAGAGTGAACCTTTGATTGCCTTGGGATGGATATGTCTTGGTAATCTTCCAAAATCAAGGACGAAGATGTCTGGAAATACTCATAGAAAAATTATGCATCCCCAAAAGGATATCCATCACCCTGAAGATGTTGTGACAAGTCATTCTCAAATGGATCAAGAAAATATGTGACCATGTCACCATCCCAAACATCTGAGTCATATATGCATGGATACTAATCCTTTGTTTGAGGGCTACCCTCAACGTCGTAAGTGGGATATCCGTTAAAGGTGAAAAGGCCCATGTACCATCCACGCTTTCTAATCTGTATGAAAGTGTGAATATGCTGATCAACTGTATCTAAGGGATCTTCTAGTTCTCCTTCACTTCTAGGATCATGGAACGAGTGTCATCAAGATCCTCGAAAGGGTCATAACTCATAGTGTTATCTTCTTGATGTATAGGAGGAATAACATCTTGGATGTCTTCTTCTGGGTCATTAAGTGAAATCACTTCATCTTAATTAAATGCCTCCTCAAAATCTTCAACGTGATAAGCTTCATCAGGATATTCTTGGAATATTTATTCATAAGCATGTTCTTCAAGCATCTCTTTTACTTGATTCATCAACCCTTCAGTGGCTTCGTTAGAAAAATTTTCCCTTTCCATCTACAAATTTTCCTTCCATGAAATATGGCGGGGTCTTGGTTGATTCCAAGGTGCCATAGTCCCATCGACTATAAGAACACCTCAAAGGATTTTCCGGGCAGAGAAAGGATTATCAAAGGATGAAAGGGGAGAGCAGGGGAAAGGTAAGTAATGGAAAGGTGGGTTTGGGAAATGGTGGATTAGCCATACAAACTTTGAAGAAGGTTTGTCAAAGGAAAATGGGTAGGTTATTGGAGTGGAGTTGCCAAGCAAGCTCAGGGTGAGGGGTTTGGGAAATAGACTTGCCAAAAGTGTCATTTAGGGCACGAAGAGGATTCAAAATCCTCCCTGGCAATGGTGCCAACATGTTATAGCACAAGTTTTAGGTTGGGAAAATTCCGACCCAACCACAAAAGCGAGTGCTACAACTAAGGGAAACTACACCCAATGTCACCTCGATGTAGGTCCCAAACTTCAAGGGTGACTAGGTCAATCTAGGGAGGCAATCCCAGTGACGCTAGGGGGGATGAGAAGGATGAAGGGAAGTGTAAGGATAACTCCCCCAGAAGTTCAAGTGATGGAATAAATGATTGGTTGAAAATGGTAAGTGAAGAGAGGTAAATGGATACCAAGTAAAGAGATAGTTGTCAGTGCACCTGTACCTACCCGAGACACAAGAAAAGACACTTTTCCAACCAAGTATAGTAATGAATTAACAAGTTAAGCTTGTTTTCCCTAAAATACAGAAACATACAAGTTATTAAACCAACAATAAATGTTACACTAAAGCTACTTTGAGATGTTAGATTGACTAGCTAGCTAGCAGGTGAGCTAGGTTGGCAGACAACTAGGTTTAGGCTAGGAATTGGTCAACGGTTTAGGGTTGTCACAAGTCTGAATTTTCTGCAGAAAATTGCAAACATATGGTTGTAGCTAACTAGGGAAATTATCAACAAATTTAGTGGTTAGATGTTAGTTCTAGGTAGCCCAAAAAGTGTGCCCCGGCTAGGAGACTTAGTGGCTTAAAATTGAAGGAAAGTTAGGGGCTAGTTAGTGAGATATTAGCATCTAGGGGTAGTGATTTTCTGCAGCCTTATGGATTTAGAAAACAAGTTAGTGAAACAACTTGATTTGTGGGTAAAAGAGGATTCCCTAAGGAGGTAATATTCCTCAAAGCATCAAGACAACAATCCAAAAGGATGATCCTTAAAATGTGAAAATTTCACGTTTCCTAAGGTGAGAAATTTGTTTCTCCAATGAAAATTTTACAAGTAGTAGTGCCTTTGGCTATTGGGAAATGGGATCAAAAGGAATAAGAGGCTATGTTAGGGACTTGGGGGTGTACATCCTCGTAATTCCCAAGTATATCTTTGCCTCTTAGGGTTTTTCCAAGAGGTTGTACTCACTTGTAATTCTCTTGCTAAAACACCTTAAATAATAAATATCTTTAAAGAGCTAAGCTTGACATTAAAATTTGACTTGCAAATCCCCTAGAGGTGTACATGCTCGTAATTCCTAGGGTTTTACAAAATCAAAACAAGATTTTCTTGGAGGATGTACATACTCATAATTCTCCAAGACAACTTGTGAACAATATCTCTTCCAAAACAAGTAAATTAAAATACCTTGGGGAGGGTGTATGCCCTTATAATTCTCCCAAGGGTTTGAAAAGTGACAAATTATAGAATTTAAAGCAATATAATTAGACAATAAATGCATATATCTCTTACCAAATTCATAAATAGCATTGAACACACCCTTATCTCCAATATTTAGACCATCCACATGCAAGAGAAAGATATTTGAAGCCTAACGCATCACTTTTCCACAAATAGCCAAGAAAAACCAAGACAAGTGCAAAAAGAGAGAGAGAATGCTCATGGCTAGCTAAAATTTCAGTCCATAGGTCTCTCACAATGGAGAGTTATATCCAAATGAGATCTTATGATATCTTATTTATAAAAAATGTTACTAAGGTGACTTGTCCATAAATTAAGGGGTAAACCATAAGACTAGGGGTCAACAACCCTAATCTTGCCCCCTTTAACAGAGTAATATTAAACAATTAATTTAAAATTTCACTTTTGCACAAGTAAAACCCTAATTTACATGGACATCTCCCATTTAGGGGACACTTTTCCACTTAGAAGAAGTCGTTGGTGTTGGAGAAGCATGGGTAGGCTTCCAAAGGCCACATGTCAAGCATCTAGGCAATATCCTCATTTTGAAGACCCCCTCCTCCTAATAACTTCCATGTGTCAATGAGTGGCTACATCACCACCAAGCCCTAACCCCATAGATGATGTCATGCTAAAAAATGAGACTTTTGCCTCTCATAGGAAAAACGTTTGGCTTGTGGGGGCTAGGATACATTGTCCAAGTAATATCCAAGGTCTTTCAAGTTTTATATTATTCATCCGGCATGTGGGCCCTTGGAATCCAACCCGTGGGTTTGCAGCCCCATGGAATCCCAATCTAGGATTTTTCTCCCAAAATTGTCCACCAACTAGGTCCTACAAAGACAAATGAGCACACCCTCCAAGGATCTCAAGTCATAGCATCATGATAAGTGAATCCAATCAATAAATGAGCCATCTAAGCATGTGCATCAAATATCACTATATCAAACAATTAATTTCTCAAAGAGACTATGTGACTTGTCAAGCTTGAATGTGGGAGGGTTGACGAGGTGTCCTATTGGGTAGATCTTGCCCTAGGTTAAGGAGAGTTTCCAAGAGATCCACCTCTAATCCATGTAAAGTGGATGAAGTGGTTGGGGTCAAGAATCCTTAGGCACGGGGCTTATGAAATACAAGGGTTCATAGTGTCTCATTCATGGGTGCCTTTGTAGAGGGTGTGTGGTACCTTCGTCCAAAATGCACTTTTTTCAAGCCCATTAATTTCTATTCTTTTATTATTTCATAATTTTAAGGAGAGGTTGAAGGTCACTGCCTTGGCATGGTGACTAGATAATGGCAATGTCACCCACAAACACCTAGTCAAAATGAGAAGGTTTGCTCGTGATGAGACCCCCTTTCTCTCAACCATGCAACTGAGAGCCATTACCCTAGTTTGGTGACTAGATGATGGTAATTTCATACCACTAGATATTCATGGACATGATAGGTTGGCTCATGATGAGACCTCATATGCTTCAACTAACCTTTTAAGCATTCTTTATCATATTATGGGTCCCCTTTACTCAAAGATAAGTGTTTCATTTATTTCTTGGGTGATCCCTTGGCGAAGCATCTAGAAGGTTCATATAAGGATTTTATATTTTACCCAACATCAATCCCTCTTGGCCTTCAACCCCTTCTTCCCATAGAATGAGGGACAACCCCTTCTTAGGTCAATACACCCTAAAATCCCAAGAGATAAGGAAATGTAGGGGAATAATAATGGAAAGTGGTATTTATGGTCGGGAAAGGTATGATGGAACTTTAAGGGAGTTCCTAGTAGCAAACCCATCCCCAAGGAAGACCACTTACTAGGGAATAATGTCAACCACCAAGGTGAATTAGGGAAAAAGGCATAATGTCCAAGCATATATCATGAAATCTAGAGCAATCTAAGATACAACATACTCAACTCTCTTAAATATTAAAATGATGATCACCATAATACTGAATTGTACCTCATGGAGCAAGGCCCACTACCTTCTGGAAGCCATCTGATGTGGTGGATTCCATCTGGAAATATGTGACCATCTATGGTGGTGAGATGGGTTTCCATCTGTGCAAAAGGGTATTGTTGGTCATGCAGTCTCTCGACACTCCATATCTGCAACCTGAGGGACTCGAGACATAATCTCCTTAGTTATCCACAAAATGGGGATAGCATGACCTATTTATCATCCCCCTCTTTCACCTCACCTAGATGAGGATGCCATACCTATTCCTCATCCTCCTCTTTCACCTCACCTAGATGAGCAGGCAAGACCTACTCATCATCCATCATCCTCCACTACTATTGTAGATATGCAGATTATGCCATCAGCTGGACCAAATATGTTATAACAATTATTTGACTTGTCCATGATATATATATATATATATGGTGTTTTTTTTTTCTATTGATCATGTTGATCATGTTCTTAATTTATATGTTGATGTTGATGTGTATATTGTGAGGTCATGTTAGTTTTGGATGTGAAATGTGCTTGATAGATGTGTATGTTATAGCATTGTTCATTAGACGTGCATTTTTCCTATTGATCATGATGATGTACTTAATTAATTTATAATATGTTTATGTTGATGTGTACATTTTTAGGTCATGTTATATATGTTTAATGTTAAATGTGTTTGATAGATGTGTATGTTAAATGATGCTTGTTAGATGTGTGTGATGATGATGTTAGAAAATTCTTGTCTTTTGTTAGATGTGATCACAATGATGATGCCCTGTTAAATTATTAGATATGTGTGCTAGCTAATTAATGATGTTTATATATGCTAGAGGTATATATAATTAGATGATGTTAGCTAGCAAATATAAATGTGTATTTTATATGTTGTTTATGTTTGTTATAAGATGGTTATCATCATCATGTTTATTTTTATAAATTACAAAGTTCAATATGGTCGAAAATATAATTATAAAATTGAAACTATAATTGCATAGATAGTTCATTATACATATTAATTCTAACTATTTTTTTTTTTTCAAAAAACAAATTACATATGAATAAATATCATTTTCCATTATAATAATTACTCTTTTTTAATAGACTCTTCTACACTAAAAATTGTTATTATAAAAAAGTTATGATCTCCAATGATAAGCATTCTATTGGCTTTAAAATTTTATGGATGCAAATCTTCCTATTGTTATTTTTGTCATTATTTCGTAAGTTGATTGCTATCAAATTTTAAAATATTACTTCATTAATTGTGGTTTTACTACATTGGGGGCATAATTTTATAAATATTTTCAAAAGCAATGATAAAAGTATGTAAACTAACAAACACCACCTTAGTTAAAAACCAAATTATCACAAAATCATGTTATAAATTTAATTTTTTAATCATAAACCACATTTTTTGTTAATCTTACTTTTAAATCTACAAAATAAATGAACATAAAATCAGTTTTTGGATCATCATGTTAACATATCCTCAAAAATGTTGTACTACTAAACATGCATATCAACCATATCATTACATCTAATTATATCAACATAAAAAGTAGAATTCCATATCCCATTAAAAGTTCAACTAGACATTTAACATTTTTCAGGATTTCACAATTGGAAATACTTAAAGAAGATGAAACATTTTTAAATATATGCAACGACATATAAATATGTTCACGTGACAAACGTTCCATGCAATCAAAAATAATTTGAAAGACAAACACATTACACATCAAACTGATTGTTAAGCAACCAAAATTGTTCAAAGATTTGTTATAATTAACTTAACATTTCATCTTTCAGAAGATGAATAAAAAACAATATAATTAGCGAAATAAATAATATAACAAAAAGATACAACAAAAGTATTAAAGATAAAATAAAACATGTACATGTCACTCTTTTTCTTCATCACCCTCATTATCTTCCTTGCTTGGCATGATAACATTGTTGTTCTCAAAAATATGTTTTAATCTAGGGTCGTGTCTCAATACAAACCACCAATCTCTATCCAACACATATGGGTAAAACAACACTTGGTTGTAGTGTTTTGGGAAAACATAAGACTCCTTAGCTTCATCCCACATCTCTTTAGAGTTTATACATATCATTCCACTATCACGATCTTCCCTTACATTATTATGATCAAAGGTGTCCCACCACTTGCACCTAAAAATAACACATTGGAAAGAAGAGAAGTCCACTCAAATGATCTCTTGTATCTTTCTGACATAACCTAACTTCTCTTGTATGGTGTTTTGATCGCGGTGGCTAGCATGACTAGATTGGTTGAACTCGAATTCCACTCCACAGTCTTGTGTCATGTGTCCATCATCGACATCCTCTGTGCGAAAATGATGTCCATATGCCCACATAGATGGGAACAAATGCACCTATAAAAAAATGAACAAATCATAGTGTCAATATGTGTCTAATAACCTAACCATTAAAATATAAAATAATATAGATGTACTTACAATTCAAATGTGCATTACAAAGTTAAAAATTATGTACACAAAAATATTATTACCGAGTTGTTGCAACCAATCCTAACGCGGGTAACGACTGTATGCACCATATTTATCTCTGACTTGGTCAACAACCCAACTGTTGGGGAATATCATTGGCATATTTTCTTTTAAATGATCAGGATAATGCATGATTCTACCATTCAACCGTCTAAATTCGTTCTTGTCACTTTCCTATTTCCTCCTATTCTATTTGTACAATGCGACCCACGATCGTGTTGCCTCCGAATTGTAAAGAATGAATTTATTGATGGCATCAATTTTTGAATTTCCTGATGTATTCATGAAATCAAACCAACATATAGCACATATGAGATCATGTAAATATACATTATGAAGTTCAGTGTGAATAGTTACTATGTAGAAATTTGACAAATGATAAGTCACTTACTATTTATCAAGCGCCTTTTTCCATTCGTTTGGAGAAGCTCCCCTTCTCTTTTTTCTTCATCCCTTTTGTCGTCCCAAATCACTTCACCTGGTGTGTTGTAGATCTACTTGATGTACTCACTGGCATAATAGAAATACTCATATGATGTGTACCCCTATGCCATAGGCCCCTCGGGTTTTTCCCTTTGACGAACAAATCCTTTCAATTTCTTCATGTACCTCTCTAAGAAAACATCCAATGACAGGAGACCACCCCGAATAATTCAACCTCATCTACTAGGTGAATTAGAAGATGAACCTGCAAGTCCATGAAACTTGGCAGTAGTTCCTTCTCAAACATACAAACAATCTCATCTATCTCTTGACCCCCCCATGGAATGCTAGCCATAGGAATCTCCTTTGATGTGATCCAACGTACAAATGCAGTTAATTTATATATGGCATGCCTTAGGTCATGGGGTAATTCATGGTTCACACACCCACACACAAGAAGAGCATAATGACACTACAAAGTAAACACATAAAATATTAATTATGTTTTAGCCCATGGCATAAAAATAAAAATTACAAATAATAAAATCATATTTTTGACATACATCGTACCTTTAGAAGGTTCAAATGGTCATGTGATTTCAACCTCGACAAATGGTCTTGACGCATAGTGAAGCAACATCGTAGGGAAGAACCATATAAAGAAGGCCCCTTCACACCCAATATAACTTCATTTTCCAAAGAAATATCTTCTTTCTTCAAAATCCATGGGACATCACCTTCTTTGAAATACCAAGAGGGACCAACCTCTCCTCTAATTTCTTGTCTTGGACAATGTTTCTTTTTAGTTTTTGAAGAAATAAGATCTCTTCTCAAATCTAATGTGTCACTTTATTTTGATGATATGTGCTTCCATAAAGAAGATGAAACATTTTTAAATATATGCATGGGATCTAGTAAGTGGGCAATATTAAGATGCTCCCAATAGGGAATCTCATAAAAGATAGATTTCCTTTTCATACCAATGGGAAATTTGTCAACATAGGTGTCGAATAATTATGGATCATCGAACACATTCTCCCCATTTGAATCGAACATTTATTTAATCTCCTTATCCTTCTTTCTCTCATATGCTCAAAGCCATTATGTTGGTGTTATTATTGCAGGCATTTCAGTTCTCTCTTTTTTACCATTGAAAGCGGATGTTTCTCTTCTATAAGGGTGTTATTTTGGGAGGAATACCCTCGAGCAATCTTACACTGGATTTCGTAGGTGGTTGGACCACCTAGGCTTTAGAGAAGGTCCACAACATTTACATCCATGATAGCCTTTAGTTACAAGACCTGCAAAATTATTGTATACATAACACGTTAGCGTTTAAGAATAGAATGCCAATCACAACTAATAAAATATGAAAATAAGTACTGTTACATATATAAACAAATCAATAAACATGTTAATTACCAGAGAAAACGCCTAAGCCTGGATAATCATGTGTGGTGTAATCACATATGCCATGCAACGTAAAAATCCTCTCTATTGCGATGGGTCTTGATACATCGTATACATGTATTCCTTCCCATAATTCCTTCAATTCATCTACCAATGGTTGTAGGTAGACATCCATATTCTTCACTTGTCTTCTACCAGGGACTATAAGAGCTAACATAAGATGCTCATTCTTCATGGACAACCATGGGGGGTATTGTTGTTGATCACTACTATAGGCCAAAAACAATAGTTGGTGTTTTGGAGGGAATATGGGTTCATGCCATCCATTTCTATGTTGAGTCGTAGACTTCGTACTTCATCCTTGAATTTTTCTGGCCATGTATTCTCTATATGCTTCATGGTTATTGAATCTGTTGGGACTCACATAAATCCTGACTCAATTATGTGCGAGGCATGTCATCCATGCAACATAGATAATTATTTGTAATGAAAGAGCCTTTGAATCCTTGGGATTATAAGCATGTGCCTCAATATCTTATGAGGAGGACTATGCGATTTACCATTTTTATTTGATTTATGGTACCTGTCATGCCCACATTTCAGACATATCTCTTTGTTTGCATATTCTCCTCTATATAGAATACAATCATTTGGACATGCATGATATGATATATACTCAACACCCAACATTTTCAACAACTGCTTTTCCTTTTCACAGCTACCGAGAAAAAAACTATCACTAGGAAGAACCTTATCTTTGAATATACTGCAGTTAGTGGGAAATATAATTAATGTACAAGGTCATTTAATGTTTATAAAAGAAACCATTTCTAATGTTGATTGTATTGTGACAATATTTCACAAAATTAATATAAGGCACTTGCTAGTCAATTACCTCAATATTGCCGAAAAACATGTGTTTGACATGCCAAACTTTTCTTTCATGTTGTAAAGTAACATTGTTGTCCCAAGCTGGGTAGACTTTGACCGAGCACTAGGTCCAAAGAGAGGGGTGGTGGAAGCAGATTTTAGGCTTTCGAAAATGGTATCATTGATATGAGCATCATCCCCTAGCTCATCGTTCTGGAATGCGTCTAACAACATTTTCTCCATGGCATTCGTATCCCATAAGTAATCATCCATACCAACCTATTTTTTATTGTCTCCATTGCCAACTTCTGAAGAACTACTAGTATTATTGTAGTCATTCCTAATTGGTGAATCTGGATGTAGTGGGAATTGAATAGGTGGTTGATTCAACCATTCTTGGTATGCTTCCTCTCCGAGTTGTGCTCTCATTGCAACCTTCTCTCGGGTTGACATTGTTTTGGGGTGCAACGAAAGATGGTAGGCAGGTTGCTCATCATCAGAAGAATCTTAAGTTCAAAAATATTGAACATTACAAGATCGATGATATTAGTAAGCACAATGAAATAATTTGTTAATTCAAATTACATTATACCAAACAATTATTACCATCACCGACCAAGGATTGCGGCTGGAATATGGAATGCCACAATTGGAAGGGTAAAGTGGCTCTCCATTTTCATCTACCAAATGCTTGTGGTATGTTTCTCCCAATAAGACCTTCTGACATTTTTGAACCGGTACTGGAATATTTTTTTCATTTGAATTCGATTTTGAATCATGATCCTGCAAATTTGGACACATTTTTATTCAAATTGAAATGGATAAATAAAAATTCAATAAGATAATCGAAACATAAATAAAATAACTTAAACTTACTGGAGATGGAAAGGGAGAACTCCGCGATGGACTTTGAACAATATGGAATGGGCTGGAGTTTGAAGAATTGGCCATTTGATCATTTAATAAGATTTTCTCCCTGCATTTTAGCAAAATTACCAATACATTTTCTTGTACATATCTAAAATAAGTTTCGAGGACCATACCGCAATCTGAGTTTGGATATAGTTTTGAAACCATTTTTTAAGAATACGGCGACATAAAATGTAAAATGTATACCGAATTATTGCAAGTCATGTGAATTCATCATAAAAGATAATTTGAGATGAATATATTATTTTATGTGAAAATAAAAGTTCAAATAACTTTAAATCCATATCGGTGCACTTATAAAACAAAAATGCATCGGTGTGCATATTAACAATAAGCACCTGTGCATTGAAAAATCAACCACATCGTGTTTCTAGATTTTGTTAATAAAAAACAATTATATGTCTCTGGTGCGTCAAATAATATGGACGTGTCGGTGCGTAATGTAAATTGGCCGGACCGATGTGTCTTACATAAATGCACTATCATGCCGAAAAAGTTAAAAAAAAGCGTGATTTTTTTTAAACAATTAAAAAAAGAGCGGGAATCGAATTTCATAAAGTCATTTAAATACTAAAAAACTATTCACTATTTCATTATTTTGCAAAATTTTACAGGGGAGAGAATTGCAAAAGAGACATGTGGAGGAACACCGTGGAGGAGAAGAATACTTTGGAACCACAATATTATTTAGAATATGAGAATTCGAAGGGTATGGTGATTCACTCTAAACCCTTTACATAAAGTTTTTTTAATATTAAGAAGGTATTCAATATTTTCATTATTTTTCCAAAATTTACAGGAAACAAATTTGGAAAAGAGACATATCGAGGAGCACTGTGGAGCAGAAGAATACTTTGGAACAACATAAATATTCAGAAAATCAGGATTTGAAGGGTATGGTGATTCACTCAAAACCCTACATTCAGAAAAATAAAAAAAATAAAAAATCATACTTACCTTAAACCCTTGTTTTGTTTTGCTTACGTGAATGCAAAATTTCACCCTAGGGTTTAATTCCTTCTATCACTTCAAAATTAGGGCTTTTTGTTTTAGGTATTTTAGACCTAATGGTTTTTTTTTCTATATATAACCATTTGGCATGTGATGCAAAGGGACCACTTATTGCATCGGATCCCAAATGAAGTTGACCCTCTGCCTTTTTTTTTTTTAATGGTTTTTTNACTTTTTTTTTTTTAAACGTTTTCCACTTTTCCAGTGCTCCTTTTCGACAGAAACACACCGATTAAGCCATATTTTTTTTTAAAGAAAATTAAAAAAATATGGTGCATAAAAAAATATCGATGATGTTCTCATCTAAACAACACAGAAAATGCTATCACATAATTTTTTAATTTTTTTTAATTTTTCTTCTCATCAGTGTGTAACTTTTCTGTTGTTTTTTTTTATGAATATTTAATTTGTTTGCTATGTTTTTGTTTTCTACCGTAGTCGTTGTGATGCCTTCTATATATATCACATTATTGTAATTCACAATATTTTTAAAATTAAATTAATATGTTCAGTGTGTGTTGTTGTATGGAACGCACCAGTGTGTTTTATGTAATAAATGTACTGGTGCTTTGAATATGAAAAACACATTAGTTACAACGATTTTTTTTCGCTGAAAATTATGTGATTTATTTATAAAATATATTTAATAATTTATGTATTGAATGGTACATGTTGTATATTGATAAAAATATGAGTGAGAAGAGTTCAAATATGAAAACATTTGGTCGACACAATAATGACACATCCATAAAAACAAAAAAGGCAGGTTCTCTATAAATTCTATAAAAAATTAACATGGTTGAACTGTATGTAAGTTTAACTAATATGTTTCATGCGGGGCCACAAAATGAGGAAGCTCGATAAAATTATTTCTGATCTAAGTGCAGAAGAGCGTAAAATCTTGATGGAAAAATTGCAGAAGGATGAATCAAGTGAATGAAAAAATACTATTCAATATGAATTGTTTTTGAATTTTCATTAATAACATACTTAGGAATATTAGATGGCATGTTTCAAACAATCTGTTAATTCACATATGCTTAATGTTCTATAGTAACTAACAACGAGGGAACAAAATGCCATCAAAACAAAACAAAATTAATTAATATAGAAGATGTAAATGATGATGAATTGGTCCTTAGCTCATATGGAGTGGTATTGGAGATTAATCAAAGGGGAAATTTTTTTCACATAACTATGAGGGATATAGTGGTACGAACTTATAGACGTATTTTCCACTTACAATATAGAAGTCAATCTAATGATTCGAAGAACCAGGTTATATTTAAACTACATGAAGTATTTCCAGAGTAATGGTCAATGAGACCTATGACACTTGCAATAGCAAAAGCATACAACAACAAAAAATAATCATTCAAAAAGTAATATTCCTAAAATCACTTTTTTAGAATATATATATATATATATATATATTACAAAGCATTCATTTATTAATATATCAATTTTGTGATATTAAGTTTTCATATATCAATATAAAAATATTTTATTGTCATGTTATTTTTTCAGGAAAATTATGAAAATCCGAGAGGACCAACAAGTTGATATCTGAAATATGTCAATAGGAATGTCCAAAAAATTGTACAAGGAGATGGTCAAAGAATTGGGCATAATTGCATTGCAAGACAAGCTATATCAACAACAACGTGCTTCAAATGTATGTAATCATTGAATTTTTCTATTAGGTACAAATAATTAATTATACATTAAATATTGATTTTCAAATATTCTCTTACAAAAAAGAAAATAAAATGGAACTCATTATGCACATAAACTGGACGACAACGAAGAAAATGGTTGATAGCAAAGTTTGTGAGTAGTTGTTATTTCCTTATAGCAACTTGAGGTTTTCTTTTTTGGTATATTTTAAGTTGTTTTACAACAACCATTCTTGAATGTATTCAAACAGGTGCTAACATACAAAGAAGAGCAATCAGAAAAATTGATTGACATTGGGTTAATTAAGGGTTGTGAGTATATGTTGGCATATAAAAAATTAATTGTCAAATTTGTAAGTATAATCTATGCTGTTTTACTTCCATCATTTTATAATTAATGAAACAAAAATAATACTTTATATTAAATCTATGATTCATTATGGGGTATAAAACTTGCAGGAAACAAAGAATGGAACTGAGCCAACAAAAGAATTGTTGAAAGAAGGCATAAGATTTGATTTTGAACATATGTGTATGATTCATGAATCACTTCTTGCTTTGGAGGTATGTCGCTTTTCAATTTACATTCATGTATATTATTTATTTCAATTTTCATTATTCTCACCAATGTAGATATACTCATTAGAGTTTATTTTTGTGTTTGTAGATGGAACTTCAAGAAGAACAAAACAATCGAGACAATCAACCAAACATTCAACAAAATAACCCAAGGCATGGAAGTAGCTCGAGCACTAACATCAGTTCCAGTGAAGAATGATGACCACTATATTTGGATATCAATGCAAGCTGCAATTGTATTTTTTTGAAATAATTGTCTGTGAAAATCAGACATTTTTGTTTAATGTAATGGACATAGTGTCCCAATTGAAAGACAAGGGATTACCGATAAGTGTCCCATTTTGTATGACAAAGACCCTCTTGTTCATATAATAAAATATGTTTTAATTTATTATATTACGTTGTGAAATATCATTGTGAAATGTTACATCGCTGATTAAATATATGGATGACTAAATATTATAATGAAGAGATGCAAAATATGATGATATAACAAATTAATCCAAACATCATATCCAAATTCACTAATCAAAATATAAGATATATGTAATTGTTTTGATAAATAATGGAATTAAAAAATAACAATAATTGCACTATCACAGGTCGATGTTTCTCGATATATTTTAATTATTAATCTCATCGACACGATTAATATTAAAACTCACCGATGTGTTTCATATGAAATTTGCACCAGTGCTTTTATGTAATCAATTAGCATTGGTTTCAATATTAATTTAATACTCCAAAATTATATTAAAAATTTGGCCATCGGTGCGTTAATCTT
Organism: Picea glauca; assembly: GCA_000966675.3. Classification (NCBI taxonomy): domain Eukaryota; kingdom Viridiplantae; phylum Streptophyta; class Pinopsida; order Pinales; family Pinaceae; genus Picea; species Picea glauca. The sequence continues at coordinate 85,323 of JZKD02S1660412.1, read as the reverse complement.
ATACGAAGCACGGATGCATATGTGTTATTGCTATGCACTGACGCTATTGTGTTATTGATAAGCATCGAGTCTTGTTTGTTACAGAAACGCATCAGTTTTTTCGATTTGTAATGCATTGGGGGTTTTTCCCTGTAACGCACCAGTGCATATTATTTTATACAACATCGGTGCCTTCTTATTAATAATGCACGGTTGCATTCTATGAAGAAATCCCCGCTGCTTAATTATTTTTAACTCCCCTGGTGCATTTTATTGTTAAATCCCCGATGCTTAAATACTTTACTGCCTCGGTGCTTGACGTTAAGTGAACCGCAGCGATGTTGTAGGTGTATGTACGCACCGGTGCTTGTGCCTTATACAAATGCACCGATTTGTAAACATCCGCTAACACGTCCAGCCGTCCATATTTTTTTAGTTATAATCAACTTCCGTTATAGTATCCGCAAAAACATCCGCTATCGACACCATATGTTGTAGCGGATGTTTTCTGTCAATTTTTGCCAATTTTGTAACACTAGAAACCTTTGCTAAAAGGTCTTTTCCTTGTAGTGACATAAGTAATGCACTCATGCACATATGTGATGCACTTAATATAAATTACACACATAAGCATTGCACCGATGAACATAAACAATGCACCAATCACATAACTAGCGGCACACTCGTGCACATTAAAGATAAACTTAAGCGCATAAGCAATACACCTAGAATGAATGATGCACTCATGTACATATAAAAAGGCACACACATGCAAATAATCAATGCACCTAACATAAGAGACCTACTCATGTACATAAGAGATGAACTCACACACATAAGAGATGCACCAAATAGAAACAATAAACCTGACATAGACGATGTGCTCATGCACATAAGAGACACACCTAACCTAAAAGATGCACTTACTCACACAAGCTACACATCTAACATAAGAAATGCATCAATGCACATAATAGAAGCACCCTGACATAAGTGACATATTCATGTGCATAAGTGATACACCTAACACATAAAAAACACACTACCACGCATAACCTACACACTCACACACAAGATATACACCTAACATATGTGAGACACTCACACACATAAGAAACATACACATGCATAAGCAATGCACACAACACATAAATGAAGCATTTACTATCTTAATAAAAAAAATGCACTCACACACATTGTGTATACACATAACATATATTATGTACTCATGCACATAGAAGAAATACACTTGCAGACATAAATAATGAACCTAACGTAAGTGACACATATAAAATAAATAACAAAAAATAAAACTTGGTCAAAACTATTTTTTTTTCTCTTAAGCAAATTATACACTTAAAGGTTATAGCTTGATAAATATGTGAGAATTATTAAAGACAAAATGGCCATGATATAATGAATTATGGACACCAAGAATTCTAAGAAGATTATTTTTTTTTTTATATGAGGAAGCAACCTAAAACCTAACTAAGAAAAGTGAACCCTCTTAGGACCTACATGATCCACAAATAAAAATAAACTTGATGGCCGATGGATTATGACTTGGGGAAAATAATAAATATGTGAGAATTATTAAAGACAAAATGGTCATGATATATTGAATTATGGACACCAAGAATTCTAAGCAGTGAGGATTATATTTTTTTTATATAAGGAAGCAACCTAAAACCTAACTAAGAAAAGTGAACCCTCTTAGGACCTACATGATCCACAAATGAAAATAAACTTGATGGCCTATGGATTATGACTTGGGAAAATAATGCAAGTGGTATATGAATTGACATTAATAGGTTTCCCTAACTAACTTCTACGTTTTGAATGAAGGTTGGACCTAATAATATAGTGGCATTGGATGCCATTCACAAAAAAATAAGAACCTAAATAGTACTAAAGCTAGGTATGAACAAGAAATAATTTGAACATCTTGGAAAACCTTAACCTCATATAAGAAAAATAGATTTAAACAATGACCGACTAACTCATAAACTTAATTTGAGGAATTCTATGAAAATGAGTATAATGTGAATCAGAATAAATTATATGTACTTGTTATTAAGTCCAAAAGAAACATGATCAAGGGAAGGTAATGTGTTTCCCATTGAAATGATCAGATAATTGACTATAATGTTACTTCTATATAATTAAGTATTTGTATATATGACTATTAGATAGGGGGCACCTAGTGTCAAATTAATTACATTCTCTACCTGATTGTATATAAAAGTAATTTTGTATTGTATATAAAAGTAATTTTGTAGGTGAGGTGAATATATGTTTGCATTCTTTCATCAATTTTTCTCCTTATCTTTATTGCATAAAGAGACTTCTTATAAAGGCTTGGGTGGTTGTGGTGATATTTTTTCCTCCTACTAAATGAATTGGACAAATCTCCTAGGCCAAGAGATTATCTGCATGCACTAAATTATTAGCAATGATCAAAGAAACTATGATAGTTGAGGCTACCTTTAATATCTTATATTGTTGATATATTAGGGTAACAAAGGAATTACGACATCTAGAATAGTAAACAACATGACACATTTATATACATAGTTGTCCTAAAATAACATCACAAACTTCAAGATAGAAAATTTCACATAGTACCTTGTGTTTGAAGGGTTTGATGTCATATTGCAGATGACATTGTTCGTTGACATAGATGTATTTTCCTTGGCTTAGCCAACTAATGGTGTATGGCTAGGGTTGTGGTTATTTTGGCAGCTTCATCTTCTTAAAGACCTCAACTGAGATCAAGTTATTATATATATCAATGTCAACATTGAAATGCAATGGTGTCCCCTTCACCCACATCTAGGGGTGGAACATGAACTCACCTACTTTGTTATCCTTTGGTTCCTTTGGATAGACATTTGCAATGGTGATAATAACACTAGGTTCCATGGCAATGATCTAATTTTCCCTATCCATGGGATATAATGGCATTGGGGATGAATTAGAGTTTGAGGATTTAAACACAACCAGTAATAACTATCAAGGATGACATTTGTCATTATTGTGCCAAAGGATTTTATGGTCGTCATGCCATTTGCATGTCTCATTCTACAATTTCTTGTTCTAATTATTTTCATGTTTCTTTGACTAGTTGTCTTGAGGTTGGTTATCCTTGCTCTATCCCTAATTATAAGATTTGAAGTTGCCTTTACCCTCCTTTTATCATGGATTATTTTCAGCCCCAAACTTTTTTGTACCCCCTGTTATCACTCCAAGAAACCCTTTGTGGTTGTATACCAAAGGTGCTTGGTAACTTCAAGTCAAAATGTTTTTTGTGTTTTGTGTATGTGGATCAATGGGATAACTCAGCAACACTATGGTATATAGACAGTCAAAATGAGAATCAAATGAAACAGTGCTCTCAAGGATTAATAATCAGTTAATTACTTGAAGTGGGTGAAGAACAAATGCTTATAAACCAAGTACACAAGGTAGGGTTTAATAAACACTGAAGAAACTATTAATTCAGTTATGAGCTAACCAATGAGATAACAGTCATCTGTAGCTAAAACAACATGAATTAAAGTGCAGAAAGAAGGTGGAAAACTGACATCAATAGAGAGTGGAACCTGTGATTTGTATTAACATCAAAAGGTCTGTTTACAATATGGCAGTTTTTGTATCCAAAATCGAACCTTTAGTGCTCCAAATGTCTTTGGCTTTATAGCCTTACAAGATGAAATCTAGATCTTTGAAATATGGATCAGATTTGCTAAAAATAGTCAAATCCAAATAGATATAACAAGTGTAGGATGAGATCCTATAAAAATGGATCTAGAATACTAAAAATGGAAAGTCAAAACAAAATAGGAAAAGATCCTATCTAAGGAGTCAAACTCTATATTAATAGCCTTCATATGCAGAAGACCTTCCAAGGTTGATGAATCTTCATAAGAAATTCGAATTTGCCACCTTTGGCAAAAAAGACAATTTTTTGCTCATGAACTAGGTCACCATTTTCACTTTTCCACCTTCTTAAACATTAAATACATCAAGATAAAACCTTAAATCTGATGTATTTAATTATTATGCGTCTTTAGAAACCAACCTCGAAAGATTTGGTTGAGAAAAAGTCAAATCTAGGCAAAAATACGACCTTGCTGCCATGTAACAGGTTTCACTAGCTAATTTTCCATAAATACGACCCTTTAGCTGGTGAAAAGCAGAGCTTTCACCAGCTAACTAGCAAAGTTCAAGGCAGAATAGCTAGTGAAAGCTCTTCTTTTCACCAGCTAAAGGGTCGTATTTAGGGAAAATTAGCTAGTGAAATCACATATTTTTTAAATAAAAATTGCCTTGGGAAAAATCGAATTTTTGAGTCGTGGAGAGTCCGTTTTACATGCTTGAATAGTCAATTGACATCTAGAAATCCTAATCTTTCCAATGGTACTTTCAAATCTTCATTTGGATCTCAGTAAGGTAGTCAAAAATTCCCTGCAAGGTTAGATACCATTTCTCAAACAAAATGCCAGTGCATTTTTTTATCGCTAACACCCCCTTCTTGAAATTTGGATTAAACCTTGAAGCCGTAATTGTAATATACTCCTAGTGAAGAGACGTCTAGAAAATGTATTTCTATCTAAATGTATCCATTTAGGTCACTGCAACATTTTATAACCAAGTGTCACTCGTAGTCCCTCATACCCAGTGTTGCATGCATGGGATGAAAAACAATGGTGTATTATGACATAGTCTAGTCTTTACCCTGGATCAAGATTATCTATCTTGTATACAAGTCTTCATAGTTTCTAACAATTAAATACTTCTCCTTGATAGCATCAACAAAATCCCCCCAAGTGGTTTTCGTCTCATATTCTCTAAAATCATCTCTAACGTGTTGCACACAACAAGAATTTCACCAATTTTTGCTAACATGGGGAAGGGACTCCAAGAGTCTAAATATCATCTTCTCATTGTTGAATAAGGTAATCTTCATGTATGTAAGTTATTTTTCATTGTTACTCATGGAATCTACTTATTCTTAAGGTGTTAAAGCATGTATCTCATAAGTGGTGCTCAATGTTGCTACTCATTTTTGTGATAGAAAGCAAAGATCTCATCAGTATCAATGTTCCTCATGGATACTACTTATACTTAGGGGCACAAGGCACTAGTCTCCTCAAGGGGATAAAGTAAGGTCTCCAAAGGGAGAAGAAGGGGAAAATGAAATAAT
>JZKD02S1660412.1:59016-72767 GCA_000966675.3 Picea glauca | reverse complement strand
CAACAAGGTCCATATTGGTGATTGATTTGCACCCTCGTGGGCATGTTTCTCTTCTCAAGCTCAAGAGGCTTCTCGACACTAGAGATAGTCAAACTTTAGACATGGGATTTATCATTTTAGTGGGGAAGAGGAGCAATATAGCTATGTCATATCTCTTGGTGCCTACAAATAACACAACCTAGTCGATGGTTGGGTGGCATTCAAACCAAAACGATTAAGAAGAAAAGTTAAGTTAATAGCAGAGGTCTCCTTAGCCATGGTGTATGTTGTTCCTGAGATTAATCCTAAGGCTCAAAGAATAATGTCAGGCATCAGGAATGTTTAAAGAGAATGGTTTAAAGAGTGCTTTTACTACCTTTAGTTATATGGGAAATGATCCTTAAATCAAATAAATAATAGGACATGACTGAGGATGTATTCCATTGTCCGAGTCGCAATTTTAATATCAAATGGAGTGAATGAAACTTACAAAACTGCTAAACAAAGTGAGGCATCAATTGCAGATGAATCTCACCTTGTCTGCAGTGGAAGAAAAGTAGAGAGTGCACCCTTGAACAAGATATGAAATGTAGTAATTCAAATAGCTTGCAGGTCATGCTTTACTTATAGTAAATACAGAGGAAAAAATACTTACTCGATGAATTAATTATATAATGTGATTATAGTAGTTGTGATACTAAATTGAAATCAATCACTTATCAAGGAATTGCATAAGGAAATTCAGAGGTATGGAAATAAAGGAGAAACACACAACTCAAACTGAACGAAAATTAGAATATGTGTTTACACTTGTATTAATACTAGAAAAGGAGAGTTTTATCTCTTACATCTGGAAAGAAGCATCCCACGTTGGGCTTGAAGCCTCCTCCTTTAGATCTAAAATCTATATATTTATACAAAATTTGTCTCAACTCAAAAACCATTGGACTTCATACAATATCCCCCAAAAATAGAATGTAATTCGAATGAAATGACAGCAGGCAGATATTGTTTGAGCTGGTGCTTTCATCTGCCTCTTCAGCTGCTTATAGACGTGCTCGTTTTTCTTTGTTCTTTGAATTGGCCACACATGTCCACTAAGGCCACCATAATCATTTTTTTATTTTCCTCGCCATCTGATTTTCTTGCTATCTGTTCTTCAGATGCGTTTACTAGAAAAAGAATATCAGCTAAAAATATGGGGGGAGTGATAATGTGACAAGTATCTTAGAGTTGGCTTGTCATTTGATGGCTAATAGTTACGAGAAAGAGTAACTTCTCATGAATAGGATGACGTGGGGACAAGTGTAAGTGGTGAGGTAAACGGGGTAACTAATGTGGAAGGTGTGAGAGGCTGCAGGGTTAATGGGGTACATGATGTGGAAGGTGTGGAAGGTGTTGCTCCATCATTCCTTTACATTTATCTGTTTTGCGGGGGCACGAGGGGGTGGTTTTAAGTAACCCTCTTTTTGTCTCGCAATGCACCTGGTGATGCCATGTACCCCCAAGAGAAAACTGTGGTTTAAATTGTGGGACCGCCTTTCGAAATTAAACCACATGCAACTTTTCCTCACGTAATCGCTCTTAGCCGTTGATCTCCACGATCCATTAAAATATGACTATCGATATTCTCAAAGTGAGATAAGTGCCCAAATTTAATCCGAGGTCACGAATCTTGGTCATATGTAGAGAAGATACAGCGAATTTCATTCAATTCCTGACCGTCGATCTGAGCGGGGGACACGTGTCAGATGATCCCCATATTCGGCTATTTCATACTCTGAAAGGAGGCAAGTAGTGCTGAGTAAAGAACTCCCAAAGACCCGAAGCCCATCTGGACCATTGATCGAAGTGGACAAGTGGCAAGAGATCCTGTACTTCAAAGACTTATCACTTCAAATATTTGCACCTCGAAATGCCCGAAGTTCCAAAGTAAATCTTCGTCGTTAAAATCAAGAGGACACGCGGCAAGAGATCCTCCACTTTGGGGATAACCACTTCGGAAGAAAGATGGATGTGTGAAGTGAGAACTCCCAAAGCTTGGAGTTCTGAAGTAAATATCAGTCGTCTAAATCAAAAGGACACGCGGCACTAGATCTCTCACTTCAGGGGTAACCACTTCGGAAGAAAGTTGGATGTGTGAAGCAAGAACTCCCAAAGCACGGAGTTCTGAAGTAAGTCTTCGTCGTTGAAATCAAGAGGACACGCGGCACGAGATCCTCCACTTCCGGGATAACCACTTCAAAAGAAAGTTGGATGTGTGAAATGAGAACTCCTGAAGCCCAGAGTTCCAAAGTAAATATTCATCGTTGAAATCAAGAGGACACGCGGAAGAAGATCCTCCACCGTGGGGATTTAACATTTCAAAGATTTTCACCTTGGAACGCTCGAAGCCCGGAGTTTCGAAGTAAATCCTCACCGTTGAAATCAAAAGGACACATGGCAGGAGATCCTGTACTTCGGAGACTTATCACTCTGGAGAGTTTGTGCTCCCTTTTCTGTCGATTTAGCCCCTTCCTTGCTATATTTGGTCGTTTTCTTAGTTTATCCAGCTTCTGAACCGATTTATCATTCCACTAGATTCTGAGGTCAAGCTTCTGAGTTCAAGATTCTGAGGTCAAGCTTCCCTGTCTGTAACAAGAGAAATATGTAATCTCTTTGGTGAATAAAAATGTTAATTGTAAATAGTAAAATAATTTTGAAATTCGAAGAGCTTGTATAGATCTTTTTACAGAGAGATTATTAAAAAAAGTCTGATGAAATTTGTTACCTGGAAAATCTTTTTACAGAGAGATTATTAAAAAAAGTCTGATGAAATTTGTTACCTGGAAAATCATACTAATTATTCAAATTGTTAACTTTAGCCAATCATGAACGTCATTAATTATTTGGTAGTTGATCTTAATTCTTAATTAACTGCGTTAACTTTAAGTATTTCGGGAGCTCAGACTTCGGTTTTTTTTTATTGTTTAGACCTATTGAAACATCCGAAGCGTGGAGCTCTAAAGTGACCGTTAGATATTTACATCTTTAAAACTCAAGCGGCTCTAGAACTCTGGAGGTTATTTGTAACATTCAATCAAAAGGAAAAACTCATCAACGACGGATATCGTGTGTGCCTTATTATAAACTAACTAGTAATGAATTTGTTTTTAAAATTAAAAGGCCACTTTCCAAGTTTCTTCTCTCTTCGGGTAAAATTTATTTTCATGAGGTACAAAATATAAAGCTCCAAAGTTCAGAATTGTGTGTGTTCCAACATAGGCTTCATCTGGGAATTGTGGCTCCCCGTGAGGCATGAAAGAACAACAGACCAAGTTCCTTTATTGGGTAAATGGAGTCATTATTGTTTTCTGAAAAACAATTTCTAGTTTTATTTAATCATGCATAGAAAAATGAAATTATCCAAGTCCCAAGACCTTCAAAACATACTCAATAATAAATTTCAAGTTAGGCCATTTAAAATTTCCTTTTCCTAAAACTGGTTTCAGAATTGTTTAATATAATTAAAATAATTTTAACTAGAATATCAGACTTCAATCGACTTTTTTTTCTTCAAGGTTCAGTAGATGTAACATATTTACTTATGGAATCCCTAGTTGATCCAGGATGTATAACTCATTGGAAAGAGAACTAGATAACATAGTATGAAATATAGATATGTATGACAGCCTTACAGATATTGTAGATATTGCTTCACTGCTAGAGAGCCTATTCAATACCCCGGTGAAGTTATCTACTTCTCCCATTGAATTTCCTTTCACCACTTCATTTTGCTGAGATGAGGGCAATTAGTAAATGGATTTCCTTTCATCATCTCTTTTGGAAAAAATGGGGGCAATCAAATTACAAATTTTATTTCACCGTTTGTCTTGGACGAGATGGGGGCAATCAGATTATGAATTTCCTTTCACCATCTGTCTTATATTTTAATATTTTTGATGTGGGGGGAATCAATCTATATGTAACATACAAGGGATGATACATGTTTAAAATCTTTAGGCTAAAAAGAAGGTCTGTCAATAATTTTAAGAACACTCTAAAACCAACTTCCTTCCGATTTTTAGTACACCATAGCCTATAGGGAAAAAAAATTATGGGAATTTTAATCTTTTCAGGGATAAATCTTGAGAGAATTTGTCAATTTAAAATCTGATATCGGAGCTAAAATTGTCAGGATTAGCCTAGACATACTTTTTCTATTAAAATCAAAGGAACATAAATATTTTCGCCAAACTTTGTTTTGAAAATATGTTTTTTAAGTTTTCAGAGCCAAGGTAAGTTTCTTTGTTTCTATGGAGACCAAAGAAAATAATAAAGGAGAAAGAAAATTTGAAGTGGATAAGAACTTGGGAATAGGTAAAAAATGACCCAATCACAGTTTTGAAGGATCTGAATCAGCGAAAATCCTAATCCTACACAAGTTTGTGTAATTAGTTCAGAATTCTTTTGAGTTTATTTATTATTATTTTTGTTTTCGTTTTATAGATGGCTTTTCAATTTATCGGCATGACACTATAATTTTATACATTTTTTATTCTCAAATCAGGTGATAATATTATCATGAGAAAAAATCCCTTCACATTCCTTTCAAAAAGAATATTTCAATTTTATTGGGACTATAAGAAGAGTAGGGACTCATACCTTATTTTTCTTTTGAATTTTCAACAGGGAATGTTATTTATTTATCACCTACTTTTAGAGAAATCAAAAAGACAAAAAGGTGAGTGTCAAGTTTTTATTGAGCCTCATCTCTTGTTCAACAATATCTACTTTGCAAAGCACCAAGAACAATACACCATGTGTCTTCATCCTTCTGTGGCCTGAAATCAACCCTGTCCAACTCTGAACTCTGTCATTGGGCTATGTAGTCATAATGCCTAAAAACTGAACGATATTAGATGCCAAACTGAGAACCGAACTACTGAAATAAAACGTTGAACCAGTATGTTGAAATAAAAATTTGATCCGGACAACTTATTTATATACATTGGCCATACAATATCAGGGGAAATTCCATTGATCAAGTAATATGGAATTTCCAATGGAGCCATGCAAATAGTGGATTGCTTAACATACCTTGTTTTATGTTGGATGAAGGAATGAAAAAATAATAATTTTTTTGCAGCAAAGAATGAATAGGTAGCTTGCGCTTAATGCTGAAGTTTGGTTGCACACAAAACGCTGCAACATTTTGGACATCTTGAAGGAAATACTCCAACCAAACAGACATTGTATCATGGAAAGATAAAGAATTTTCAGAATCAAGTGATACCTCTTCCTGCTGGCCTAGCTGCATGAAAAGCCTTTGCACACTTTCTCCACTACTGATCTTTTCTTTACCTGGCTCGAGAATGTCATATTGAGGCTCACTAGTTTGTTGCTCATCACTTGCTAAATAGGAAGGAGAGATCAAATGCTCCAGTAGCCCCACCTTATCTCCTTCATCACCTGTCTGAGACTCTTCTCCATCACTCTCATACACAGGCTAATTTCTTTTATAGTGCAACTGATAATTTTCCTGTTGAAGTGAACTCCTTGAAGAAAGAAAAATAATTTGTTGCTCATCAACTTCAAAATTGCATTCATCATAGTTATAAACAAAGGAAAACTATTGTATGTTTACATGCATGTTGGGAAATAAATCTTCTCTTCTTCATCGTCTGGATACTCATCGTAAATAGGATGATTATATAAAAATTTTGAACTTTGACTTTCAAAAACTTCCATTTCTTGATGATATAGTAATGATGACTGAATAATAACAGCTTGATCAAAATAAGAATTTAGAACAGTAGTTTGGTCATGTCAGTAATTACTATGAACATTTGGTACAATGACAGATGCACTTAGAGTATTGTTTCCATTGCCAGTATCATTACCAAAATCATCTTTTCCAAGAGTTGATTGCTTATGGTCTTCAATAAGCCATTGGCCTTCGCAAGGATCTAGATCAGAAGACGATTCATCATAATGTCTTTGATTAGCTTGAAGGACTGGAGGGTTTCTAAGGATTTCTTCATTTTTACTTGCAATCATGTCGTCTTCATTCTTATTGTTGCAAGAAACCTCTTGTTTATTTACTTCAAAGTATTCTTCATATAAATTTTCCTGATCTGTTTGAAGGATATCTTGTTTTTCTGCAAATTCTTCTTCATATAGTTGATCACAATTTCTATCATGTTCTGATTTTTCATCAGCAAACTGATTATCTTTACAATCTTGTTCTACGAAATCTAAACTGCAACAATCTTCAAAAAGGAACACTGATTAATACATTCTTTTGCAATATTTATGAAAAGTTGCATGGAATTATTTTAATGATGAAATGCTGGAAGGGAGTAGATATTTGTACCAAAGTCGAGCATCCCCTCCTAGACTAAACACGAACAGTTTCATCAAAACATATTCCTGATGAATATCTATTTGATGCATGAGCTTATGAAATTCAAACAAATGCTTAGCAAGATTATCATCTTTATCCTCTCTAAAACTAGGAAGATGATCTCCCCATTCTTTAATATCAGGAACAACATTTAGAAAAAAAATAAAAATTGTAAAGTCCAAAGGAGAAAACCTCGCAACAATCCAAGCAGCGAAAGAAATTGACATTTTGAAACCAATGGAGTCACCAGTGAATCATGTGGAATCTTCGAACCAAGGAGTCGTCAGGTGAAAAATGAACCTTTTCACGTATTCAATCTTTGTTCACCATCAAAGATTAAAGTTTTACTTTGTCGTTCTCCCAGGGAAAAATAACTTTGTTTCTTCGTCCCTGGAAACGACGCCAAAAATATGTTGTTCCTAATATTAATCCTAAGGCTCAAAGAATAATGTCAAGCATCAAGAATGTTTAAAGAGAATGTTTTAAAAAGTTCTTTTCCTACCTTTAGATATACGGGAAATGAACCTTAAATGAAATTAATAATAGGACAGGACTGAGGCTTTATTCCGTTGTCTGAGTCACAATTTTAATATCAAATGGGGTGAATGAAACTTACAGAGCTATTAAATAAAGTGATGCATCAATTGCAGATGAATGTCACCTTGTTTGTAGTGGAACAAAAGTAGAGAGTGCACCCTTGAACAAGATATGAAATGCAATAATTCAAATAGCTTGCAATTCGTGCTTTACTTATAGTAAATACAGAGGAAAAACTACTTACTTGATGAATTGTTGATATAATGTGATTACAGTAGTTGTGATACTAAATTGCAATCAATCACTTATCAAAGAATTGCATAAGGAAATTCAGAGGTATGGAAATATAGGAGAAACACACAACTCAAACTGAACGAAAATTAGAATCTTTGTCTGCACTTGTATTAATACTAAAAAATGAGAGTTTTCTTTATTACATCCAGCAAGAAGCATCCCACGTTGGGCTTGAATCCTCCTTCTTCAGATCTAATATATATATATTTATACAAAATTTGTCTCAACTCAAAAATCATTGGACTTCATACAATATCCCCCAAAAATATAACGTAATTTGAATGAAACGACAGTAGGAAGATATTGTTTGAGCTGGCACTTTCATCTGCTTGTAGAAGCACTCATTTTCCTTTTTTGTTTGAATTGGGTACACATGTCCATTGAGGCCACCATAATCATTTGTTTATTGTCCTCACCATCTAATTCCGTTGCTATCTATTCTATGGATGCGTTTACTAGAAAAATAATATGAGTTTAAAATATGGGGGGGGTGATAATGTGACAGGTAGCTCAGCATTGGCTCATCGTGCGATGGCTAACAGTTATGAGAAAGAGTAACTGCTCATGATTAGGATGACATGGGGGCAAGTGTAGGTGGTGCGGTAAATGGGGTAACTGATGTGGAAGGTGTGACATGATGGAGGTTTAACGGGGTACATGGCATGGAAGGTGTCACAGGTGTTGCTCCAACGTTCCTTTATGTTTCTCTATTTTGCGGGGGCGCAAGGGGGTGGTTTGAAGTAACCCAATTTTTGTCCCACAATGCACCTGGTGATGCCATGTATCCCCAAGAGAAAACCATGGTTTAAATTGTTGGAACACCTTTCAAAATTAAACACCGCGCAACTTACCCCCCGCAATCGCTCTCAGCCCCTGATCTCGATGATCCAGTAAAATTTGACTATCGATATTCACAAAGTGAGATAAGCGCCCAAAGTTAATCCGAGGTCATAGCTCTTAGTTATATGTAGAGAAGATAGAACGAATTTTGTGCAATTCTCTTCCGTCAATCTGAGCGGGGGACACGTGTGAGATGATCCCCGTATTCATCTATTTCATACTCTAGAAGGAGGCAAGCAGTGTTGAGTAAAGAACTCTTGAAGACCTGAAGCCCATCATCTGGAGCGTTGATCGAAGTGTACACGTGGCAAGAGATCTTGTACTTCAAAGACTTAACACTTCGGATATTTTCACCTCGGAAAAATCGAAGCTTGGAGTTCTGAAGTAAATCTTCGTCGTTAAAATCAAGAGGACATGCGGCAGGAGATCCTCCACTTTGGGGATAACCACTTCGGAAGAAAGTTAGATGTGTGAAGCGAGAACTCCCGAAGCTCAGAGTTCCGAAGTAAATCTCAATCGTCTAAATTAAAAGGACATGCAACACCAGATCTCTCACTTTGGGGGTAACCACTTCGGAAGAAAGATGGATGTGTGAAGCGAGAACTCTTGAAGCCCGGAGTTCGGAAGTAAATCTTTGTCGTTGAAATCAAGAGGACACACGGCAGGAGAACCTCCACTTTGGGGATAACCACTTTGAAAGAAAGCTGGATGTGTGAAACAAGAAATCCCGAAGCTTGGAGTTCCGAAGTAAATCTCTGCCTTTGAAATCAATAGGACACGCGACAGGAGATCCTCCACTTCGGGGATTTAGCATTTCGTAGATTTACACCTTGGAACGCCCGAAGCCCAGAGTTATGAAGTAAATCCTCGCGATTTAAATCAAAATGACACGTGGCAGGAGATCCTCTACTTCAGAGACTTACCACTCCAGAGAGTTTGTGCTCCCTTTTTTTTCTATTTAGCCCCTTCCCTGCTATATTTGGTCATTTTCTTAGTTTATCCAGCTTCTGAACTTATTTATCGTTCCACTAGATTCTGAGGTCAAGCTTCCCTGCAAATTTTCGTGGTGCAAAAAATTATCATGCCTGTAACAAGAGAAATCTGTAAGCTCTTCGCTGAATAAAACTGTTAATTGTAAATAGTAAAATAATTTTGAAATTCGAAGATCTTGTATAGATCTGTTTACAGAGAGATTATTAAAAAAAAGTATGATGAAATTTGTTACCTGGCAAATCACGGTAATTATTCAAATTGTTAACTTTAGCCAATCACAAACATCATTAATTATCTGGTAGTTGATATTAATTCTTAACTAACTGCGTTAACTTTAAGTATTTCAAGATCTCAGACTTCAGGGGTTTTTATTATTTAGACCTATTGAAACATCCGAAGTGCGGAGCTCCGAAGTGACTGCTAGAGATTTACCTCTTTAAAAATCAGGCGGCTCCAGAACTCCATAGGTTATTAGGATCATTCGATCAAAAGGAAAAAATCATCAATGGTGGATATCGTGCATGCCTTATTATTAACTAACCAGTAATGAATTTGTTTTTAAAATTAAAAGGCCACTTTCCAAGTTTTTGCTCTCTTCGGGTAAAATTTATTTTCATGAGGTACAAAATATAAAGCGCGAAAGTTCATAATTGTGTGTGTTCCAAAAATTCCACTACAAACAAGGTGAGATTCATTTTCAATTGATTCCTCGCTTTGTTTAACAGTTCTGTAAGTTTCATTCACTCCATTTGATATTAAAATTGTGACTCAAACAACGGAATACAACCTCAATCATGTCCTATTATTAATTTCATTTAAGGATCATTTCCTGTATAAATAAAGGTAGGAAAAGCACTATTTAAAACATTATCTTTAAACATTCCTAATGCATGACATTATTCTTTGAGCCTTAGGATTAATCTCAGGAACAACATCTTTTTGGCGTCGTTGTCGAGGATGGAGAAATGAAGTTATTTTTCCTGGGAGAACGACAAAGTAAAACTTTAATGTTTGATGGTGAACAAAGATTGAATACGTGAAAAGGTTCATTTTTCACCTGAAGACTCCTTGGTTCAAAGACTCCACATGATTGACTGGTGACTCCATTGGTTTCAAAATGTCAAGTTCTTTCACTGCTCGGATTGCTGTGAGGTTTGCTCCTTTCGACTTTACAATTTTTTTTCGTTTTCCAAACATTGTTCCTGATATTAAAGGATGGGGATATCATCTTCCTAGTTTTAGAGATGATAAAGATGTTAATCCTGCTCAGCATTTGTTTGAATTTCATAAGCTCATGCATCAACTAGATATTCATCAGGAAGATGTTTTGATGAAACTATTCATGTTTAGTCTAGGAGGGGATGCTCGACTTTGGTACAAATCTCTACTCCCTTCCAGCATTTCATCATTAAAATAATTCCATGCAGATTTTCATAAATATTGCAAAAGAATGTATTCATCAAAGTTCCTTTTTGAAGACTGTTGCAGTTTAGATTTCATAGAACAAGAATGTAAAGATAATCAGTTTGTTGATGAAAAAGCAGAACATGATAGCAATTGTGGTCAACTATATGAAGAATTTGCATAAAAACAAGACATCCTTCAAACAAATCAGGAAAATTTATATGAAGAAGACTTTGAAGTAAATCAAGAAGAGGTTTCTTGTAGCAGTAAGAATGAAGACAACATGATTGCAAGTAAAAATAAATAAATCCTTACAGACCCTCCAGTACTTCAAGGTGATAAAAGACAGGATGATGAATCTTTTGTTGATCTAGATCCTTGCGAAGGCCAATGGATTATTGAAGACCATAAGAAATCAACTCTTGGAAAACATGATTTTGGTAATGATACTGACAATGGAAACAATACTCTAAGTGCATCTGTCATTGTACCAAGTGTTCATATTAATTACTGTCATGATAAAACTATTGTTCTAAATTCTTATTTTGATCAAGCTGCTATTATTCAGTCATCATTACTAGATCATCAAGAAATGGAATTTTTTGAAAGTCAAAGTTTAGAAATTTTATATAATCATCCTATTTACGATGAGTATCCAGAAGATGAAGAAGAGCATATTTATTTCCCAACATGCATGGAAACATACAAAAGTTCTCCTTTGTTTAATAACTATGATGAATGCAATTTTGAATTTTATGAGCAACAAATTATTTATCTTTCTTCATAGAGTTCACTTCAGCAGGAAAATGATCAGTTGCACTATAAAAGCAATCAGTCTGTGTATGACAACGATGAAGAAGAGTCTCAGACAAACAATGAAGGAGATAAGGTGGGGCTACTAGAGCAGTTGATCTCTCCTTCCTATTTAGCAACTGATGAGAAGCAGACTAGTGAGCCTCAATATGACATTATCGAGCTAGGAAAAGAAAAGATCAGTAGTGGAGAAAGTGTGCAAAGGATTTTCATGCAGCTACGCCAGTAGGAAGAGGTATCACTTGATTCTAAAAATTATTTATCTTTCCATGATCCAGTGTCTATTTGGTTGGAGTATTTCCTTCAAGAGGTCCAAAATGTTGCAGTGTTTTGTGTGCAACCAAACTTCAACAATAAGCACAAGCTACCTATTCATTCTTTGCTGCAAAAAAATTAGTATTTTTTCATTCCTTCATCCAGCATAAAACAAGGTATGTTAAGCAATCCACTATTTACATGGCTCCATTGGAAATTCCATATTAATTGATCAGTAGAATTTCCCCTGATTAGTGTAGGGCCAATGTATATAAATAAGTTGTCCAGATCAACTTTTTATTTCAGAATACTAGTTCAGTGTTTTATTCCAGTAGTTCAGTTCTCAGTTTGGCATCCAGTATGGTTCAGTTTTTAGGTATTATGACTCCATAGCCCAATGACGGATTTCAGAGTTGGACAGGGTTGATTCCAGGCCACAGAAGGATGAAGACATGCAGTCTACTGTTCTTGGTGCTTTGCAAAGTATATCTTGTTGAACAGGAGATGAGGCTCAAGAAAAAATTGACACTCGCCTTTTCATCTTTTTTATTTCTCTAAAAGCAGGTGATAAATAAATAACATTCCCTGTTGAAAATTGAAAAGAAAAATAAGGTATGAGTCCCTACTCTTATTATAGTCCCAATAAAATTGAAATATTCTTTTTGAAAGGAATGTGAAGGGAACTTTTCTCATGATAATATTATCACCTAACTTGAGAATCAGAAATGTATAAAATTATAGTGCCATGCCGATAAATTGAAAAACCATCACTGAAACAAAAACAAAAACAATAATAAATAAACTCAAAAGAATTCTAAACTAATTACACAAACTTGTGTAGGATTAGGATTTTTGCTGATTCACATCTTTCAAAACTATGATTGGGTCATTTTTTACCTATTCCCAAGTTTTTATCCACTTCAGATTTTCTTTCTCCTTTCTTATTTTCTTTACTCTTCATAGAAACAAAGAAACTTACCTTGGCTCTGAAAACTTAAAAAACATATTTTCAAAAAAAAGTTTGGAGAAAATATTTATGTTCCTTTGATTTTAATTGAAAAAGTATGTCTAGTCTAATCCTGACAATTTTAGCTTTGATATCATATTTTAAACTGACAAATTCGCTCAAGGTTTATCCCTGAAAAGATTAAAATTCCCATAAAAAAATTTCCCTATAGCCTATGGTGTACTTAAAATCAGAAGGAAGTTGGTTTCAAAGTGTTCTTAAAATTATTGACAGACCTTCTTTTTAGCCTAAATATTTTAAACAAGTATCATCCCTTGTATGTTACATACAGATTGATTGCCCCCACTTCAAAAATATTAAAATATAAGACAAATGGTGAAAGGAAATTCATAATTGGATTGCCCCCATCTCGTCCAAGACAAATGGTGAAAGCAAATTCGTAATTCGATTGCCCCCATTTTGTCCAAAAGAGATGATGAAAGGAAATTTGTTTACCGATTTCCCTCATCTCAGCAAAATGAAGTGGTGAAAGGAAATTAAATGGGAGAAGTAGATAACTTCACCGGGGTACTGAACAGGCTCGTTGGCAGTGAAGCAATATCTACGATATTTGTAAGGCTTTCATACATATCTATATTTCATACTATGTTATCTAGTTCTCTTTCCGAAGAGTTGTACATCCTGGACCAACTAGGGATTCCCTAAGTAAATATGTTACATTTGTTGAACCTTGAAGCAAACAAAGTCGGTTGAATCATGATATTCTAGTTAAAATTATTTTGATTATTTTAAACAATTTTGAAATCAGTTTTAGGAAAAGGAAATTTTGAATGGCCTAACTTGAAATTTATTATTGAGTATGTTTTGAAGGTCTTAGGACTTGGATAATTTCATTTTTCTATGCATGATTAAATAAAACTAGAAAGTGTTTTTCATAAAACAATAATGACTCCATTCACCAAATAAAGACACTTGGTATACTTTTCTTTTGTGCCTCATAGGGATACACAATCCCCAGATGGAGCCTATGTTGGAACACACACAATTCTGAACTTTCGAGTTTTATATTTTGTACCTCGTGAAAATAAATTTTACCCGAAGAGAGCAGAAACTTGGAAAGTGGCCTTTTAATTTTAAAAAAAAATTCATTACTGGTTAGTTAATAATAAGGCACACATTATATCCATCGTTGATGAGTTTTTCATTTTGATAAAATGATCCTAATAACCTCCGGAGTTCTGGATCCCCCTGAGTTTTAAAGAGGTAAATATCTAGCGGTCACTT
>JZKD02S1660412.1:23084-37068 GCA_000966675.3 Picea glauca | reverse complement strand
AGAACTCCTTCATCTTTCTGTCATAGTATCTTTTAGTCAGGTATTTCCTCTCAAAATACCTCTTGAATTCCTTCCATGTGATATCTTTCTCTCTAACGTGTTGCACCTGCACAAGTTGATCCCACCACATGGATGTTTTTCCTTTCATTTGATACATCGCAATTCTTCCTTCTGCATGAGAGGAATAATTCTGCAGTTGGAAATATTTCCTCATGCCAAGCAACCATGTTTCGACATCTTCCTCCTTCTTATGTTCTCCATCAAACGTAGGAGGCTTAATCTTGTTCATCTCCCCTTTCAATTCATCCACTCCAGATCTTCGGTGTTTTATGGTAGGAGATGGGCTTGAACTACTATGCGCTTCCCTACTGGAATTCTTTGGGGAGTGAGGACGATGTATGCTGACATTCCTTGATCTTCTTTTCCTCTTAGGGGTCCTGTGACTCTCTGTCTTGCTTGAGTCACTCTCGTTTTCCAATTTATTTTCTATTCTTTCCAGACTCTTCAACATCCTTAAGTTGAATTGACCCTACCTATCCCTGAATTTCATGAGCTTTCGACTATTAGCTCGGTGAGCCTGGGCATCTTTCTACAATCTTTCAATGATTTTCATCATATGTCCTTCCTTATCCAATTCTCTTACGTGCCCATTGGAGTTCGATCCTTCGACTCCCAAGTTGACATCCCTTCCTTCTCTTTCGTTCTCTGAATTGGAGGCAATCAACACCTCTTCCATTTCTATACTTGGCGTCAATTCACGGCTGTCCTGACACTGGTTGAACTCTGCACACACAATGTCCAGTCAACCGAAGTTTGTCAGGCCTTAACCCTTAATAAAACTACAACATTTATAAACCAACACGAATAAGAAAACGTTTCAATTCCATGAATTTTTTGAGCTCTGTTTGGTTCTGCAATTTCCAGCGATAGCCCCCGTTTCCTTAGTCTCCAACACATACATCCACGGGCCGTGATCAAATGCTAAACTACTAGGTGTTATAAGGCTTTCGAAATGAAACTTCAGGTTTCAGGATTTCGAGGCTTCGGGTTTCGAGGTTTTGGTCCCGGAGGTTCTCGCACTCGCTTCCCTCTCCAACTCCCGACTTCTGAAAATTTGATTTCCTTACCCTCCGGGCCCATAGCACAGTTGTCACCCACCAAGGTAGTGACACATGGTGTCCTTAAGAAGGTCCACCTCACTCCTAGCGATGTCAGGGGACCCCACTACTTTCACTTTTCGTTTCGGAGTTTCAGGCATCCGGAGTTCATGCATCTACACATCTCGAACTTTCGTTTGCCTAAATTATGAAATTACGGTCTATTCATCTACTTGATCCAATGGTCAAGTTCCTCTCCTAAGATATACGGTGTAGATCGTTTCGGGATTTTGGGGTTTCGGGTTTTCGGTAACCGGGAGTTCACGATGCAGCGACTCCAAATCTCTTGTCACTTCAATCCCCAAATTCCGATACACGAGTTCTTGTACGAGATATAATGATCCAGATCTTTTCGGAGTTTCGTGAACCGGGAGTTCATGATGCAGCGACTCCAAATATCTTGTCGCTTCAATCCTCGAATTCCGATATGGAAATTCATGTATGAGATCAACAACTGTGAGCCTCCCCTGATACGATGGTCCAGATATCTCCTATGCTTACACCTATCAAAGCTCTTCAACCCTAACTTCCTCGCTATTTGGTTGGATCCGACGGCTCACAGGATTTCGTCACTTCTTCCTGGAAGTGCTCCACCGTCCGATTCTACCCTTGTTAATTCCTTTCGCGATTCGGGACTTGGAGTGACCAAGAATTTGGCCTGCGCTCCAAGTTCACGATCCCCTAAATTCACGAAATGATCCAACGGTTCAGACCAACCACGATCAATGACCCATGTTTATTCTGGATCCCATGGTGGCGAGTTTCTCCATCCACTAACCACCTTGCAACTTCTAGCCATCTTACGTCCCACGCGATTTCAAGAGTTCTCCACAGAGAATTCTGACCGTCCAACTCTGCTTCTCAAGGGATTATGGCCTATGACTTGGTACCCTCCTTCTGAACTTTCATCTACTTGATCCAACACTTCTAGTGTGGAGTTCTCTCTCTCCTTATGGCCATATACCACACCGGCTACAGTTTTATAATATTGCTACACCTCCTGAGCTTTGTAACATTCTACAGTGTCCATTGACACTCAGAAACATTCTGAGGTCTGAAAAGTCCTCCAGACACAATTTCTTCTCAAAACCTCGGTCCAAAGACCATTTATCCGGCCCATCCAGGCTCAACGTTGAAACCATGCTTTGATACCATACTGTAACGTTCCCCGGTCGTCATCCCACTGGCTGGGCAAACGCTATTGTGTGAAACAACATCATTCTCATACTTAATTAATAACATGCATTTAAGTCAAATTAAACACATTTAACTCAGAGTAAGCACAATATTACTGCTAACATAAATAATCCCTGGCATTAATAATAATTCATATGCACAACAACATACATGATAAATATAAGCATCACAGGCATGCAAAACATAATATTAATCATAAGCTGATACTTATCTTTGAAACCTTGGTAATTCCACCAACAACGTGCAGGCCTTCCACTAACCTCCCAGCCTTAGACCATGCTACTCATCACGCTGAGCAGTGGGTCACCCCCGAGCTGGGACTAAGCTCCACCCAAGGTGAGGAATCCTAGTCTAGGATGAGGTTACAGGGAAAACTGCATAGAATAACCGGAAGGATTCTTTCCAGGATGCCTTCTTATGCCCACTACTCACGGACTCTCATTCCCCACATGTTTGTTCCACCCAGAAGTATACACCTTCACAAGCACAGTCCATCAGTGCTTCACCTCCATCTCTGGGTCTCGGCAACAGGCCGGATCAGGAAGTCTTAGAGCTCCATTGTTGGTGTTGGACTCTCCATGGAAGAATACCACTTCCTAGTAGACTCCTTCACCTCGAAATAACTTCTCACAGGCCTGACAGACTACCTCTTAAACCTCAACCACCTCCCTCACTTGGAGAGAGTGTTACACACAGGCCAGACCACCTGTTTCCTTCAACTCAATTTCCAACATAGCTGGGCAACCACAAGGCTCCACACGAACATACAATGGTCTGCAAGCCACATGCAGTCAAGCACTGCGTGACCACAACAATCCACTGGAAACATAGACACGAGCTTCCCAAAACTGGTGATGTTATAGCATAACAAGGCTCAACAATTACAGGACATTCAGTTTTCCCCAACCAACAATACATGACTGACTCACAACTCAGGTTTCGAGGATGCGTGAGGGTGTACAAAGATCCCACGCAGAGACTTAACAGTTCAGGTAAGGATTCCCTAGAAAAAACACTGAAACAAAGGTCGATCATGGACACCTGCAAGTTTAGACAGAGGATGGATAATGGGAGGTTGAACACAGACTCGACGGTTTTGACAGAGGGTGTACCGGCTCCTCCAGAAATCAACACAGGCCTTTTTGGTTTTCCCTGAGTTGCGTGAGGGTATCCTTGGAGAGGTCATACGAGATTTTTTGTTCAGACAGTCCACAGTAGAATGGAGGAGGAACCCCCATCATGGCTCAACTCAACAATTTTAACTGCATGCGCTTGGGTTGACACTTGTCACCCATGAAGCTCGTTCCTTCCCATTTGGAAGTCACTCATCCTTCCAAAGAACTTAGGATAAAACATCACATTTCACATGGCTTTTGGAATAATATTAAAATATTATTTCGAAGGACTTAAGACCCTAGGTTCAACACTTAGCCTCTCTTTCAAACCTTCCATCCCCCAATCCCTTACCCACTCTGTGGAAGCTTAGTCCCCCATCACTCATTCATCGTGGTTGGTCTGCACACATCGGTGTTTATATTTTTATTAATGTTCTGCATGATTACATATACAAAAGCAGGCTCCTGGCCTTAACACTTAGGTTGTCCGGCCTAATAACATATAAGCCCACCAGCTTATATAAAATTGGCTCAACAGCTTATAAAACATAATTACAATTCATAATGCAAGCTTTATACTTCATAGACATGATTTACAACAGGGCTCAGCCTTGGGGACATTACAGTTATTTTGCATGCAATGGATCTCTAGTTCCCTTGTCTATTTTGACAAGGCTTCCAAATTAAAACGGATCATCAAATCCTTAAGTACTTCCTGGAATAATGAATTTCAGCCCCGAAGAAACAAAAATGGGTGACCAAGTTGTTTGGA
The DNA here is from genome assembly GCA_000966675.3 of Picea glauca. NCBI lineage: Eukaryota > Viridiplantae > Streptophyta > Pinopsida > Pinales > Pinaceae > Picea > Picea glauca. The sequence continues at coordinate 32,827 of JZKD02S1660412.1, read as the reverse complement.
TATGATTATGAGATTGTTTAGAGGAAAGGAAAAGAAAATGTGGTGGTTGATCCGGATTTTATGAGTAGAAAGAAATGAATACAGATTATTATTATTCTTAACACAGAAACACAAGGAACAATAACAAAGATACAGTAAAACTGACTTCTATTCAATAAGGAAATATGCTTAAACTATAAAATGCAGGCTGAAAAAAAGCTTGCTAGAATGGTGGCGGCTTATCTCTGAGAAGAGATGTGACGGATGCGCTCATTCGCAAGAAGATGGTTAAAATGATTATCTTTAAGCCCTTTTATAATAAACAAAAATTCTAAAACCCTAGACATCCAAAAACCTAACCATAGGAGATGAAGCGCCAAAATTCATGTGGGCCCTGTTAGGGTAAGTTAGTACATCAACTTTCAGGGGTCGTAACGTTTGCATATGATCTCTATTTTAGGTGCACGATATCCCATTGGAAAGGTCTATCCAAGGAACACACATGTTGTCGAAAGACTCTAACTCTGGCTACGATTTGATTGTAGCAATCCCTAAAAATGTTGTTTAGAGCCTCAAAACAACCCCAGAAGTCGGGGACCCAAAAACTAGGAAAAAACTGCCAAAATGAGCCAGTTGGAATAGGTGGGAGGCCACTGACATCCATATGAATCAATAATCCCCCCTTAGCAAGAAATGGTATCCATTGTGTTGAGTTCCCCCATCAGATGAGGAAATTTCTATTGAATTTGACCCCGAGTGATCCACTTGCCTAGGTGTATTAGTTGCCCTGCTTTGAAAACTCGATAAAGATGGATCCTTTGTTAGAGAGTTCCCTTGACTTGTGTTTCCACAATATAATCATTGGATGCATGTTGCAGGAAGTCAGGTTTGAGCTATGTTGGTGTCAATCTTTCTTCTATCTTTGAGGTGTTCAATAATGGTGGGAAACATGGTCGAAGGAGATCCACATTAAACACTAGGTGCAGACGTAGGAAAGGGGGAATGTTGAGCTCAAAAGAATTGTCACCCACAACCTTGGTTATGGTGTAAGTTTCATAATGGAGTGGGCGAAGCTTCCAATGGGGTCCTATTAGACATACTTTCTACAAGTGCAACCAAACTTTGTCGTCCACCTGAAACTTATTTGGCACCCAGTGTTGATCACGACGCTGCTTGTACTTGGCATTGGACTTCTGTAAAATATCCTGAACCTATTGGTGGATGCACTGGATCCTCTCAATGAACTGGGTGGCTTTTTCATCTTCATTTGGAGTAGGTGACGAGTTGGTCGGGGTGACCACAAGGGGTAATGCAAAATCCATGGGATCCAATGGTTGGAATCCCAACCCCACCTGAAATGGGTTGTGGGTAGTTGAGCTATGTAGGGATTGGTTGTAGCTATGTTGAACATAGGGAAGACTCTCATCCCATGTGCGGGGGTTCTTGGAATTGTACATGTGCGGGATATGCATGATCATCCGATTGACAACCTCAGTTTGGCCATCTATTTGGGGGTGGAAGGCAGTGGATTTGGCGAGCTTGGTGTCCAGCAATGACCAGAGGCTCGACTAGAATGTGATGAGGAACCGAATATCCCGATCTAAGATAATGGTTTGTGGGATTCCAAAATGTACCCAAACTCATTCAAAGAAGAGCTTGGAATTGGCCTCTGCAGTGATGCTCTTCTTGCAAGAGGCCAGAATCACCATCTTGGAAAAGCGATCAACAACCACAAAAACACAGTCTTTTCCCCTCTTGGTGGATGGAATTCCCAACATGTATTCCATTGAGATGGATTCCCATGGTCTGGCAGGAGTAGCCAGAGGGGTGTACATGCCATGTTTCTTAGTGGTCGTTTTGGCAATAGCATAGGTAGTGCAGGACCTGATATCCTTGTTGACATCCTATCGAAGTTTCGGCTAGTAGAAATGTTTTTGCAGCATTTCCACTGTATTTTCGATGCCAAAATGTCATGCCACCCGACTATAGTGGGATTCCCAAATCAGCTTCGCTCTCTCGCTTGATGGAACACAGAGATGGCCCAGATGGCACAATAGCCCATCCTGAATATGGAAATTAGTGACAACTGAGTTTGCGCCCAACATTTGGTAGGTGGTGGTGAAATCAAGTTCTGTCTCATAGAGGTGGGGCCATCTGGAGGTCTCGTGGCGACAAGATTCTAGCACTGTGGTGAGTGTCGCGACTAGAGGTCGGTTAAGGAAATCAATGACTTGGTTGGTACTCCTTGTTTTATACTTGATGTTGAGGTGGAACTGTTGCAAGTGTGTGGACCACTTATGATGGCGGTCATTCTGCAATTTTCCTTGTGTCTGCATGAACTACAGTGGCTTATGATCTGTGTGGATGACTGTCTCCTTCCCAAGAATGTAATGTATCCACTGGAGACAGTATTGCACAATGGATTACATTTCTTTGTCATAAGTAGGGTACTTATAGATGACATCTGATAGTGCCTCACTATGATAGGCCACGGGGTGGCCATGTTGAGTGAGAACTATGCCCACATCATAGTCTGAAGCATTTGTCTCGATCTCAAAGGGATGCTACAGGTCCGGTAATGAAAGTATGGGGGTTGAGCACAAGAGTTCTTCAAATCATCGAACGCTTGATGTTGGGACAGGCCCCACATAAATTTTTCCTTACCACCACCCATGGTTACTTGGCTTAGGGCCCATGCAATATGGGATAATCCCAACACAAACCTACGGTAGAAATTGGCAAGGCCCAACAAGATCTGAAGCTTAGGGAGTGTGGTTGGGGATATCTAGTGACGGATGACATGGATCTTGGCTGGATCCACATGCAGACCATGTTGATCAACGATGTAGCCTAGGTACTAGACCTTGTCCATGCAGAAGGAGCATTTTTCCAAGTTGGCATATAACTTGTGTTGTCGTAGGGTGTGCATAACTCGTTGAATATGATGCAAGTGTTCCACCCAAGTCTTGTTGTAGATGAGGATGTCATCCAGATACACCACTACAAAATTATTGGTGAAAGTTCATAGGATATTGTCCATCATCCTCATGAAATTTGTTGGAGCATTTTTCAAACCAAAGGGCATGACCAACCATTCAAAAAGACCTTCTTTTGACTTAAAGGTTGTCTTCCATACATCTGTTTTTTCTATTGGGACCTACTGGTAGCCATAATTCATATCAATCTTACTGAATTATTTGGCCCCCTTGAGTTGTTCAAGGAGATCATCGATTCAAGGAATCGGGTACTGGTTCCTAACTGCGATTTTATTTAGGGCACGATAATCAAGGCAGATTCGTCAGGTCTCATCTTTCTTCTGCACCAGGACGATTGGGCTCCCACAAGGTGATGAGCTGGGACGGATTTTCCCCTTGTGGAGCAGTTCTTGGATTTGTCACTTGAACTCCTCATTCTCTAACAGAGAGCGGAGGTAGACTGGCCCATTGGGTAGCGATGCGCTGGGGGTCATATCAATGGGATGCTTGACCTGATAGTGCAGAGATACCCCGGTAGGTGAAGAGAATATATTTGTGTATTCTTCCATGACCTTATATACTTGCTTCTTCTGTGTGGAGAGGTCAGTCACAGAGGCCCTAGATGTGGCTGCAATCTTTCACTCACTCTGAGAACGAATCACAAAGAACACAAAATTCCTGGTCTGAGAGATGACCTTCCTACATTACTTGGCAGAGATCAAGGAAATAGCACTAGGTGGGACTGCCTCAGGTATCCTGTACAATTTCCTGTCCAAAGTAATAATAACACTGCGAGGCCTAGACTCATATACCAGGTTGTCCCAAAAGGTTGTCCCAAAATAACATTACAAACTTCGAGAGGAGCGACATCACACAATAACTCATATTTGAAGGGCTTGATGTTGTACGACATGTGACATTGTTGGCTGACGCGTAGATCACTTCCTTGGCGGAGCCATCCAATGGTGTAGGGTTGTGGGTGCAGCGTTGTCGGCAGGGCTAGCCGCTTGATGAAATCTGTTGAGATGAGGTTCTTTTGGCTATTTCTATCAATGATGAAGTGCAGCAGGGTGCCTTTCACCCACATCTGTGAATGAAAGAGGGGCTTGCCTTCCTTTGGCTCGTCTGGTTCACCGGGCTGGATCTTGGTTGTAGTAATGGTGGCACTGGGTTCTGTGTCAATGATTTGTCTCCCCCTTTCTGGTTCTGACTCAGAGTCGGAACCCGCATCTGATTCATAGGCTCTCACCTCAACCACCAGGGACTGCTTTCAGCGAAAATCAAAAATGTTATGCCAGGGGATCTTATGGAAGTCGCACCACTTCCCGATATCTTTCTTTATCATTCTGGTGTCCTTCTTTGCTTGCAGCTTAGCCTAGTTTTCTTGAGGCTGTCCAGATTTTCTCTATCCTTTGTTCTGCGGGTTGGGGTTTCCCTTCTTTTTCTATGAGGGGTTCCCAAGCCCAAATTGTCATGTCTTTTGTTTAAGCTTCTGCTCGATTTTGATGACATATCGATAGGTCCCGCCCAAGGACGAGATGTACAAAAACTCCATTTCAGCCTAGATTTATCTATGCAGACCACCGCAATACTTGAGAACCAGATGCCACTCAGAATATTTGATATACATCTTGGTGCATAAGGTATGGAAGATATTTGTGAACTTTGGCACTACTTGGTATCTTTCCTGTCACAGTGTGATCCATTTTGTATACAAGTCGTCATAACTTTCGACAGGGTAGTATTTTTCCTTAATAACATCCCTAAAGGACTCCCATGTGACTGTGACTATAAATAATGAGGGTTCCTCTATTTCCTTTTTCTCACAGAAAGTTTCCCACCAATATTTGACATGGGGAACGACTTTGAGGAGGGAAAAAGTAATATTTTCTCTATTCAAAAAGTTATGGACATAAAAATACCCTTCTAGTAGATTCAACCATTTGTCTACAACATATATGTCTATCTGACCTACAAATATAGGAATTTCAAATTTGATTTGTACCTTGAAGGGGGAAATGCCTCCGCTCGAGGAAGATGTGTCGCCTGTTGGTAGTCACCGAAGGATTTGCACAAAACTATCCATCATCTTGTTCCTTTGTTGCGTGAGGGCTTCCTTGAGTAACATTTTAAAAGGATATCATGTCCCTTCATCTTTATTTTCTCCTGCCATGAGAGGTTTCTTAGGCATGTGAGATATTTTTTCCTCAATAGAAACAAGCTCGAGACCCAATTCTTTGTACTCTGACCTTGTCGGGGACATGCATTAAGAAGGACATGGAGGAGACTGCTCTAATACCATTGATCCGGATTTTATGAGCATAACGAAATGAATATAGATTATTATTATGCTTAACACAGAAACACGAGGAACAATAATAGAGACACAGTAAAAATGAAATATGCAGTGGTATGCCAGGGGCTCTATTCAATAAGGAAATATGTTGAAACTGTAAAATGCAGACTGAAAACAAGCTTGCTAGAATGGTGGTGGATTATCTCTGAGAAGAGATGTGATGGTTATGCTCATTCGCAAGAAGATGGCTACAATGAGGCTCTCTAGGCCTTTTTACAATAAACAGGAATTCCAAAACCCTAGACATCCAAAAACCTAACCCTAGGAGATGAAGCACCAAAAGTCATGTGGGCCCCATTGGGGTAAGTTAGTACATCAACTTTCTGGGGTCGTAACTTTTGCATATGATCTCTATTTTAGGCACACGATAGCCTATTGTAAAGGTATATCCGAGAACTACACATGTTGTCGTCAAAATCCAACTTTATCTATAGTTTGATTATGGCGAGCCCTAAAAACGTTGTTTAGGGCCTCAAAACAACCTCGAAAATCAAGGACCCGAAAACTAGGAAAAAGCTGCCCAACTAGAAAACTGCCAAAATGAGCCAATTGGAATACGTGGGAGGCCACTGACATCCATCTGGATCAATGGTTGATACTCTTTCTAGGAAATATGAACATGAAGGGTCCCTTTTTCCCTCTCATTCATTGTCGTTGACTGACTTCAGGCTGTTCGACATGAATGGTTGCAAGACCCCAAAATTTATGGCCTAATCCAAAAACTTCAACAGGATCCCCAAGTTGCTTCAGGGTACTCTTGGCACAATGAAGAGTTTCTCTATAAAGGTCACTTGTATTTAAGAAAATAGTTTACACTTAAATCCAAGTTGCTCTCTGTGTTTCATGCTTCACCTACAACAGGTCATTCAGGTTTTACCAAAACTTACGAATGGGTCAAATGATCTTTTTTATGGGAAAATATGAAACAGAACATCCACACCTTTGTGGCTAAATTTGATACATGTCAATGCAATAAGGGAAAGACTACCAAACCTCCTAGTACACTCCAACCAATTATGCTTCCACCTACTATTTGGACGGATATTTCTATGGATTTCGTTGTGGGCTTACCCAAATCAAGCAATAAGTCAGTCATCATGGTTATATTGGATCGTCTTTCCAAATATGCTCATTTTTGTGCTCTTCAAAACCCGTTCACAACATCCACAATGACTCATTTTTTATGGATAATATATTCAAACTCCATGGAATGCCTCATTCTATTTTTTTATGATCGTGATCCCACTTTTACCAACAATTTTGCAAGAATTATTCAGGCTCCAGGGAACTCAATTGCATCTCATCACTATTATCGCTAATTTCTAGGGATAACTAAGGAGATGATGTCTTGAGGCCCTCAAATTGCAGACATGGAGTACCAAGAGACAGATGATTGACAATGTCCACATGCATAGACAAAGACCCACTTCACCACCGCACATCCCCGGTTCATCACTATGGAATTCACCACATCATCTTGCTTCCGGAAGACAATGGGTTTTTCTCCATGAGGTACAAGTCAGTTATTGTGGTAAGTGTCACTTTAATATTTTAGGTATTTGAATATGTTGCATTTAAAGTTGTTGTTGATTATAGAATTTATGCTTGGAAATTATGCTCTTTGCCATGTTTCACTTTGGTGATTGACATTGTGCTCTAGTAAGTGGTCAAATTAGGGATCGGTTTTCTACTGGTAGGTCCCCTTGATGAGTCATCATTCCATTCCCGATCATACTTAACAGTTTTCACACTTCATCCTTTCATCTCCTTATCTTTTGGGTTTTTCAGGTGTACTGACCCAAGAAGGGATTGTACCTCGTTTCATGGGAAGAAAGGGTTGAATGCCCAGAGGGAATGTAGCTAGAAAAAGATAAAATCCAAATCTATAACCTTCCAAATGCTCACCTAAAGAGGTGTTGAGAACAATGAAACATTTCTCCTAAAAAAAAAAATACCTGCAAAAGAAAATGCACATATATAAAATGTCCCACTTGTTGAGGGATCTACACAAGTGTGTTACAAGCTTTGATTTATCCTTATGGCACTCTATGTACCTCTCCCTTCAAGTGACACTATGGTACTACCCCCAAGATTTATGTTACGCATTGGGAGTACCCAGTCATTCTAGACCTTAATTAATTAATGGCAAATAAATGGGCTTAGAAAAAGGATGCATTGAAAACGAAGGTGCAACACACCCTCTACAAAGGCACCCATAAATGAGACACTATGGACCCTTGTATGTCATGAACCTCATGCCAAAAAGTATTACCCCCATACACTTCACCTTATTTACATGACTTAGAGAGGGGTCCACCTGGGAAACACTTCTTGACTTAAGGAATGACTCACCCAATAGGTCACATTGTCAACCCTCCCATACCTAAACTTGGCAAATTGCATAGGGTCTTTGAGCACTTGTTTAATTTGATAAGGTAGTTTTGGTGCACATGTTTAGGTGGGTCTTGTATTAAATGTGATTTTACTTTCCATGATGCTTTGACTTGAGATCCTTGGAGGGTGCACTTGTCTGTCTTTGCAGGACCTTGTTGATGGGCGTTTTGGAGGAACAAGCTCAGCTTGGGCCTTCATTGGGGAAGGAAGCCCATATGTTGGATTCCATGAACCGGACATTGGGAGCAGCCAGAGCTTGAATGTTTCCTTTGGAGGAAAGAGAAGAGACTTGGGACGATGAGACCTAGCCCATATTAGCCCAACATTTGGCCTTAAATTGTCAAAATGTCATCTTGGAGGGCTTGATGTCACCCTAGGGCTAGGGTTTGGATGATGGTGGTGATGTTTGAATATGGTTGGGCATGATTGATGGAGAAGGAAGATGCATTGCACAATGAGACATGGCCTTTGGAGGCCTAGTGCTCTCTTCAACAACCCAATGACCCCCTCAAAGTGCCAAAACATCACCTTCTAGTTTGTGATGTCATATTTCTAGGGTTTCTTATGTGAAATTTCAAAGTTAAATTCAAATTATTTGTAAAGGGGAAAAATAAAGGGGGATGGTTCCCTTTTTTTTGGTTTACCCTAACTAAATGTGGACACACACTTTTTAGGAGTTTTTGTATAAATAAGTATCAAATTCATTTCATTTTATCATAACTCTCTCATGTGAGAAGAGGTACTTGGCTGAATTTTTTTCCCCTCTTGGGCAACTTCATCTCTCTCTCTCTCTTATGCTATGGTTTGTACTTGTGTTATGGAGAAAAGTGGTGTGCTACACTTCTTGGAAGTTTGTTCTTGCATGTTGGTGATATTTTCTTGGTAAACAAGGGTTTGTCTAGCATTTCTCTTGAAATTGGTAAGAAAAATCTACATACTGTTAGTTCTTCTTTCTTGTTTCATGGTTGTTCTTGGATACATCCTTGGAGGAATAAAAGGGAATATACTCTCCACCAATTTATCATTTTTGTTGATTGGATAATCTTATGCAAAGGTTGCTAGGAGGAGTAAAAGGGCTTACACCCTCCTAGATTTACCTTGTCAGGGTTATTTGCTCAAGGGAGTAAAAGGGCTTCCACCCCTTCAGAAGTAGTAGACCTAACCTAATACAAGAAGACTCCATAACCCATTTGTCAAGGCACTAATATAATTTTGCATTGGATATATAAATTACTTGCATTGGTACCTGTGATTTTGAGAGATATTGAAATAGTTCAAGTTGGAAATTTCTCTTGGTGTCTTAAGCTTGCTAATGCCACTGAGGCATCTTGATTGGCCTAGTAGTTCTCTTGTTATAATCAAATAAAATATACAACCACTAGGGCTACATAAAAACACATTTATTTTCTCATTTAACTTGCTTTTCAACAATGGAAATTACTTGTAAACTTGTACTCTTATTCTACTGCTCATTGTCTATCTTTTTTACGATTTACTTGTCAGTTTTTGTGTTTGGAATTTGCTGTTGTAGTAAATATTTGATACAGACACTTGGTTGTTACAATAATTCTCTGAAAACACTATCTAACAGCCCTATTTTATCGTCTAAATTTGTGCTTGAATATTGGAAGGTTATCTATTGATTTAGTGCTTCATTGATTTCATTGTTGATATATATATATATATATATATATATATATATATATATATATATATATATATATATTTGTTTACTGCTGTAATTTAGGATAGAAAGCTTCACTTGCTTGTCCCTTTAATATCCAGGCTTGTATCTTGGTTATTTGTCTTGTCTCGGGCAGGTGTAACACTTTGGTGTAGGTACCCAAGTCTTTGGAAACCACTCACCATCATCAAGACACATTTCCAAGCCATCTTCCACTTCTTATATTGACCTTTAGGGGCATCAAATTCTATTACTCCACTTTCCATCTCATTCCCCCCTAGGGTCACCCGAGATTACCCCCTTGTGTAGGATTTCTCCTTCACTAAAGCGGGGGGAGTACTTATCTAAGGTGATA
>JZKD02S1660412.1:0-11846 GCA_000966675.3 Picea glauca | reverse complement strand
TGTGTGAACAACCTCCACCCAAAAGGTTAGTGAAATGTCCCTTTCACTCATCATAGCCCTTGCCATCTGATGAACTGATCTATTTTGGCATTCTACAACTCCATTTTGTTGGGGAGTACCTCGAATAGTATAGTCTCTTTTAATTCCATGTTTGTCATGGAATTATTTGAAATCTCTTGACATAAATTCTCCTCCTTTGTTTGAGAAAATTGCCTTTAACTTCCTTCCTGTCTAATTCTCAACTAGCACCTTAAACGTTTTGAACTTCTCAAATGCATCAGATTTTTCTCTCAGAAAGGCAACCCATGTAAGTCTAGAGAAGTCATCAATTACCAGCATAAAGTAACATTCTCCTCTAGTTCATTCCTTTCGCGATGGTCCACACAGATCCATATGAATAATTTGAAGTGGTTTCTTTGAAGATGTGAAACTCTTCAATTTGAATTGAGCACAAGTCAGCTTCCCCATTTGACAGGATTTGCATACAGAGTTATGAGGCTTAGATATTCTTGGAAGATCTTTCATAGTACCTTCATTAATAAGTTTGGCAATATGATCAAAATTCAGGTGTCCAAGCCTTCTGTGCCATAACCAACCTTCATCAAATTTTCTCAAATGACATTTCTCCTTATCTTCCTTTAGAACATAGACATTGTTTTTAGTTCTAACCCCTTTTGCAATCAACTCTCTTGTGTTCACTGTTTTTATTTTACAATTCTTGGAAGTGAAAGTGACTTCACATCCTCTGTCACAGACCTGACTGACACTAAGAAGATTGTTCTTTAATCCCTCAAAAAATAATACATCTTGAGATTTTCCTCTTCCATTATTTAATCTTACTAGACCTTTACCTCTGATATTTCCTGAAGCATCATTTCCAAAAGTCACATTTCCCGATTTACTTTCTTTGAGTGATAGGAATTTACTTTTGTCACTTGTCATATGACTGGAGCATCCGTTGTCAATATACCAGGGGTTATTTTGTCTTTGAGATGACAACACTAATCCAAACTTGTTATCTTCTTTCTTCTTCCAAACTTCAACATTTTTAGTTCTATGATTTAAGTCTTGCTTATAGTTCTTTAAGCGACAGTCTGCAGCTTTATGTCCGTAATTATGGCAGATGTAACATTTTGGTTCACTGAATAAAGGATCATAATGATTATTATGCTTAATCTGCATATTTTTCCCAACCATCACATGATTTGTAGTCTGTGGTTGTTTGTTACTTGGTTGTCTCAATCTTTGTTGTGGCAGATATTTATTCCTTGGTTGTTTTGATTGCTCACGTCTAAATCTTAAAAAACAATTCACAGCTTTGTGGCCAAAGTTAGAGCAGTAAAAACAATATCCATAGAAAAAATCTTTGTACTTGGAAAATGGTTGTCTTCTTTGAGCAGGTCGATTTATTTCATGCTGATGATTTTCTTGAGCAGAGAGTGTATTATTTCTTTGTTCTAGAGATTCAGTTTTGGTAACTTTTCCTTCACTCCTCCTTGGCAGCTGATTCTCTTCCTTTGTTTATGCAAGTTTGTTGTTGTCAATGGTTGTAGATTTGACAAACTTGATGGATTCTTTGTTGCTTGGTTGACCACTACTTGATCCCTCTTCATAACCCAAACCAGTTTTCAATTTTGAATTCTTTTGCTGATTCAGAATGGAGGCTAATCCTTCTGAGGCTTTAATACTCGTCAGATTCTGATGATACAATGCCTGAAATTTCTCTAGATCTTTTCTGACAGTCACTACTCCAGCTTCCAATTTTTCACCTTTTGTTTCGGCTTCCTTCAATTGTTGTTCGAGGATGTCTTCAATCTTCTTAGCTTCTTCTAACTTAACCTTCAACAGACAAATTTCCTCAGATGGTTCATTGCATGTTTTTCATACCTGAGCAGTAACTATTTTTGTTTTCTTTTCTTTTCCCTGAATCTATCAATATCTTCCATGGCACTGACAAGTTATCCTTCAAGATCTACTACTACTTCACAATCAGTGAAATCACTCCCTGTATCTTCAGTGTTTAGATATTCTAAATCTATTAGCATGATATCATTTATTTTATCTTCAATAGAAGAGTCACTGCGTTCATCATCCGAGGGATAGTCATCATTGTTTACACAAAGGCTTTTATTCTTAAAATTATTCTCTTTATAGACCTTCTTGTGTTTGTGCTTCTCTTCATCGTCATATGTCCGATCCTTTCTTTTGTGAGGACACTTAGATGCAAAATGACCTATCTTACCACAGTTGAAACATTTGAAGGGTTGTTTACCTTTGTATTTTCCTGATCCTTTCGTCAGTCTTCTCACAAAATTTTCTTCAATCTCATCTATATTGGAGTCTGTGTTTTTCTCTACTTTAAAAGATGCCTCTCTTGTAGTGTATTTACCTTTGGTGATTCTCATTTCATAAGTAGTTAGGGTTCCAAGAAGTTGATCTAGTGTCAACATTTTGAGATCAACTATTTCCTCTATAGAAGAGACCTTTGAGTTAAATCTATCATGAAGAGATCTTAATATTTTCTGGACTAGAAAAGATTCATTTATCTTTTCACCTAGACCTTTCATAGTGTTGAAAAGTTCTTCTATACATAAGAAGTACTTACTGATAGTTTTGTCTTCATCCATATTTAACTGCTCAAATTTCAGTCTATGAATCTGAAGTTTTGCATCTTTCATCTTTTCATTACCTTCATAACTACTTATCAACTTGTCCCACATAAATTTTGCTGAATCACAATGCATGATTTTGACAAACTCGGCTTTTACAAGTCCACTGAGGATGGCATTCATTGCTTTTGCATTAAATCTAAACTCCATCTTATCATCTTTTGAGGCCAAGACTATAGGCTTCACATATCCAATTTCAACGACATCCCAAATATCGTTCTCATCCTTATTTTCCAGAAGGCAAATTTTGTTCCATCAAACAGAGGAGATCTATTAGTTGAACTTCCTTCATGACTAGTCATGTTCAAGCTTATGGATCTACCTTTGATCAAAGGCACTGACTCTAATACCAATTGTTGGAAATATAACTGAGAGGGAGGGGGGGTGAATCAGTTATGTATATAAGCTTGAAACTTTTCTTGTTATTTTCTGATTCTTTTGTGATTATTATTTAACGTGTTGTTGATAACTTAACATGCATAGATATATAATATTTGATCAATCACATAGAATGCACAGAGACACTGGTTTTCATGAGGAAACCCATAAAGGGTGAAAACCTCTTCTTCTTAGGATGTCAATCAAGCTCCAACTTTCATGTACATCACAATCTTTGAGCTCCAACTCAAATATGAGGCTACAACCTCTGATAGCAAGCTACAACTTGCAGAGAGCATAAACTCTCAGATTTCTTTAGCACCAACTCCCAGGTTTCTCTAGCACCCACTATATGGAAGCACCAAGTCCCAGAATATCTTCTAGCATCAACTAGAATTTAGAGGACTGCAATCCTCCCTAGCACCACCCTACCACCCTGATTGAATCTTACAAAACTTTACTTACTTGCTTTGTCTCTGATATGGTCTGTTACAGCTCCATGTCTCCTCTGCCTCCTTCAGCTTCTATGCTTAGTTCTGTTTCTATGCTCTTCTCTTTCTCCTCCTCTGCACCATTGCTCTCTGTTCAACTTCTCTTCTTCCTTTTATGCTATGTGCTGCCTCTGCATGCTATCCACTACGTCTCTGATCTCACTTATGATCCTACACTCGGTCTTCTTCTACCACATTCATAACATTTGAAAGTGTGCACTCTCTTCTTTGTTATGCATCTTTTTGTCACGCCAAGACCTCTGGTTGATCATCTCACACTACTCTTTGTCTCCTCTTGCGATTATACTGAGTTTGTTCTTCATCATTGGTCGTTAGCCTGAGACTCTTTAGCTTCTCTGGCAGTTACAGTCTTCGACACTTTTCCATTTGTCAATTGTCTTTATGATGAGTCTTTATTCCACTGGCAATTACCTCGAGACTCTTCAACTCCTCTAGCGATCACCCGGAAGCTCTTTGAATTCTCTGGTAGATACAATCAGTCTGTTCTGGCAGTTACAGAGAGAACCTCTGCACGCTCATCCCTTTGGCTCATTTTCCCTTCCTAAGAAAACTTCACAGTGGGCGCTAGATTTTCCGGCTAAGCCCCTTCCTCTCCACGTGACCATTGGTTGTGACCACAGGCCTGACCAAAAGGCGCTTTGCGACTCACGACTTTGAGTATTTGTCTATGGGCCAACCCGATACTCTCGATTCTCGATTTTCGAATTGGCGAATCCTCTACGCGCTAGCTCCTCCCGCTAAGCCCCTTTGACTGTGACGTTGGGATATGACCTGGGCCCGACTACTAAGTGCTTCAGGGTTTCGTGCTTCACATCTCCGAAGGTTAGCTACCCACGTTCTCCCAAACTCTGAACCCTCGAACTCCGTGTGCGTCAGATTGACGGTCTAGATCTCTCCTTCCAGCCAACAGTTGAGATCAAATCGCGAACTCGGACTTCGTGAATTCTTGCTTCTCCTATCTCTGATTTCCTGATCTGCAAGTCATCGAAATGTTGATCTCTCGCCACATGTCCTCTCTCGATGGATGGTCAAGATTTACCTAGCAATCTTGGAAGAATTTCTAAGTGTCAAAGGCCTCGACCTTTGATCCTTCTGCGAGTCTTAATGACTTTGGTTCTCGTCCGCGTTTCTGAAAATGCTATCTCTCCTGAGATTTTACATTGAAGTTAACCTTGGCCCTGGCGCACACTTGCGCTCTGCGTGCAAATCTGCACTATTCCTTCTGATCTTCGGGACTTGGAATAAGTTTGACTCTTGTGCACTCTTTGCACTATCTCTTCTGAGCTTCTTGAACTTGTTCAGTCTCTAAGGGACTCAACCCTTCTACGTCTTCCCAAAATACTTTAGGTGCCCGCCTGGCACGTTCTATGCTCGACCTCCTGGGCTGACGAACTTGAAACAAGTTCTCTTTGCTACCAATATTCCATCGTCGTTGTTGTTCTTGCCATCAATGACAAGCACACTCTTCCTATAAACATGCCAACAATGGATGAAAAGGATGCATGTGAAGCTCCTAAGTTTGATGAAAATAATCCATGTGTTTCTAATGTCTCATTTGCCGAAGAACATGATGACTGTGAGGCAGATAGTAGGAATATTTTTCATATATCTAATCCCTATTAGGAGACAAGAATAGGGAAGTCTGAAGGAGAGAGATCCAATATCATATTTTGAGGAAGTCAACATTATCAATGATCATGACATCTCTGAAGACTGACATTGATTATGAAGAATCATTCATGATGGTTGTGGCTTAGTTCATGATGCCAAAGTATTGGGGAAAATGAGACTAAATTCCTTCATTATATATCTAGCCAGTGAGAAAGAAACTTGGAAACAAAAAGATGATGAAGCCTCAAACATTGCGTTATTACATATTTTCAACAAGTTTCCCAAATCTGTGTCCAGCAGTGAACAATTAATGAAAGAGGAACTACATGAGTCTACAAATTCCCCACACCTCACAAACATGCTCACCATGCTCCTCCTCCTCACTATTAGACTCTTCAACTAGTCAAACAAATATGCATTTTCACATAAGTTTTCTATGCTAATTTCTTTGCACGTTACATGTATTTGAATTTCCTATTGCTTGTTTTATAGGACGGATCTTTGTTCACCATTTTCTGATGTTGATCTTTGAGAATCACAGATAGATAGAGTATGAGAGAAACTTTGTGCAAGAGGCTATAGAGATTTTGTCATAACCAAGAGTTGAATATAAATTTGTGAGAAACTCAAACTTTTGTTTGAAAAGCTTAAAGTTGCGTACTAGTATATGTTTCCATGCCATTTTGAGTTTGTTTGTATTCTTCTACTTAGGAAGAAGAGACAACATGTTAGCGGTTTTATGTGTCATTGCATCTGCTAAGGTGTTGGATATATGTTGTTATTATTATTAAAATGTTAAGAAAGTCTTCACTATGTTGTCCTCTTGACAATGCCATTTTGATTTTGAAATTTGAAATCCAATATTGGATGATGCAAAGGAGAAATGAAGTTTCATATTATGTCAATCATTCCATTCAAATAGATTGGAAAATGATAAAGATGTATAAACACAGTTTGAAATAGTTTATAAAGAGTAAATCTCACACATTTTTGCTGATGAAAGAAGCCATGATCTTCTTCCGTGTTAAATGGATTATTATTCTCGTAAAAGCATTATAAACCCTAAGGGAGTTGATGTTCTCTATGATCCTATAGGGGAAGGCTCTTGAAAGACAACTTGAAGCTTTTACAATAGGGAGCTAAGATATTGGTCATAGGATTTGCAAGTGGAGAGATTCCTATCATCCCTACAAATCTTACACCCTCGGAAAGGTAGAGCTGGCAATCTACACCTTGCCAAAATGTTAAGACATATGACAGGACTTGTGGTGACCTTTGTTATATAGAGTGGAAATGCAGCCTTGATTGATAGTTGTGTTTTTTTCCTGGTTATGAACTTGATACGTTTTGTCTTTTTTCCATTTATTAGAATTCAATTACAATACAGGACAATTTTCACAACTTTGTTTTGCATATTATTTGTATTTTAGGGAAAATATTTATGTGAATATTTAAACTCAAAATGACATCCTCATAAATAGAGGTATTTCTCCTATTTGATATTTAGTGAAATTTATGTTTACTCTCAATAATGTTTAGAGGTATTTCTACTATTTGATATTTAGTGGATTTTATGTTGACTCTCAATGTTGCTTTAGAACAAGATCATACATGGACTCTATTGGGGAAGCTACAAAATTCATCAACCGAGGTTTTGGTAGATTCTATGCAAGAGCTTCTATCATAGTTAGTGAAAAGCTAGATACATATTAACTTGTCCCATACATTTAGGTTGTTCGAGGTACTTTATTCAATCTTATTCATAATGCATGAGGTTTTGCATTGCCTTTAAAAGTAGTTTCTTATCCCTTTTGTGTTCGATATTTGTTGCATAGTCTATCTATTATATTATAAAAGAGATTCCACTGGCAACAAACCCCAAACATGTGGGAGGCAACTCCAAGATGATAATAGAAGAGATTCCACTGGCAACAAACCCCAAACATGTGGGAGTCAACTCCAAGATGAGGTATAAGTAGGAAATTTAATCCTTGGTTTTAATGTTTATGAGACTTAATTATTAAATACTGCTTGATGTTTCCTCGAGAACTTCTAAATGATGAGTTTGATAGCACCAAAATAGGCCACAAGGTGAGAAATATAATTTTATTTTCTTCATAATTTAATTTTGTGTTGAAATGAACAATAATAAGCCATACAATCACAATTAAGCTCATCAATGTTTCATAAGTGTTTGGTATATTTGTGTGCTGTATACACAAATGTTTGGAGTTGAAAATGCTATTTATTTTTGGGTTAGTATTCTGCTCAAGACATTTCAGGGCCTATATTGAAAACTTTATTAATCATAATCGACCCTCATGCTACATCACCGCCATGAGCTTCTCAGGCCCCTCTAGTGTGCCTTATGTAACAATAGCCAGCTTTAAACCAATTTATTATGCATTTACCGAAAGATTCCTCAGGACTGCAAGCATCTAAGTATCGGTAGTTGAAATGATGTAAAATGCAACGAGGTTATCTGAATTTTATGCAGCGTTTGGCTTTGACAGTGCTTGGCCTTCCTCAACCCAAAAAGCAAATCTGCAAACCCGCATATTTCCGCAGGACTGGTTTCTTCCATATTTGTTATCACAGACAAAATTGTGCCTTAAGTAGCAGTAATACTGATTTCACATCTCCTGAGGAATACCCAATACTAGAAAATGCAGAAAATGAAGCGAATCCAGCCGATCGTATTATTACATTGTGTAAGCATGGCAGGTTGCAGGAGGCTCTGGACATTTTTAATGGTATGGAGTGCGAGGTAAATCCCCATACATATTCTGCGTTACTGCATGAATGCACCAATTTAAAAGCGCTAACAGAAGGCAAGATGATCCACGCCCACATGGAAAAAACAGGATTTGAAATCGATGTATTTATGGGAAACAATCTTATCAACTTATATTCAAAATGTCCAAGTTTGAAGGATGCACGCCAAGTGTTTGACAAAATGACTGAACGAAACGAGGTTTCATGGAATGCCTTAATTGCTGGGTATGCACGGCAGCAGGGGTATGAGGAAGAGGCACTGGAGCTCTTTGTTCGAATGCTGTCAACAGGAGTGAGGCCGAATCCCTTCACATTTATTACTGTTGCCAGGGTATGTTCTATACTAGCAGATATAGAACTAGGGAAGCAGATTCATGCATTCATAATTGAAAATGGTTTTGAATTGGATGTCTTTGTCGGTAGTGTGCTTGTGGATATGTATGCAAATTGCAAAAGCACTGGGAGTTCGCGGCAAGTGTTTAATCGAATTCCTGATCGGGATATGGTGTTGTGGAATACATCGATTGCAGGATATGTGAGGAATGGATGCGATGAGGAGGCCTGGAAACTCTTTTGCCAAATGCAAAGGGAGAACACAGGAATGAGTACATTCACATTTGCCAGTGTTCTCCGGGCATGTGCTGGGCTTGTGGCATTGGAACAGGGCGAGCAGGCTCATGCCCACATTATCAAAGCTGGGTTTGAATTCGATATATTTGTTGGAAGTAGCCTTGTTGACATGTACAGCAAGTGTGGACACATCCAGAATGCACGTAAACTGTTTGACACAATGCCTAAACGAGACGTGGTCTCGTGGACTGCAATGATTTTGGGATATGCCCAGAATGGTGATGTTCTAGAAACGTTAAAACTTTTTAGCCAACTTCAACGAGCAGGTGGGAATCTTAATCAGTATACGCTCACCGGTGTTCTCAGTGCATTAGATAAGCCAGAAGCCTTGGAACAGGGTAAGCAAGTTCACGGGTTCAGCCTAAAAATCGGATTCCAGGCAGAGGTTTCTGTTGGAAACGCTCTTCTGACAATGTATGCCAAATGTGGAAATGTTGACAATGCACACGAAGTCTTTGAAAAAATGCCTGAGCGGGAAGTTGTCTCCTGGAACGCGATGATTGCAGGATATGCGCAGGCTGGATATTCCGTGTTGGCACAAAAACTATTCTCTAAAATGCTACTGGCAGCACTAAAAATCAATCAAATCACTCTTGCCACTGTGCTTGGAGCATGTGCCAGTCTAGAAGCCCTGGAACATGGAAAGCAGATACACAACTATATCATTAAATCAGGGTTTCAGCCTGATGTCTCTGTTGCAAGTTCCCTTGTTGACATGTATTGCAAATGTGGAAGCATAATGGATGCGCGGAGAGTTTTCGACAGCCTTGTTGAAAGAGATATGGTCTCTTGGAATTCAATAATTGCGGGATATGCTCAGAATGACCAGAGAGAAGAGGCCTTGGTTCTTTTTCGTGAATTGCAAAGGTTGGGTATGATACCAAATCAGATCACATTTGCCAGTGTTCTCAGGGCATGTGCTAGTTTAACAGCTCTAGAACAGGGCAAACAGGTTTTTGTTCATATCACCAAAATTGTGTTCGAGGCAGATGTCTATGTGGGGAGTGCCCTTGTAGACATGTATTGTAAATGTGGGTGTTTGGAGGATGCACGTAAAGTGTTTGATCAAGTGCCAGAGCGAAATATAGTTTCATGGAATGCAATGCTTTCAGGATATGCTCAGCATGGACTTGGCAAGGAGGCTCTTTCCCTTTTTGAACAAATGCAGCAATCTGGAATTATGCCAAACGATGTCACTTTCATTGGTGTTCTTAGTGCGTGTAGCCATGCAGGCCTGGTGGATGAAGGTCTTCATTACTTTGATGTTATGTTTCAAGATCATGGTGTCATGCAAAAATTGAAGCATTATACCTGCATGGTTGACATTCTTTGTCGTGCTGGAAAACTTGACGAAGCGGTACATTTCATCAACGAAATGCCGTATGAACCTGATGCTTTGGTGTGGAATATAGTGCTGGGTGCAAGCAGAGTTCATGCAAACGTGGATATAGGAAAATTGTCAGCAGACTATCTTCTTGAGTTGGAACCAGAAAATTCTTCAGCATATGTACTCCTCTCAAACATTTATGCAGCTTCTTCAAAGTGGGAGGATGTAGCACGAGTGAGAAAATTGATGAAAGGCAAAAGCGTGATAAAGGATCCTGGATGCAGTTGGATTCAGGTGAAGGATAAAGTACATTTATTTGTTGCTGATGATAGATCTCATTCACAGACTGAAAAGATCTATGCAAAGTTGGAGGAACTCGCTAGGCAGCTGAGAAATTCGGGTTATGTGCCTGATACAGTCTTTGTGCTGCACGATGTGTCTGAGGAACAGAGGGAAAATGCCCTTCGTTACCACAGTGAGAAGTTGGCAATTGCTTTTGGTCTTATCAGCACACTACCTGAGATACCTCTTAGAATTATGAAGAATCTCCGAGTGTGTGGAGATTGCCATAATGCTACCAAGTTAATCTCTAAAATAGTTGGGCGAGAAATTATTGTGAGGGATGCCAATCGCTTTCATCATTTCAAAGACGGACTGTGCTCTTGTGGGGACTTTTGGTAACTAATTGTAATAATAGCCAACTAACATAGGGTTCTAGAGTACTTACCAAAGGGGAACACCCAACTACAATTACAACAATCTTTTAATGGAAGATTTGGGTATGGTATTATTATTGCTGACTGAAATGTGATGGCCTTTGCCTCGTTCAGCTGGCTAAGGGACTTGCAGGACTATCATCGTGGAAACATGTTTGACGGTTGGGCACTAAGGATATTTAAAAAAAAAATCGAGTGCAGTTGATTAGCTTTTTCCCTTTTAACTATTGATGAATCTTTGGGTAACCAAATTCACATAGTTCAGTTCTACCTTGGGTATCCTTATTTTATTGGGAGACTACACATCTTATGACTATAGAATGGAAACTCTGCCCCATGTTTGTGACTTATTTGTGTTCCTGGAGATATGAAGAGAATAAAAGAATTAGAAGAACTGAGATATGCAGTTGATGAGCTTTTACCCTTTTAACTATGGATGATCTTTGGGTAACCAAGTTCACATGGTTCAGTTCTACCTTGGGTATCCATATTTTCTTGGGAGACTACACATGATATGACTATAGAATGGAAACTATACCCCATGTTTGTGACTGACTTGAGTTCCTAGAGATATGAAGAGAATAAACGAATTGGAAGAACTCGGATATGCATGTCGAAGAAACAGGACATTGAGAGAAGGAACACCTCATCTGCTCTTGGTGCAGAAGATGCTACAATTAGTGCACAGGTATTGCCAATCTGTTAATGCACTCGATTGCATATAATTTTGATAGTCGGGCTCATATTTTATTCTTTGGACCCTTAACTTCAACTCGAGCATGTGAACACATTCTGTCTTGCCTATAGACTTGGTTTTCACAATGCATATTCTCATGCCGGATTTGAGTTAAAAGGTTGAAATTATGGTCTTTCTTTTGCAAAGAGAGGTTTTTATCCATGTGAAACATGGCTTAAACCATGTTTGTAACTAGCTCAATTTAAGTTTGATATTTTTGGCTGCCACTTTCCAGACATCAGCATTCTATGTGATGCATCAATTTTGTTGAAAGGGTTGCGAAGTTTATGGAAGGCATTAGCAGGATAGGATCAAATATATCAGGGTTAAAATCTTGGCTTGGTTAATGAAAACGGCTCCATTTAAGAATCCAAAAAGGTATGGCATTCCACCACTTAGGAGTTCGCTTTAACTGAATTTGAATTTCTGCAGTTGAAGTATAATTGGAAGAGGCACAACAGGCTATGGATTACCTCAAAGAGCAGGGCCTAT
>JZKD02S1660401.1:118666-138765 GCA_000966675.3 Picea glauca | reverse complement strand
CCATGACCCACACCATTGAAAACTCATGTGAACTTTGGCATAGAATATTAGCTCACATCAACTACAAGGCACTACCATACATATGCAAAGCGGTCATAGGTTTACCAGAACTCAAAGGTGATCATGAAGGCATATGCAATGGATGTGCACAAGGGAAGAACATCAAGAACCCATTTCTGAAGAGAGACAACAAAGCAGAAGGAGTCTTAGAGCTCATTCATTCAGATGTATGTCGCCCAATGCCATCGTCCTCCATTAGTGGGTATGTATATTATGTATCATTTATTGATGATTATTCTCGTAAGACCTGGATATAATTTTTGAAATCTAAAGATAAAGTGTTTAGTAAGTTCAAGGATTTCAAAGCCTTGATAGAGAATCTTTCTGAAAGAAAGATTAAGATACTCAGGTTAGATAATGGAGGAGAATATACATCAAAAGAGTTTGTGAACTTCTGCAAAGATGTTGGGATCAAGGGGGAACTCACCACTCCCTATAATCCCCAACAAAACGTTGCAGCTGAATGAAAGAACAGAACGATAATGGAAGCTGTGAAGACTATGATCCATGATCAAGATCTTCCTATGTGTTTATGGGCAGAAGCAGCAATGGCAGATGTATATGGGAAGAACCAATTATCCCATAGTGCACTTGGGCTCAAGAATTCAGAAGAGATGTTCACCAGAAAGAAGCCAGAGGTAAGCCATCTCAAAATATTTGGCTGCCCAGTATTTAGTCATATACCGAAAGAGAAGAGAAACAAGCTGGAACCTTCAAGAGAGAAGGGAATATTTGTGGGATACTGTGAAGTCTCCAAGGCCTTCAAAATCTATATACCAGGTCACCGTCACATTCAGATCAGCAGGGACATGACTTTTGATGAAGATGTAGCACTTAAGAAATCAAGAAGATGCCAGCTTGAAGAAGTATATGAAGAGGAACCTGTAATCCCCAAGACTGCTAAACCAGTGAGGGAGGTTCCCAGAGTTGTTCAACCAGTGAGAGAAGTCATAAATTCCCTTGATGAGGAATTACTAGAAGATCATGACATGATAGAAGTTCAAGAACCTCCTCAAATGACAATCCTCCATAAAAGGAAGCCATTTTGGGCTAGAGATCTTATTCAATATGGAGAGAAGTATGGTGTTCCCAAAGGAACCATGAGACATGTGAAAAGACCAAATCCATTCTCCAGCTATAGGGATTTGATGTGCGATCTTCTAGAGGAGGAGCCTACTTGCTTTGAAGAATCCATTTAGAGGAAAGAATGGGCAGACGCCATGACAGAGGAATACCAATCCATAATAAAGAACAATGTATGGGAAATAGTTCCCAGATTGAAGAGTAAAGATGTGGTATCCTCCAGATGGCTCTTCAAAATAAAACATGTTGCTGATGGAAGTATTGAGAAGTATAAAACAAGATTTGTCACTCGTGAATTTTCTCAAAAGGAAGGAATTGACTATGAAGAGACATTCTCTCATGTGGCCAGATACATTTCGATCATAACCATTATAGCTCTTGAAGCTAAGATGAAGTGGAAGCTACACCAGATGGACGTGAAGACAAATTTCCTAAATGGTGTCATCAAAGAGGAAGTGTATATAGAGAAACCTCAAGGATTTGAGGTTGAATACATGAAGTCTCATGTTTGCAGATGAAGAAAGCCTTATACGGATTGAAGCAAGCTCCTAGAGCTTGGTATGGTCGTATATACAGTTTCTTGACGAGCTTAGGCTTTACCAAGAGTAAAGCAGACTCTAAACTCTACTTCAAGGACATGAACGATGAGCCAATAATATTAATGCTATATGTGGATGACTTATTCTTAATTGGAGAAGAAAATCTCATCACTGAATGTAAGAAGAGACTTGCCTCAGAATTTGAAATGGAAGACCTTGGCCTAATGCATTATTTCTTAGGTCTTGAGGTATGGCAGAGTCCTGAGAGGATCTTCCTTAACCAAGGGAAGTATATAGTCGAAATCTTGAAGAGATTCGACATGCTGGAGTGAAAGTCCATGAATACACCCATGGAAGTGAAGCTGAAGCTGTTGGTCGACACTTCGTTAGAGTTGATTGATGCCACACCGTACAAATAGATTATTGGATCGCTGATGTACCTGATGAACACTAGACTAGACATTTTTTTTTCCATGAACACCTTGAGTCAGTTTCTGGTAGAACCCAGACATGTTCACCTAGTGGCTGCAAAACATGTGATGAGGTACCTTAAAGGTACAATAGATTGTGGTCTCAGCTATGATGGAGATCATAATTTCACATTGAGTGGATATACTGATGCAGATTGGGAAGGAAGTGTTTCTGACAGGAAAAGCACTTCAGGATGCTATTTCAGTTTGGGATCAGCTGTGATCTCATGGCAGAGTAGGAAGCAATCCAACATTACTCTCAACACAGTGGAAGCAGAATACATTGTTGCATGTTCTGCCAACTGCGAATCTATATGGCTTCGAAAGTTGTTGACCAGTCTATTTGACCTAGAGATGGAAGCAACCGCAATCCTATGTGACAAATAGAGCTGCATAAAGATGACAGAGAATCATGTATTCCACGACAGGTCGAAGCACATAAAGATTCGATATCATTACATCCGTGACATGGTGCAGAGATGAGCCTTAAAGCTCCAGTACATTAACATGGATGAACATGTTGTTGATGTGTTGACCAAGCCTCTATCTCGTATAAAGTTTGAGCACCTTCGAGATAAGCTTGGTATAGTCTAAAAGGACCTTCCTCGAAAGGGGGAGTAGTTGTTGTGATGAGACATCTCTTGCTTCCGACCAGATGGTTGTGATGTAAAGAAAGATGATGTGATGTGACTAGCACCGAGATTTCAGCTGGATAGCCGTGACGTAAAGCAAGTCTAGTATCGTGCTTACGACCTGATGGTTGTGACGTAAAGCAGAACGAGTACCTTGCTTCTGACATGATGGTTTTGACGTAAATCAAGATGATATGATGTGACTAGTACTGTGCTTCTGGTTGGATATATTTGACGTAAAGCCAGTCTAGTATCCTGCATCCGACCTTATGGTTGTGACATAAAGAAGGATGGGTACCTTGCTTCTAACCTGATGGTTGTGACGTAAAGAAATATGATGAGATGAGATTAGCACTGAGCTTCTGACTGGATAGTTGTGACATAAATCTAGTCGAGTATCCTTCTTCTGAACTGATGGTTGTGATGTAAAGCAAGACGAGCATATTGCTTCCATCTTGAAAACTGTGACGTAAATCAAGACGATGAGATGAGACTAGAACTGTGCTTCTGGCTGGATAGCTATGATGTAAAGCCAGTCTAGTATTATTATGATGAATCAGCCTCGTGTTGTGATGATGATGATGATGTATCCGTTTTAAACTAATACATATTGATGCAGATGATGATTGCATTCCTTTGAGAATGATGATGTTGTCGATGAAGAAAACTTCTGATGATTTATAGATACGCCAGTCAGTGTTCCAAGATGATATTGATGATGTTGTCCTCTCACCCACTTGATGATGTTAATGATAAAGGCCTCTCTCTCTCTCCCATGATGTTGTTGAAGAATACCCTTCTTGTTAAGGGGGAGTGTTAAAATAATGTAACTACAAAGTGCATTCTTATTATTATTTGATATATTATTCATTGGATCAATCCCCATTGCGAATTGATCATGTCGGTTATTATAAAGGACCAAATCCCCTTTTGCAGATTGGTCAAAAGATAATTGTAATAGCCAGAATAAGAAATCGGCCCCAAAAGATAGTTAAGAGGCCCCGGAATATAATAAAGTGGTTATAACCACCCAGTTGGAGAAGTCGGCCCTGCCAGTGAAGAGATAGTTCACACGTGCTAGTCTTGTATAAATAAGGAGGCTAGTGCCTCACTTAGACACACAACTCACTTGCTCATTGAGAGACAAGTTTAAGATCTGCAGTTAGAGAAGCAGGAGAGAGAGTGGCACATCTTTGGGAGATGATCTTCTATATTATTTTGAGTTATCTCTTGGCATTGTATTGGCTATGTATACTAAGGAGGTTTTGATGGGTTTTCTTCCCCTAGAGGGTTTTCCAGGATAAATGTTGTGTCTCTTGTGATTGTGTATTTCTCAGTGATCTTGTATTATGCTATTGTTATCTATTGAAATGCAAAGAACTATAATACTGGCTTAAACATTAACATGGTACCAGAGACAAGCTGAAGAGAGCATCTTTCACAAGAGTGAAAAACCACCTAGAAAAGTGCACCCTCCCCCAAGGATTACTTTGGCACTCTCAGTGCACCTTTTCAGTGGCTGGATCTCCTGGAAAGTGAAACCCTAGTTTTACAAAGTACTAGAAGTACTAGAAAACCAGTGTACCGAAAGTACCAGAAGTACCAAAGTACCAGAGGTATCAGAAAACCAGAAGCACCAGTCTAGAAATCCGCAGATCAAGTTTGAAGGAGAAAAAGTTGGATTTTCTCAGATCCAAACACACCAGGCTACTCGCCTTAGCCAGGTGCACCTCCTGGTAAGTTCAAATTTTGATTTTGAGCACTTTCATTTTTCGGTCATTTTCCTAGCTCCAGGTAAAAGATGTCTGTAAGTGTTAAGATTGTTGACAAGTTAGAAGGACTGGAAAAATTCCATGCGTGGAATTATAGGATTGGTCTCATTCTTTAAGAGAATGACTTAGCAAGATTCATCAAAGAAGAAGTATCGGAACTCGTCGATGCTGCAGAAAAGGCAAAGCATCAAAATGACACAATCATGGCCAAAAGAATCATTGCAGATTCAATAAAAGACCACCTCATTCCTTATGTGTCATCTAAGAAGACTCTGAGATAAATGTTTGATGCCTTGACCAGACTGTATGAAGGAAAGAACATAAACCAAAATATGAATCTAAGAACTCAACTGAAGAATACAAGGATGAAAAAAGGAGAAACGATTCAGGAATATTTCTCTAGAATCTCAAAATTCAAAGAATAGTTAGAAGCGATTGGAGATACCATAGATGAAGACAAAATCATAATGACGGACCTAAATGGTCTCACAAGACCTTGGGATGCATTCATCCAAACAATATGTGCCAGAATGGAGAAACTGAAGTTTGATAGTCTATGGGAAGAATGCATCAAAGAAGAAACAAGAGTAGTGAATCGTGAAGCGTTACTAGCAATAGATGATGATCAAGCCCTAGCTACTCACACCAAAGGAGGAAGGAAAAAACCCTACTTCCAAAAGGAGACTCATAAAGAGCCTCAGCAGTCAAACAAATTCAATCATAAAGAATCTCATCCAAGGAGATTTCAGAAGAAGGGACAACGAAAGGAAAGAGACTACTCATCTATACAATGCTATCATTGTGACAATATGAGACATATTGTGAAGTTTTTTACAGCCAGACGAGAAGAATACAAGAGAAAATATAAGAGGCACCATGCCCATGTAGTCAAAGATGAAGAGCCACCCGCAAAGATGATAAGAGAGAAGATCAAAGACCATGTCTTAATATCGACCCTCTAAGGATCTGTAACACCTAGAGATGACACTTGGCTCATTGATAGTGGTGCATCCAAGCACATGACGAGACAAAGAAACATTCTCTCTTGTATCTCAGAATTTTTTTTCCTCAGAAAGTGACACTTGGAGATGATTACCAATATGCCATCAAGGGAGTGGGAGAATCAAACCACAAATTGAATTCAGGGAATTCATTGAATATGAAGGACGTACTATACGTACCAGGTTTGACCAAGAACCTACTCTCCATTTCAACTTTAGAAAAGAAAGGCTTCATAGTTGCCTTTATAGATGGAGAAGTTCTCATGTGGGCTAAAGGAGAAACCTTAAATGAAGCAATCATAATTGGAAGTGAAGAAAATGGCCTGTATAAACTAAAGGTTCACTCAAAGGCTACCATGACCCACACCATTGAAAAATCATGTGAAATTTGGCATAAAATATTAGCTCACATCAACTACAAGGCGCTACCATACATATGCAAAGAGGTCACAGGTTTACCAGAACTCAAAGGTGACCATGAAGGCGTATGCAATGGATGTGCACAAGGGAAGAACATCAAGAACCCGTTTCTAAAGAGAGACAACAAAGCTGAAGGAGTCTTAGAGCTCATTCATTCAGATCTATGTGGCCCAATGCCATCTTCCTCCATTAGTGGGTATGTATATTATGTATCATTTATTGATGATTATTCTCGTAAGACYTGGATATATTTTTTGAAATCTAAAGATGAAGTGTTCAGTAAGTTCAAGGAATTCAAAGCCTTGATAGAGAATCTTTCTGAAAGAAAGATTAAGATACTCAGGTCAGATAATGGAGGAGAATATACATCAAAAGAGTTTGTGAACTTCTGCAAAGATGTGTGTCATGTCATTATCATGTTGGCGATCTATTGGCTCACTTGAGTTAGCTATATCTCTTACATTTCTTATGACATTCGATGGGTGTTTGTTTAGAATACATGGGATTATCCCTTCTTTCCGTATCCAGTTAGAAGAAAAAAATCTGTGTGCAAGGTAGAAGTATTTAATGCGCCTTTAGACTATAATATACTCTTAGGAAGAAGCTCTACATACACAATGACAACCATAGTTTCCTCATTTTTTCGAGTGATATGTTTCCCTCACGAAGGGAGGATTGTCACTGTTGATCAGTTGTCAGTCACTCATGTGGATCCTGCAACATCACCGGTCTTTTCAGTTCTTTTGATTGAAAATTCACAGTGGGCACCTGCGAATTGCGGTCTCGAGATGTATCCTTCCATGATGAGTAATTTTGATTTTTCAGCACCATCATTAGTTGTTAATTTTGTTCTAACTGTTCTTGAACAATCTATGCTAAAATCCGATCTCTTTCAATTTAGATCATTTTGAACTTCTTACTTTGAACATATGTGGAC
Organism: Picea glauca; assembly: GCA_000966675.3. Lineage (NCBI taxonomy): Eukaryota > Viridiplantae > Streptophyta > Pinopsida > Pinales > Pinaceae > Picea > Picea glauca. The sequence goes on along the minus strand of JZKD02S1660401.1, from coordinate 131,851 downwards.
TCTTCCTCCCCCTTCAACTTCAGGGGACAAATTGGAACATACCGGAATGGAAATTCCATTGTCTGCAACATAGATAGCTTATCAAGCCATTCAACAAGTTGTTGTAGAAAAATATCTATATCATGCCTCTACGAAGGAAGTGGATCTTGTTTTAGAGCCCGTATGGGATTTTAATTCTTCTAACTCTCACGATTTCTTGGACATCAACCTCCCTTCAAACGACGCGATCCTAGAGGAAATGACAAGTCCTATACATCCTTGGGAAGACTTACATGATAGGTCTTATTTCCCATCGGATCTTAGTCATGTAGAGAAAGGATAATTTTGATCGATCATGTTTGGAGATATTCATCGTCCATTAAAACCTTTGGAAACTCATGGCATATATATTGAAGGTAATATGGAAAATATTTCAGAGACTATCCCGATCAATATCTCCAAGACCCCTGATGTCGTGGAATTTTTTTTTATTGGAGCAACATGTTCTCCAAAATACATTTGTTCATACACGACCATTTTTTAATGATTTTCATGAAGTGCTCGCTTGGTATTATGAGGAAATGCCAAGAATAGATCCTCGGATTGTCCAACACGAGATTCGAACTTACGTGAATGCTAAACCGGTTCAACAAAAAATGTGATTAGTGAATCCTAGGAAAGCAACAATGATTAAGGATGAGGTAGAAAAACTACTTAAAGAAGGATTTATCTATCCAGTCTCGTTGAAAAAATGGGTATTCAACCCTTTTCTGGTTGACAAGAAACATGGCATCATTCGAGTCAGCATGGATTTCTGAGATTTAAATAAATCTTGTCCAAAATATTACTTTTCTATGTCATTTATAAATCAAATCCTCGACGAATGTGCAAGAAGTGAAATATTCTCTTTCATGGACGATTTTTTTTATTATAACCATATACAAATATGTCCCAAGGACCAACATAAGACTACTTTTATATGTCCTTGAGGAACCTTTGCATACAAGAAAATTCCCTTTGGCCTAAAAAATGTTGGAGCTACTTTTCGGCAGGCCATGATGTTTTCTTTCCATGATCTCAAACACATAGTGGAGGCTTATCTAAACGATCTTATAACTCATTCTCGCAAGAGAGCGCAACATTTGTTACACATTTGACGTGTCTTTAAAATGTGTTGGCATTATCAAATTCGTTTGAATCCTCATAAGTGCATTTTATGCATCACTTTAGGGCACCTTTTGGGTTTAATCCTATAAACCAAAGGGATCATGGTTGACCCTTTGAAGGTTGAGACAATACTACATTTTCCTCCCCCGCGTACCGTGCATCAACTTCAGAGCCTACAAGGAAAGGAAAATTTCCTTCGGTGTTTGTACCAAACTATGCTAATATCACTAAAGGATTTATGCACCTTTTGAAGTCAGGACTCCCTTTTTTCGGGATGAATCGATGCATCATTCATTCGATGCGTTGAAGAAAGCTCTAATTTCTTCCCATTTTCTTAGTCCTCCCGACTATAATAAAGATTTCTTATTGCATCTTGCAGTAATGGAATCTTCTATCGGCATGGTGTTAGTTCAGGAAGATGATGAGCTCAAGAAGAACATCATCTATTATTTGTGTTGTGACTTGGTTGGTCCTAAACTAAAGTATTTGCATGTTGAGAAGTTGGTATTATCAGCCTTCCATGTTTCTCAACATATTTGACATTAAATTTTTCTACTCAAGACAATCGTCGTTGCTGACATTAATCCTTTTCAATATGTTTTGACTCGGTGAATAATTAGAGGGAAGTACAACAAGTGGATTGTTGTGCTTCAAGAGTTTGATTTGGATTTTTCTTCTGCCAAATCCAAGACGTCTTTATTATTCACTAAAATTATGTCAAAGTTTCCAACAGAGAAGGAGGATGATTCAGTTATTGAATCATTTCCAGACAGGCATATATTCTTCATCTCTTTGTTTGATCCTTGTTATGGTGATACTATCATATATCTCCAGACTTTGAAGTTTCCTTCGCATTTTTCATGAGATGATCGACGACGAATTCACCACATGGAACATAACTATCTCATTATTGGTGACACTTTGTATCGTCGAGGGGTAGATTCAATTATTTGTCGATGCCTCACTCACGAGGAAGAAAAGTTGGTTTTGAATGATTTCCATAGGGGTGCATGTTGAGGTCATCTGTCTGGGTTGGAAAAAACCCAAAATATTTTTGGCCAACAACCATTAAGGATTATGTTGAATTGGTCAAGATGTGTCACCCTCACCAAATATTTTATAAAAATATGTGCGCACATCTTGCTCCTATGTTTCCTGTCATTACCATATGTCCCTTCACCAAGTGATGATTGATTTTATGACATGTCACCCAGTTTTGGCTAGGGGACATCGATATATCATAATGGTTGTAGACTATTTTACAAAGTGGACAAAGGCCATGTCGACGTTTTCTAGTGATGGTGAAACCACAACACTCTTCGTGTTTAACCAAGTTATATCTAGGTTCATGGTTCCAAAATAAATTGTCACTGACCATGGCATCCACTTTCAAAACTGCATGATGTTAGAGTTAGAATCAAAACTGAGTTTTAGGTAGGAGCATTCATCTCCTTACTATCCTCAAGTGAATGGTCAAGTTGAGGCTATTAATAAATCCATGAAATTATTTTTGTGAATAACTATCAATGCAAGCAAATCAAATGGAATTTGATGTTATATCTGATGTTGTGGGCCTATTGAAGCTCAATCAAAACTGCAAGAGGTTTCTCGACTTTTTAACTTGTTCATGGGGTAGAAGTAGTTTTTCCTATTGAATGAAAAATCTCTTCACTTAAGATTTCTATATAACTCCTTCTTGACATGTCTAATTTGGAAGAGCGCCTTATTTACTTAGAACATCTTGATGAGCAACGTCGAGATGTTGCTATGGAAAATGAAGTGAATAAGAAGTTTGTCAAGGATAATTATGATAAATCCATGCACCCCATAGTCTTCTCTGAAGGGGAACTTGTGTTGTTCTGTGACCAGGACAAATCCATCTTAGGTGTAGGTCAGTTTAATCCATAGTGGCATGTCCCATTCAATGTGAGATGTGCCCTGCATAAATGAGCCTACGAGCTAGAATATTTTGAAGGGAATGTGCTTCTGGAGCCCAGAAATGGCCAAGGACGAGCCCTGTTGTAATCATGTTTATGAATTGTAAATCATGTTTTGTAGGCTGGTGAGACGAGTATTGATAAGATGGTAGGCTTATGTGTTTATTAGGCCGGAGAGCCTAAGTGTTAAAGGTCAGGAGCCTATTTTTGTATATGTATTATGCAGAACATTAATAAATATTAAACATCATTGCGTGCAGACTCACCACGAAGAGACAATGATGGAGGACTAAGATTTGACATAGTGGGTAAGGGAAGAGGGGGTTGAAAGGTTGGAAAGAGGGGCTAATCTTAGGGGCTTAAGTCCTTGGGAATAATAATTTATTATTATTCCAAAGCTATGGGAAAAACATTTTTTTATCCTAAGTCCTAGGAGAGGCACCACATGTAGCTCCAACGTGTGAAAAAGGGAATGCATGCAACTCCGGGAATACAAGTGTCAAACTGGGTGCATGCGGTTAAAAGCTGAAGTGTAAGCTAAGTTGAGGGTTCATCCTCCATTCTGTCATCGGTTGTTTGAAACCGTGAATTTCATCTGATCTCTGTATGCCTCACACAACTCTGAAACCCGAAGCCTGTGATGATTTATTGAGAATCCAATACACCCTTTGTCTGAACCGTTGAGTCTGTGTTCAACCTTTGCATGGATTCCTTGTCACGCACCCTAAAAACCAGTGAAAAACCCGTGAATTGAGTCGTGTCACCTGTGTTTCCTGTGAGCCCAACCTATTCTCTCTTGCAGAGTCGAGTTCGTACTGAACTAGCTTTGGGTTGTTGCCTTCTTTGTTTCCTAAGTGGAATTGAACAATTTTTGTTGTTGTTATCCCCACTTTGTGGGAATTGGGTTGAAGCTGGTTGAAGAACCGTGTTGTCAAGACCATGGTAGAAGAGGCAGGTTGTCAGGCCTGTGACTCTCTCCAGGTGAGAGAGTCGGTTGGAAAGTGGTTTTCTCCCAGAGAGAGTCCAACACCAAATACAAAGCTATGATAATTCCTGATATGTCTTGTTGCCGAGATCTAGAGAGGGAGGTGAACCACCGATGAACTATGCTTTTGAAGGTGTATACTCATGGGTGGAACAAACATGTGGGGAATGAGAGTCTATGAGTAGTGAGCATAAGAAGGCTCTTGGAGAGAATCCTTCCAGTTGCTCTGTGCAATTTTCCTGTAACCTCAGCCTAGTCTAGGATTTCCTTGCCTTGGGTGGAGCTTAGTCCCAGCTCGGGGGTGACCCACTGCTGAGAATGATGAGAAACAAGGTCTAAGGCTGGGAGGTTCATGGAAGGTCTGCACGTAGTTGGTGGAGTTACTACAGTTTCAAAGATAAGTATATGCATGTGTTTAATTTCAATTAAAATGCATGTATGCGATGCTTGCAATATTATCATGTATTCCGTTGCCATGATATTTACTGTTAATTCCATTAATTATGTATGTTAGTAGTAATTATAGGTTTACTCTGTTAAGTCATTTAAATTCATTTAAATGCATACTATATAAGTGTTATTTCACATAGTAGCATTGCCCGACAGTGGGGTTGATGGTCGGGGACATTACAATATGGTATCAGAGCATGGTTCCAACACGAAGCCTGGATGGGCCATGTTAGTGGAATTTGAAGCAAGATTTTCAGAAGGAGTTGTTGTCGAAATGGACAAAACTCAAGTTTTGACCCATAGTTTCCACGCTGAGCCTGGATGGGCCAGATAAGTGGTCTTTGGACCCAAGGTTTCGAGAGGAAATTGTGTCTGGAGGAGTAATTTCAGACCTCAGAATCTTTCTGAGTGCCAAGGGGTTACTTGGTTGTGTTACGAAGCTCAAGAGGAGTAACGGTAGAACAAAACCGTAGTCGGTGTGGTATTTGACCAGAGAGAGAGAGCGCTCAACACTTGGGGTGTTGGAGCCATAGGATCTCTTTGGACGGGAGGGAAATTCAGTATGACTGTTAGATATGGAGAAGGTACAGGAGGGTTATCCTGTAAGCCCTTCGGAGTTCGGAAATCGGGAGAAGCAGGGTGCACAGAGGCATAAACAACCGAAACCCCAAAGTCCCGAGGGAGATCTACACCATAGATCTATAGAAAAGAGCTTGACCATTGGATCAAGTAGAAGAGCAGATTGTAATTTTGGGAGTTCGACTATCAGGAGAAGTGGGATGTGTCATTGCACAAACTCCCGAAGTCTGAAGTTCGTAAGCAAAAGAGTAGACGTGGTGGGGTTGGATGACATTGCTAGTATTCTGCCATGTGGCATCCTGTGTGAGCAGGGTTAATGGGGCCCAAAGTTACGTAACATAGTTAAAGGTTGGAGGACCCATAGTGGCGTTGATCAGGATACATCAAGATCAACGACCAGGAGACATTGAGGGGAACCAAGTTGCACGGAAGATAATTCTCCAAGGCGGTCTCACAATCCAAACCGTGGTTTCACTAAGGGGTTATGTGTTAATGTCAGGAGAATTGCAGGATGAAAGGTGGGTTCCTCCAAACCATCGTTGCATGCCCCTGCAATTGGGAAAACATTAAGTGATGTGACGTAATAATGTCACCTAAGGTGACGTGGGAGTGTTTAGAGATTAATGGTTCGGGGGTGCAGATGTGAAATATTCCAAAGTACCGAAGTCCCAGAACTCAGACGCTTGAGGTTACACCGCGAGTGTCAGTTGTTGGATGCTAGGTAGACGTGGACCATTGATCCACCCTACTGTGCGAGTTCGGTAACTCGGAACTCCGAGTGACTGTTGTGTTATGCTTGGAAATATTCCGAAGCTGAAGGCCGAAGGCCCAAGTGCGTGCTTATTGATCTAGGTGAGTGGTCATGACCCATGATCATGTGGGTTGGGGACTAAGAGAGAAGGGGCTAGTGCCCGAAGGATTGTTATAGAGACAAGAAGAGCTAGGAAAATTCATGAAATCTAAACGTTTTCTTGAATAAAATTTGTTTATGAATGCTCTGATATTTGTTAAGGAATAATGGCCTGAAAAATTTCGATTGTCTGCAGATTGTGTTTGCATAAGTTTAACGAGTGCCAGAACCGAATAGAGTTTCCATTGAGTGCAAATAAATGGGGGAAGCACAAAATGCTTCCAGTTCAGAGAATGAATCAAAAGGAATGGATGTTCATTTGGGAGTTGAAGGGTTGAACTCCAATGGTCATGGAGAAGAGCTAGATGAGGAAGGGCATATGATGAAAATTATTGAAAGATTGCAGAAAGATGCCCAAAATCACCGAGCAGATAACAAGAAGATTATGAAAGCTAAGGACAAGCAGGAAGAATTCAACTTAAAGTTGATGAAGAGTTTCGAGAGAATAGAAAAGAAGTTGGACAAGGATAGAAACTTGAGAAAAACAAGGAGTCACCAGGATTCTGGGGGAAGAAGATCAAGGAATGTTTCTAGACACCATCATCACTCCCAAGGTCTCTCCAAGAGTAGGGAACACAGTAGTTCAATCCCATCTCCTACCAGGAAACATAGGAGATATGGAGTGGATGAGATGAAGGGAGAAATGAACAAGATTAATCCTCGTACGTTTGATGGAGAACATAAGAAGGAGGAATATGTCGAAACATGGTTGCTTGGCATGAGGAAATATTTCCATCTGCATAATTATTCCTCTCATGTAGAAGGAAGAATTGCAATGTATCAAATGAAGGGAAATTCATCCATGTGGTGGGATCATCTTGTCTAGATACAACACATTAGAGAGAAATATATCACTTGGAGATAATTCAAGAGGTATTTCGACAAGAAATACTTGACTAAAAGATATTATGATAGAAAGATGAAAGAGTTCTTTGAACTCAAGCTGGGCAACATGACCATTGATGAATACAAACGAAGTTTCTGGAATTGCTAAATTATGTCTCGTTCATCAAAGATGAGACTGTCAAGATTCAGAGGTATCTAAGTGGATTGCCACCTTCCATTGGTGACAAGATTTAGTATGATGATCCTAATACCATGGAAGAAACTATAATAAGAGTGAAATGATTATATGAGCAACAAAGAGAGAAGCCTACTTTCTGGAAGGCCTTGGAAGACAAGAAGAAATTCCAGATGGATCATAGGAAGAAGGGAACTAATCCACCCTTTTTCAGAAATAATCCTCAAAGAAAACCATCATTTAGAGAGCCAAGAATGGATGATGTAGGGGAACAAAGGCCAAGGCAGATGCCCATTCAGTGTTGGGGCTATCAGGGGAGCCACAAGTACAGAGTTTGTCCCCACAAAAATGGAAAAGTGAAAGTTGTCCATAATGTTCAGCAAGAGGAAACAGTGTAGGACATGGGCAGTAGAATGACAAGGATCTATGTAGCCCTGGACTGCAATCAAGTTGAATATGATTCGCACATGATTGAAGTGGAAGGTATTATTAACAACCAACCATTTACTATTTTAATTGATTCAAGGGATAGACATAGTTATATAGATCCTAGAGTGGTGGAAAGTTTGCAATTGTCAATAAGGAAACATGAAAATTCTTGGTTAGTGCAGCTGGCTACATGAACCAAGAGGAAAGTCACTGAGTTAGTTAAGTCCTATCCAGTGGACATGAATGGATTGAGCACAAAGGCTGAATTGAATGTTCTACCTTTAGGTTCTTATGACTATCTAATTGGGATGGACTGGTTGGACTAGTACCATGTCATCCTGGACTGTCGTAACAAGGCATTCACTTGCCTGTATGAGGAAGGAAATCGGAAAATATTCCAAGGAATTCCCAGAGCTGTTGTTATCAGAGAAATCTTAGCAATGCAGTTGAAGAAGTGCTACAGGAAAGGTTGTCAATTATTTGTAGCCCATGTGGAGAAAACTATTAGAATATAGAAGATTGTGTGCTCGTTTTACCATTGACGATACCCTCATCACCTAACCATAGGCCAAAGCCACCCTCTGAGCACCTTAACCTTGACTGAGAATTAATCCAGAAGCAAACCCTAGGATATATATCCAAACAAAGTGTAGTGCATCTTCCTCCAAGGATAGTGCACCAACAATAGCTGATCAAATAGTCCAAACCCTAGCCAAGAGATAGTCCAAGCCAGTATTGAAACTGCTAGTTGCAGCAGCTGCTCCTGTAGCTCTCCTCCACACATGCACACCAAACTGGGAACTGCAGTGCGCACCACTTGTTGTCTGCAATTCTGAGATGTGAATAATGAGAACTGGCACCCTATATTTATACTGGTTCTGCCAGATTTGCTAGGGCCAACTTCTCCTTCTGGATATTTGACTGTTCAGTATATTATTATTATTTCTGGCCGACTTCTTCTCTTGGAGGCTAATAACCTAATATAAATTATCTTCTTGAGCCGACAAGACTTCTAGGGTTATTATCCAACTCATTAGGGTTTACTCTTTCTTTCTGGAGTCTTCTATTCTTGTCAGGTTCACACGTGGAGGTAAATACCTCCCACAACTACCATAATATTAACAAAAACATCTAGGGATAAGGTGTCAAAGATTGAAGATCATGCGGTACTAAAGGATTTTGAAGATGTATTCCAGGAGGTACCAGGATTACCCCCGAAGAGAGATATTGAATTCTCTGTAAACTTGATGACCCGAGAAACTCCAATGTCAAAAGATCCTTACAGAATGAGTACGCCAGATTTGAAAGAGTTGCAATTGCAGCTTGAAGAGATTTTGAAGAAGGGGTATATATGCCCAATTTTTTCACCTTGGGGAGCCCTGGTCTTATTCATGAAGAATAAGGACGAGACATTGAGATTGTGTATCAATTTCAAACAATTGAACAAAGTAACTGCAAAGAACAAATATCCTCTGTCGAGGATTGTTGACCTCTTCGATCAATTGAAGGATGTGAAGATATTTTCGAATATAGATCTCAGTTCGGGATATCACCAAGTAAGGATAAAAGACAAAGACATCAACAAGACCGCCTTTAGAACAAGGTATAGTCACTATGAATTCGCAGTGGTGCCATTTGGGATGTCAAACGCACCCGTTGTTTTTATGTGCATGATGAATTGTGTATTCAGGGACTATATAGAAAATTTTATCATAGTCTTCCTGGATGACATTTTGGTGTATTCCAAGTCAAAGGAAGAGCATGAGAATCATTTGAGGATTGTGTTGCAGGTGCTAAGAGGGCACCCATTGTATGCCAAGTTGATCAAGTGTTCATTTTATCAGGAGAAAATCCATTACTTGGGCATATTATTTCGAAGGATGGGATAATTGTAGATCCTAAGAAGATTGAGGCCATCAGAGAATGGTCAGCGCCAAAGAACGTGATAGAAGTCAGATTCTTTATGGTTCTAGCTAGTTATTACAAAAATTTTATAGCAGGGTTCTCGAGGATAGCTCACCCTATCACTTCCTTGCAAAGGAAGGAGAATAAGTTTCAGTGGACAGAGGATTGTGAGAAAATCTTTCAGTGATTGAAGCAACTGTTAATTAGTGCTCCAATCCTGAGGATTGCAGATCCGAATGAAGACTTTGTGGTGTGCATAAATGCATGGAAAGAAGGACTGGGATGAGTCCTCATTCAGAACAGATTCCTAATTTGTTATGAATCCATAAAGTTGAAAGAGAATGAAAGGAACTATGCCACTCATGATTTGGAGTTGGAAGCAATAGTACACGCTCTAAAGAAATGGAGGCATTACCTCATGGGAAGGAGGTTTGAACTGAGGACATACCATAACGGTCTGAAGTATTTGTTTGATAAGCCAACCTTGAATTCTACACAGAGTAGGTGGTTGGAGTTTCCTTGTGAATATGACTTTGATATCAAGCATATCAAAGGAAAGGAAAATAAAGTGGCTAATGCACTCAGCGGGAGAGTGCATGAATTACATGCTACAACCATTAGCATGTATCGAACTGATATTAAAGGCATAATTTTGGAAGATGCAAATGCAAATTTGCAGTACAGGGATTTGGTAGCAAAGCTACAACAAGGTAAGATGCCATAGAAAGTGGAGAATTATAAATTGGAAACTGACGGAACACTTCTGTACAAGAACAAAATTTATGTACCTGATGTCCATGACTTGAAACTTATGATTTTGCATGAAATGCATAATGTTCCTTATGTTGGGCACCCCAGATATTAGAAAACTGTGGCAACAGTCAAGAGCCATCACTTTTGGCTAGCTATGAAGAAATATATTACAAAATACATCGCCAAATGTATGGAGTGCCAGAAGGTTAAAGATGAACACAGGCACCCAACAAGATTGTTGCAGTCTTTACCCATTCCTGAGTGGAAGTGGGAGGTAATGGGGGTGGTGGACAAGCTTACAAAAGATACCCATTTCATTCCATTAAAGACTACTCACAAGGTAGAGGATGTTGCCGACATTTTTATGAAGGAAGTGGCACAATTGCACGGAATTCCCAAGACAATTGTGTCTAACAAAGACCTGAAATTTACCTCGAATTTCTAGAAAGGGTTATTCAAGGGGTTCAGAATGAATCTAAAGTTCAGTACAACCTATCATCCTGATTCGGATGGGCAGACAGAGCGGGTGAATTGAGTAATATAATACATATTGAGAATTTATATGATGGACAAACCATCAAAATGGGAAGACTACCTACACTTGGTAGAATTCGCCTACAATAATGGGTATCAAGCATCATTGAAAATGAGCCCATTTGAAGCACTTTATGGAAGAAAGTGCAATACTTCAGTAAGCTGGGATAATCCAGCTGATAGGGAAATAGTTGGGCCAAAATTTCTTAGGGAAATGGAAGAACTAATGCTAAAAATTAAGCAGAATTTAAAGGTTGCCCAAGATAGGTAGAAAATTTATGTTGATAAAAAAAAAACCCACATAGAGTTTAAAGTGGGTGACCATGTTCTCCTGAAAGTAAAAGCCAATAGAATTTCCCTAAAGCTGGGAAACTGCACCAAGTTGGTAGCCAGATGTTGTGGGCCATTTTAAATCCTAGAAAGGATTGGGCCAGTTGTATATATGATTGCATTACCTGCATCTATGACTGTACATAATGTATTCCATGTTTCATTGCTTAAGAAATATATACCTGATGCTAATCATGTAATTGATTGGAATGTGATTAAGGTGGAGCAATAAGGTGTCCTGCAAGTGAATCCTATGCACATATTGGACAGGAAAAGGAAACAACTCCGGAATCGAGCCATAGGGCTTGTAAAGGTCCAGTGGACCTGGTACAATCGTGAGGATGCAACATGGGAGCATGAGGATGCTATGCGAGCAGAATACCCATATCGTTTTGAATATTTTGAAAATCTTGTTGATGCCGTGTGAAATTTGCACTGAGGACAATGCAAAAATAAGGGGAGGGGATTGTAATATCCCTAAGGATGATCCCTATTGTAATCATGTTTATGAATTGTAAATCATGTTTTGTAGGCTGGTGAGTCGAGTATTAATAAGTTGGTAGGCTTATGTGTTTATTAGGCTGGAGAGCCTAAGTGTTAAAGGCCATGACCTTGTTTTTGTATATGTAATATGTAGAACATTAATAAAGATTAAACATCGTTATGTGCAGACCAACCACGAAGAAAGAGTGATGGGGGAATAATCTTCCACAGGGTGGGTAAGGGAAGAGGGGGATGAAAGGTTGGAAAGAGGGGTTAATCTTAGGGGCTTAATTCCTTGGGAATAATAATTTATTATTATTCCAAAGTCATGGGACAAACATGATTTTATCCTAAGTCTTGGGAGAGGCAACACATGTAGCTCAAACGTGTGAAAAAGGGAACACATGTAGCTCCAGGAAGACAAGTTTCGACTTGGGTGCATGTGGTTAAAAGATGAAGTGTCAGTTGAGTTGGGGGTTCATCCTCCATTTTGTCGTCGTCTGTCTGAAACTGTGAATTATGCCTAATCTTTGTATGCCTCACGCAACTCTAAAATCTGAAGCCTGTGATGATTTCTTGAGAAGACGATACACCCTCTGTTTGAACTGTAGAGTTTGTGTTCAACCTCTGTGTGGATTCCTTGTCACGCACCCTGAAAACCAGTGGAAAACCCATGAATTGAGCCGTGTCACCTGTGTGTCTTGTGAGCCCATCTTATCTTCTCTTGCAGAGTCAAGTCCATACCTAAATTGTCTTTGGGTTGTTGCCTTCTGTGTTTCCTGAGTGGAATTAACCAGTTGTTGTTTCTATTATCCTCACTTTCTAGGAATTGGGTTGAAGCTGGTTGAAGAACTGGGTTGTTAGGCTTGTGGTAGAAGAGGCAGGTTGTCAGGCATGTGAACAACTCTCTCCAGGTGAGAGAGTTTGCTGGGAAGTGGGTTTCTCCCAGAGAGAGTCTAGCACCAACTACAGAGCTCTGAGAATTCTTGATCTGGCCTGTTGTCGAGACCCAGAGAGGGAGGTGAAGCACTGATGGAATGTGTTTGTGAAGGTGTATACTCTTGGGTGGAATGAGCATGTGTGAAATGAGATTCCATGAGTAGTGGGTGTAAGAAGGCTCTTGGAGAGAATCCTGTTGGTTTCTCTGTGCAATTTTCCTATAACCTTAACCTAGTCTAGGATTCCCTTGCCTTGGGTGGAGCTTAGTCCCGGCGTGGGGGTGACCCACTACTGAGTGTGATGAGCAGTGAGGTCTAAGGCTAGGAGGTTTGTGGAAGGTATGCACATAGTTGGTGGAGTTACTACAGTTTCAAAGATAAGTATATGCATGTGTTTAATTTCAATTAAAATGCATGTCTGTGATGCTTGCAATATTATCATGTATTTCGTTGCAATGATATTTACTGTTAATTCCATTAATTCTATATGTTAGCAGTAATTATAGGTTTACTTTGTTAATTCATTTAACTTCATTTAAATGCATACTATATAAGTGTTATTCCGCGTAGTAGTGTTTCTCGATAGTGGGGTTGATGGTCGGGGACGTTACACTCTACCTTAAGAAGTATTACGCTTAAGTCGTCACACCTAGGAATTCTTATTGTAAACTTTGTACATTGTTGTATTTAGTGGTAGCATAGATCTATTTTTGTATTAGCGGTGCTTATGGTGCTTCTTCTTGATTGGAAGATGTCACAGGATTCTTCGACATTCGTAGGGTTCG
>JZKD02S1660401.1:35870-54553 GCA_000966675.3 Picea glauca | reverse complement strand
CATGGCCAGATTCTAGGTGGTGAGGAAATTGTCATCCACCATTTCCTCCTCTCGGTCATCCTATCCTCGGCGTTGTTCCATGCTGGCGATTCCACTGGATGACATGAAATGTTTGAGAATTTTGGTGTAAATTTATCCTACACTTCCACTGCTACTACCTAGACGATAGCCTTGCAAGTGTTGTTGGGCTCTGATCGAGATTTTTGAGACTGCTTATATTCTGCCTAAGATTTTTCTTAAACAATTCAATACCAATTGCGTCCTTTTTCTATCTCCCTGTGTAATTTCTCCGCTCTGGTTGTTCATGTTATGTACTTTTGTCCAATCTATACTCTCGCTACACTCTTGATTTGTGGCCTTCACCTTGATTGTGCTTGTTCGACAATTTTTGTGTTCTTCACCCTGACTTGAAATTCTGGGGCTCTTCCTATCTCATGTATTTCTTTCTAAGTCGCTTGCCTTCCTATGGGTGTCTAAACATTGAATCAAGATCTGACCTCCCAGAATTTCCCATGTGACATCCGTTCTTAAACATGCTAGATGACTCCCCTGGGACGAGGTGTGTTGTCGTGCCATCTTTCGCGTGCTTTGGAGCCTTACTTCAATCATTTCCCAATCTGTTAGTGTGAGTTCCATTAATGAAAGGATAAGGGGAGGGGAGGAGGGGCGAGGTTTAAGTGACTTCATGTACATTATCCCATGGGGGATAAACCTTTTGTTGTGCTGAAAGTCCATGTTTTCCTGCTGCGTCGTACTACTTCTCCCATTCCTAGATTTGGCGAAGTACATTGATCTCTTGGATTTGTTAGGAGTTCATCCTGACCAGTTTCTGCGCTGGAGATTCATGTGTTCTTGACTACTGGGTGGGTTACCGACATGTATGAGCTTGGGCATTGGAATGGTTAAGGGGGGGCTAGGAACGTGGATCTGCCTTGAATTTCCAAGTGCCCTGTGCCTTTACCTATGGCTTTGTTATCATGTTCATCTGCTCTCCTATTGTTGACTCGACGGACATGGTAGAAGCAGGGGGGCATTCTTGAGATTGTGTCCTTGGTTCTATCGATGATTCTCCTGAGCGTTGAGTTATTTGGGTTTGTGCTTTTAATGAAGTACCTGATGATCATCTTGGAGTCCCCTATTATGATCAGCGTTGAGTTCTAATGTTATCATAAGATGGTTCCTTGAATTCAAATTTTTTTTATTATCTTTTGAAAACCTTAAAAGATATCAATAAAATAAATTCTTTAGAATCACAATAAAGTAAATATCTAGTATTTTATTAATCATAAACAAAATTACATGTTTCATAGACACAATTTATGATTTTTTAGCATAATTAAAATCATGGGGGGAAACATGGTATTACATTCCCCTCCCCCTTAAAGAAACATTGTCCTCATTGTTTAAAACACCATACATACAATTTATACAGGAAAAAAAATGGGTATTCCAATCTCATGGCGTCTTTTGGTTCCCAAGTAGCCTCATCTACCCCAATGTGATTCCATTGCACCTTGACCTACACGATGGCTCGGTTCTGGAGCAATGTTTCCCTCCTATCTAGGATGTGTTAAGATTTGAGTTGGAATTCTCCCTCTAGTTCCACTTGTATCCCAATCTAATCAATAACATGATTAGAATCATGAACATATTTCTTTAACAAAGATACATGGAACACATTGTGAGCTCTAACAATAGGTAGCAGGGAAAGTCTATATGCTACTAGTCTCACTCTTTCCAAGACTTCAAACAATCCACAACATCGAGGTGCTAACTTTGCACAAGTCCCCATCCTTAGGGATATCCTCTTAAGTTTCACCTTGAGATACACATGATCTCCCACCTTTAACTCTCTATGAGTTCTCTTGTTGTCTGCATAGCTCTTCTTCCTATATTGTGTTTCTTTCAAATTCTATCTTATCTTGATCATTGTCTGCTACATTTCGTTAAGCAATTATGGTCCAAGTGTGATATTTTCTATTGGATTGTCCCAACAAATTGGAACTTTGCATTTTCGGCTATACAGATCCTCAAATGGAATCATCCTCAATGATTCTTGATCACCATTGTTATAGGAAAACTCTACCAGGCATAAATATTCTTCCCATTGCTTGGGTTGATGCAAAACATGCATCCTTAACATGCATTCCAACAGTATATTCACTCTTTTAGTCTGACCATATCTTTTTGGATAGTAGGTCGTGCTAAATGCTAACTACGTTCCTAATACCACAAACAAACCTATCGAAAAGTTTGAAGTGAACTTCGCATCTCTATCTGAAATTATGGTCTTGGGTAAGCCATGCAATCTGAAAATTTTCTTCATAAAAATGTCAGCAACATCTATAGATTTAAAAGTAGATTTGATGGAAATAACGTGACTTTCCTTGATCATCTTATCAACTATCACCATGATCGCATCATGTTACCTAGTTGTCTTTGTTAAACCAATAATAAAATCTATGGATATTGTCTCCCATTTTAATTCTAAAATTGGCAAAGGATGCAATGATCATGTAGGATGTTTGTGATCAACCTTGACTTGTTGACACTCCAAACACTTGGAAATATATTCATCAATGTATTTCTTCATCCTTGGCCAATAAAACAATTTCCTTATTGTTGTTATCATCTTCTGATAACTGGGATTACCCACATAATCTCTCTTAAGTAATTCATCCATGATCAGATGTTTTAGTTCTGTTGAATCAGGCACATACAACCTGTTGTTGTCCAACAAGAAATCAGCAGGCACAAGTTGATACCCTGCATACTTTTTCTCATCGAGTTCTTGTTGCAATCCCTCTCTTACCTGATTAAAAAACTCATCTTCTCATAAGAGGATTCTAATTCTCTTCTTGATGTCAAACTCTCCTACACTTGTTGTTAAGTGTACTATCTGCACACTCCGACTGAGTGCATATTCCACTCTTTTTTATTTTTCATTTATGTATTTAATTTCAAAATCAAACTCATTAATCAATGTCATCCATATTTTTTGTCTAGCATTCAACCATGGTTGATCAAACAAATACTTTAGACCATAATGGTTTGTCATAAAAAAAATATATCCTTCCAAGTAGGTAATGTCTCTACATCTTTAGGGCATGCACAATTGTTGCAAGCTCCAAATCGTGGGTGACATACCACTACTCATGCTCCTTCATCTTTCGTGACTCATAACATATCAATTTCCCTTCTTGTATAAAAACTCCACCAAGTCCTTCCTTGCAAGCATTAGTGAAAACTAAGAAATATTTCTCAAGGTCTGCAATCTTTAAAAGAGGGGGCATTGATCAAAAGATGATTCAGTTGCTAAAAGTTGGCTTCACATTTTGTTGACCATACAAATTTATTTCCTTTCCTCTGTAATGAAGTGATGGGACGATCGATCTTGGAAAATCCCTTAATAAACCTTCTATAATATCTAGCTAATCCAATGAATGACCTTACCTATATTACATTTTAAGGGGCAAGTCAATCCATGATTGTCTTGATCTTCTCTAGATCTGCTACCACTCCTACTGAGATTTGTGGCCTAAATACTGGATCTCTTGAAAATATCCACACTTGTTGAACTTAGCATACAATTGATGATCTCTCAGCACTTGTAACACCATCATAATATGTTCTAAGACAAACTTATCCAAATATTTGTTGATAACACTATTCATTAAGCAGATTAAAGTGGTTGGTGCATTAGTAAGTACAAATGGTACCACCACAAATTCATAGTGCCCATAGTTCGTTCTAAAATTTGTCTTGTGAATTTCTTCATCATTAATCCTAACTTGATGATATCCAAATCTCAATTCAATCTTAGAGAAAACAGTAGCTCCTCTGAGCTAATCAAATATATCATCAATCTTGGCAAATGGATACTTATTCTTGATGGTCATCTTGTTTAAATGTCGATAGTCAATACACAACCGCAATGTACCATCCATTATCTTTACAAACAACGCAGGTTCTCCCCATGGGGATACACTAGACCTAATATACCCTTTATCCAACATCTCCTTCAGCTACACTTTCAATTCCACAAACTCTGGTGTGGTCATCCCGTAGGGTAATTTTGATGTTGGTACCACTCCGGGCACAATATCTATTGAAAAATCAAGATCTCTCTTAGGAGGAAGTCCAAGTGCCTCCTCTTCAAATACATCCTTAAACGCCCACAACACTGGATGATCTTCAGCCTTCATTTGTTTACATTTTGTTGAGTTGAGCACTTGAATGGCATACAAGGGACACTCTTTCTGACTAAAATTATTAAGTTGTAGCGTCGATATATATATCTAATAGAATTTGGCTTCTAAATGTCTTGCAACACCCTCAAGTTACCTTCAACATCTTCACATTCTAAAGTTTTATTATAGGAATTAAATTTTTCTATATGTACCGCTAACCAATCCATATCTAGAAGCACATCATATGATCCTAGGGGTAGAATATTCAAGGTTGCTTCAGTACGAAGTCCACTCATTTCAAATGAACAAGCCTCTATTACCTCTACCACTTTTCTCTTAGTCCCAGTGGATAACTGAACCAACCATTCCTTTGCATGTTTCTTTCTCTGTAAGGCATATGCTTCAACAATTTGAGGTGAGACATAACTAAGATTAGATCTAGGATCAATTAAAATAGAAATGGGTTTATTGACAATTATACCTTCCAACTCCACTATAGAAGCTTGGTGGTATGCTTGTCGATTTTCCACTGTTGCATATGTGCTTGGCATACTCATGGCCTCATCATTGATTGTAGTAGCCTCCTGGACATGATAGACTCTTTTATTTTCATGGTGTTTGTGTGGACAATCTCTTAATATATGTTTCTGTCCACAACCCCAACACTACATAGGTCCTTTCTTTGGCTCCTCTACTCTTTCTTTTGCCTATTTTGTTGGCCTATTTCCACTTTGAGATGGAAAGTTATGTTGGTGCACGCTTTTTCTTGGTTGACCAAACTGAGCACCTTAATTTGGATTCTTTTTTAATACCTTCTTCTAAAATATGATCCTATATCTTGTTTTCCAATTCCTAGAAGGCTCTTTCTTATGCTTGGATTGATCATGGCAGCACTTAGCCTTCCTAATGGTATCCTCCAAGGTCTTAGGCTTATCAAATTTAATTATGTCCTGATAGGACTGTGGAAACCCATTGAGAAAACATTGTATCCTTGCCTTCTCATTTTTTAGATAAGGGACATACCTTAACATCTATAAAAATCTCTTAGCATAAGTGTCCATGGTAAGTTTCCCCAACTTATGTTCATGTAATTCCTTAATCTTTCCATCAAAATAATTTTTCGACAAGTAGGCCTTCTTGAAATACTTCTCAAATTGTTTTCAGGTTAGCTTGCTCTCTTTCAATCCTTTAACTTCCTTGAGGTCCTCCCACCATATGGAAGATCCTCCATTTAGATTGAAAATGGAAATATTTTCCTTTGTATTTTCCAAGTAGTTGTGTACCCAAAAATATTTCCTCAACCCCAATAGCCATGCATCGACTTCTTCTCCCTTCTTGATTTCTCCATCAAAGGTAGGAGGCTTAGCCTTCTTGAACTCTTTTGTTAGATAACTTTGGGAGTGTCTCTTTTTCTTATTCCTAAGAATAATTGATCCAATATCATTGTTGTACAACTCCTTAGGAGAAGTCTTCCCACTAGATGATTATGTTGAAATGATTCCAACAGCTCTTCTTTTCTTTGCATCCTAATGCCTCTTCTTGGAATAACTCCTTTCCACATTGCTATGGGCTAAGCCATCCTTCTGGGAATCCGAAGGGGTTTTTCAACTTCTCTAATTGGTGTAGCTCTGCATTACTAGTGGTTGGACCTTTCTACGGATTCTTCTAAATTTCTGACAAGCTCTGCAGTAGTACTGCATTCAATTCTTCTTGCTCAGCTTGAGCCCTCATGAGCCTCTCATTGACTGCTTTCATTCTTCTGACAGTAGCAACCAAATATGGAGGGGTTTTTCTGGCCCTATGACCATTAGATTCATCATCCCTAAGGTGTGAGGTGTCTTCCATGTTATGTTGCACCATTCACCTCCACTTCCTTTTCAGTATGTCCTACGTGATGAAAAAATGAAACAATGTTAGCCATTATATCAAAATTTTAATCACGCATTCTTGGAAAAATAAAAAATTTCTCGAACAATCAGGCGGTCTCGGTGACCCATTCAAGCCTAGAGTTTGAACTCTTCTCTGATACCAGTTTGTGACACACCTAACCCTCTAAACTCATTTAGGCTGGTGGGATGTTCATTTTTTCGTCTTTCTCTTAAGTTAAGCACTCATGCTTACTCTTCCTAGTTCCAGTTCGCCATGATACACATGAGAACTTCTCTTATCACATTATTTATTATGCCCAATCTTGTTCATATAACCCCCAGCTTCCAACAAAATCACCCCAAGGGTTTACTACAACGACTAGAGACCTAAAAATCCCTCGATCAGATGGTTGGAGTCACTCCATACAACTAGATTGATGATCGATAATGAATTAGACCCTCTACTCATCGGAACAACAATTCACAAGGTATGAATTTCCATCCCAATGGATTCTCTCCAATGGATCATTTCGATAGAACCAACATTTATCAGAATCGGGAAAACAATGGTCCCGACCACATCAACACATCTATCTACTTGATG
This sequence comes from Picea glauca, assembly GCA_000966675.3. Classification (NCBI taxonomy): domain Eukaryota; kingdom Viridiplantae; phylum Streptophyta; class Pinopsida; order Pinales; family Pinaceae; genus Picea; species Picea glauca. The sequence goes on along the minus strand of JZKD02S1660401.1, from coordinate 47,891 downwards.
ATTATCACCCATCCAACCACCCATTTATTACATGAAAAGGTGGGGCCCTCGACAGATCTACAACTGATATTACATGGGATACCTTTCCACGAATCGAAGACACATACTTACTTGGGGTTCTTTTCCATTAGGATTCACCCACACTGATTGATTATAGACCACTCCAACTGACACTCTCTAACAAACTATTCTGATGGATCCGACAATGTTCGATGCACCCCATCTGATGGTCAAGATTCACTCGGGATCTTATAGCTACATGGTCATTAACTGAAACATCTCTCCTTCTAATTCCTCGTCATCAGAATGGATCCTTTGAGATCTAATGGCTAGAAATCCATCAACATCCCTTCTGACAGATCGACGTTCCTCATGTCCTCAGACACTCTTTCCATCCTACTCCTTTATATTCACCCTTCCGAGCTTCTTTGACGATTCACCTTCCAATAGAAGTTTTGAAGCTAAAATAGGTGCCTATGACCTAGATATCATTGAATTACCCTCTGATAGATCAATGGCCTAAAATTTCTTGAAGTCCTCCCATTGGAGTCCCATTACAACATTGTGAATTAGAAACTCTGATGGTCTCACCTTCTAAACAATGGTTAGGATCTTCTCCCTCTGCCATATCGACGGATGTCGACTTTTCTGGCTCGAACTTGGGTTTTCATCAAAGTTAAAGGCTAGCTCTAAGGCTCAACAAAATAGAGAATTTTTAGGCTTATTTACCAGGGATTCTACCTAACTTTCTTAAACACTTATCTTCCCCACAACCGAATAAGAGTTCTTCTACTCCAAATCCCAATGAATATTTTTCATCCTATAAACTTTCCATTTCAAGGCAGGGGATTCTCCGAGTTAAATGGTTCCTAAATCTACACAAGAACTATCCCATAAATTCAGGGTACTCGACCCAGTCACCCAAGTGAAGATTCATATCTTGCAAGATTTTCATTCAAGGGTTGGATATGTACAAGGACACAACTTGTACTAACCCTTCTCATTCATATATTCATATTTATCATAATCAATAGTGAAAACAATTATACTTGATCCATTTTACTCATGAATTCAATATTATTTCACTTAAACACATTTATTACATAAACAACAACACATGTTCTTCATCATTCAATATGCATTCAACACAACAAGATAAAATAACTTATATGTTCAATGAACAATTTAATCATCCAACTAACTAAGGGGAAATGCCTTTCCACCCAACCTTAGGCTATGTTGCACAATGTCCTTCTACAACATGCCACCCCCATGCCATGCCATGATACCACCAGGGGACTAATTCAGTTGACTGCCAATCTCAAGAAATGGTTCAAGAAGGTTATTATCCTTCACTCCTTTGGAAACAACAAAAGACTCCCTCTTCCCACTGAGCTCAGGATCTCCATGATTTTATCAGGTACCTTCCCAACTAGATTTATTTTGCATAAGGGAGCCCCTTCTCCGCTACATAGTCCCTTAGTGACCTCCCCTTCAATTGTTTTTTTCTTTCCAGTAAGTACCAAGTCGTGGTCCTCTATTTCTCCAATATGGATATGGGTCTTCTTGGTTCCAGGGTGACCATTAATCTCTTGGTAAAGTTTCCTATTTTCCTCAAATAAAACTTCCCAACTTCTATGATACTCAGAGTTGTACGAGTGAGTTTTCCCCACTCACTGCACCATATGTTTCTGAGTCTGTGAATCCTTGTGTTCACATTGAATATACTATGAGAGTCCCTCTTCTCAGTGCCTACATGTTGGCTATCTTCTGCTTCTCAGAATTTTGTCATCCTCCTTTGTGCATTCTCTTTATTTCTTCTTTCCTTCACATTTCCTGCAAACTGTGGTGATGTTTTCTGCCTTTTCCCTCTTCTTCCACCTATCCTTGGGACCCATTTTGTGTGTTGTCAGACACATCCCTCATATCAGGCTCCTGAATTCGAAGGGGAAATCTAGTGTGTCATTTTGTCTGTGGTCTCAGTTGACCCTTCATTTCTCCAAGTACCAAATCTGTCAGCAGTTATAACTAATCAACCACCCAATCCTAATCTCCATAACTGATCATGTGGTTTCATGTAATCCAGGTACATTGGCAGATGGTGTATTTAATTCTTTCAGGTGTAGGATGGAATGTTGAGCAAGCTTCCTTTTTTCTTCATTGAAACTTCCCAATTCCACCTCACTAGTCCCACTTGTGGTATCGTGGTCAGTACTTAAGGCTTCCTTTCCAGTCAGTTGTATGGTATTTTATTAATCATAAACATAATTACATGTTTCATAGTCATGATTTATGAAGTTTTGGCATAATTACAGTCACAAGGGGAAACATGGTGTTACATATGTACTAATCCTACTCTTTTAAGTTACTCCATAATCGTGCTAAAAGTTGCTAGTTTAATAAAATTTGTTGATATTAGTAATTACAGGATTTGATAGAATCTTGTAATTATTGATTAAATCATAGCTTAAGTTTAAAATAAATTATCCTTCATGATTTTTCCTTACCTCACAAGGTATTGTTTTCATGATAGGGTTTTGAAGGAGCTATTCAATTTTCTACATGAGGTTTTGAACCATCAAAACTCTATGTAGATCAAAGATCAATTGCAAAGGGACNCATGGCCAGATTCTAGGTGGTGAGGAAATTGTCATCCACCATTTCCTCCTCTCGGTCATCCTATCCTCGGCGTTGTTCCATGCTGGCGATTCCACTGGATGACATGAAATGTTTGAGAATTTTGGTGTAAATTTATCCTACACTTCCACTGCTACTACCTAGACGATAGCCTTGCAAGTGTTGTTGGGCTCTGATCGAGATTTTTGAGACTGCTTATATTCTGCCTAAGATTTTTCTTAAACAATTCAATACCAATTGCGTCCTTTTTCTATCTCCCTGTGTAATTTCTCCGCTCTGGTTGTTCATGTTATGTACTTTTGTCCAATCTATACTCTCGCTACACTCTTGATTTGTGGCCTTCACCTTGATTGTGCTTGTTCGACAATTTTTGTGTTCTTCACCCTGACTTGAAATTCTGGGGCTCTTCCTATCTCATGTATTTCTTTCTAAGTCGCTTGCCTTCCTATGGGTGTCTAAACATTGAATCAAGATCTGACCTCCCAGAATTTCCCATGTGACATCCGTTCTTAAACATGCTAGATGACTCCCCTGGGACGAGGTGTGTTGTCGTGCCATCTTTCGCGTGCTTTGGAGCCTTACTTCAATCATTTCCCAATCTGTTAGTGTGAGTTCCATTAATGAAAGGATAAGGGGAGGGGAGGAGGGGCGAGGTTTAAGTGACTTCATGTACATTATCCCATGGGGGATAAACCTTTTGTTGTGCTGAAAGTCCATGTTTTCCTGCTGCGTCGTACTACTTCTCCCATTCCTAGATTTGGCGAAGTACATTGATCTCTTGGATTTGTTAGGAGTTCATCCTGACCAGTTTCTGCGCTGGAGATTCATGTGTTCTTGACTACTGGGTGGGTTACCGACATGTATGAGCTTGGGCATTGGAATGGTTAAGGGGGGGCTAGGAACGTGGATCTGCCTTGAATTTCCAAGTGCCCTGTGCCTTTACCTATGGCTTTGTTATCATGTTCATCTGCTCTCCTATTGTTGACTCGACGGACATGGTAGAAGCAGGGGGGCATTCTTGAGATTGTGTCCTTGGTTCTATCGATGATTCTCCTGAGCGTTGAGTTATTTGGGTTTGTGCTTTTAATGAAGTACCTGATGATCATCTTGGAGTCCCCTATTATGATCAGCGTTGAGTTCTAATGTTATCATAAGATGGTTCCTTGAATTCAAATTTTTTTTATTATCTTTTGAAAACCTTAAAAGATATCAATAAAATAAATTCTTTAGAATCACAATAAAGTAAATATCTAGTATTTTATTAATCATAAACAAAATTACATGTTTCATAGACACAATTTATGATTTTTTAGCATAATTAAAATCATGGGGGGAAACATGGTATTACATTCCCCTCCCCCTTAAAGAAACATTGTCCTCATTGTTTAAAACACCATACATACAATTTATACAGGAAAAAAAATGGGTATTCCAATCTCATGGCGTCTTTTGGTTCCCAAGTAGCCTCATCTACCCCAATGTGATTCCATTGCACCTTGACCTACACGATGGCTCGGTTCTGGAGCAATGTTTCCCTCCTATCTAGGATGTGTTAAGATTTGAGTTGGAATTCTCCCTCTAGTTCCACTTGTATCCCAATCTAATCAATAACATGATTAGAATCATGAACATATTTCTTTAACAAAGATACATGGAACACATTGTGAGCTCTAACAATAGGTAGCAGGGAAAGTCTATATGCTACTAGTCTCACTCTTTCCAAGACTTCAAACAATCCACAACATCGAGGTGCTAACTTTGCACAAGTCCCCATCCTTAGGGATATCCTCTTAAGTTTCACCTTGAGATACACATGATCTCCCACCTTTAACTCTCTATGAGTTCTCTTGTTGTCTGCATAGCTCTTCTTCCTATATTGTGTTTCTTTCAAATTCTATCTTATCTTGATCATTGTCTGCTACATTTCGTTAAGCAATTATGGTCCAAGTGTGATATTTTCTATTGGATTGTCCCAACAAATTGGAACTTTGCATTTTCGGCTATACAGATCCTCAAATGGAATCATCCTCAATGATTCTTGATCACCATTGTTATAGGAAAACTCTACCAGGCATAAATATTCTTCCCATTGCTTGGGTTGATGCAAAACATGCATCCTTAACATGCATTCCAACAGTATATTCACTCTTTTAGTCTGACCATATCTTTTTGGATAGTAGGTCGTGCTAAATGCTAACTACGTTCCTAATACCACAAACAAACCTATCGAAAAGTTTGAAGTGAACTTCGCATCTCTATCTGAAATTATGGTCTTGGGTAAGCCATGCAATCTGAAAATTTTCTTCATAAAAATGTCAGCAACATCTATAGATTTAAAAGTAGATTTGATGGAAATAACGTGACTTTCCTTGATCATCTTATCAACTATCACCATGATCGCATCATGTTACCTAGTTGTCTTTGTTAAACCAATAATAAAATCTATGGATATTGTCTCCCATTTTAATTCTAAAATTGGCAAAGGATGCAATGATCATGTAGGATGTTTGTGATCAACCTTGACTTGTTGACACTCCAAACACTTGGAAATATATTCATCAATGTATTTCTTCATCCTTGGCCAATAAAACAATTTCCTTATTGTTGTTATCATCTTCTGATAACTGGGATTACCCACATAATCTCTCTTAAGTAATTCATCCATGATCAGATGTTTTAGTTCTGTTGAATCAGGCACATACAACCTGTTGTTGTCCAACAAGAAATCAGCAGGCACAAGTTGATACCCTGCATACTTTTTCTCATCGAGTTCTTGTTGCAATCCCTCTCTTACCTGATTAAAAAACTCATCTTCTCATAAGAGGATTCTAATTCTCTTCTTGATGTCAAACTCTCCTACACTTGTTGTTAAGTGTACTATCTGCACACTCCGACTGAGTGCATATTCCACTCTTTTTTATTTTTCATTTATGTATTTAATTTCAAAATCAAACTCATTAATCAATGTCATCCATATTTTTTGTCTAGCATTCAACCATGGTTGATCAAACAAATACTTTAGACCATAATGGTTTGTCATAAAAAAAATATATCCTTCCAAGTAGGTAATGTCTCTACATCTTTAGGGCATGCACAATTGTTGCAAGCTCCAAATCGTGGGTGACATACCACTACTCATGCTCCTTCATCTTTCGTGACTCATAACATATCAATTTCCCTTCTTGTATAAAAACTCCACCAAGTCCTTCCTTGCAAGCATTAGTGAAAACTAAGAAATATTTCTCAAGGTCTGCAATCTTTAAAAGAGGGGGCATTGATCAAAAGATGATTCAGTTGCTAAAAGTTGGCTTCACATTTTGTTGACCATACAAATTTATTTCCTTTCCTCTGTAATGAAGTGATGGGACGATCGATCTTGGAAAATCCCTTAATAAACCTTCTATAATATCTAGCTAATCCAATGAATGACCTTACCTATATTACATTTTAAGGGGCAAGTCAATCCATGATTGTCTTGATCTTCTCTAGATCTGCTACCACTCCTACTGAGATTTGTGGCCTAAATACTGGATCTCTTGAAAATATCCACACTTGTTGAACTTAGCATACAATTGATGATCTCTCAGCACTTGTAACACCATCATAATATGTTCTAAGACAAACTTATCCAAATATTTGTTGATAACACTATTCATTAAGCAGATTAAAGTGGTTGGTGCATTAGTAAGTACAAATGGTACCACCACAAATTCATAGTGCCCATAGTTCGTTCTAAAATTTGTCTTGTGAATTTCTTCATCATTAATCCTAACTTGATGATATCCAAATCTCAATTCAATCTTAGAGAAAACAGTAGCTCCTCTGAGCTAATCAAATATATCATCAATCTTGGCAAATGGATACTTATTCTTGATGGTCATCTTGTTTAAATGTCGATAGTCAATACACAACCGCAATGTACCATCCATTATCTTTACAAACAACGCAGGTTCTCCCCATGGGGATACACTAGACCTAATATACCCTTTATCCAACATCTCCTTCAGCTACACTTTCAATTCCACAAACTCTGGTGTGGTCATCCCGTAGGGTAATTTTGATGTTGGTACCACTCCGGGCACAATATCTATTGAAAAATCAAGATCTCTCTTAGGAGGAAGTCCAAGTGCCTCCTCTTCAAATACATCCTTAAACGCCCACAACACTGGATGATCTTCAGCCTTCATTTGTTTACATTTTGTTGAGTTGAGCACTTGAATGGCATACAAGGGACACTCTTTCTGACTAAAATTATTAAGTTGTAGCGTCGATATATATATCTAATAGAATTTGGCTTCTAAATGTCTTGCAACACCCTCAAGTTACCTTCAACATCTTCACATTCTAAAGTTTTATTATAGGAATTAAATTTTTCTATATGTACCGCTAACCAATCCATATCTAGAAGCACATCATATGATCCTAGGGGTAGAATATTCAAGGTTGCTTCAGTACGAAGTCCACTCATTTCAAATGAACAAGCCTCTATTACCTCTACCACTTTTCTCTTAGTCCCAGTGGATAACTGAACCAACCATTCCTTTGCATGTTTCTTTCTCTGTAAGGCATATGCTTCAACAATTTGAGGTGAGACATAACTAAGATTAGATCTAGGATCAATTAAAATAGAAATGGGTTTATTGACAATTATACCTTCCAACTCCACTATAGAAGCTTGGTGGTATGCTTGTCGATTTTCCACTGTTGCATATGTGCTTGGCATACTCATGGCCTCATCATTGATTGTAGTAGCCTCCTGGACATGATAGACTCTTTTATTTTCATGGTGTTTGTGTGGACAATCTCTTAATATATGTTTCTGTCCACAACCCCAACACTACATAGGTCCTTTCTTTGGCTCCTCTACTCTTTCTTTTGCCTATTTTGTTGGCCTATTTCCACTTTGAGATGGAAAGTTATGTTGGTGCACGCTTTTTCTTGGTTGACCAAACTGAGCACCTTAATTTGGATTCTTTTTTAATACCTTCTTCTAAAATATGATCCTATATCTTGTTTTCCAATTCCTAGAAGGCTCTTTCTTATGCTTGGATTGATCATGGCAGCACTTAGCCTTCCTAATGGTATCCTCCAAGGTCTTAGGCTTATCAAATTTAATTATGTCCTGATAGGACTGTGGAAACCCATTGAGAAAACATTGTATCCTTGCCTTCTCATTTTTTAGATAAGGGACATACCTTAACATCTATAAAAATCTCTTAGCATAAGTGTCCATGGTAAGTTTCCCCAACTTATGTTCATGTAATTCCTTAATCTTTCCATCAAAATAATTTTTCGACAAGTAGGCCTTCTTGAAATACTTCTCAAATTGTTTTCAGGTTAGCTTGCTCTCTTTCAATCCTTTAACTTCCTTGAGGTCCTCCCACCATATGGAAGATCCTCCATTTAGATTGAAAATGGAAATATTTTCCTTTGTATTTTCCAAGTAGTTGTGTACCCAAAAATATTTCCTCAACCCCAATAGCCATGCATCGACTTCTTCTCCCTTCTTGATTTCTCCATCAAAGGTAGGAGGCTTAGCCTTCTTGAACTCTTTTGTTAGATAACTTTGGGAGTGTCTCTTTTTCTTATTCCTAAGAATAATTGATCCAATATCATTGTTGTACAACTCCTTAGGAGAAGTCTTCCCACTAGATGATTATGTTGAAATGATTCCAACAGCTCTTCTTTTCTTTGCATCCTAATGCCTCTTCTTGGAATAACTCCTTTCCACATTGCTATGGGCTAAGCCATCCTTCTGGGAATCCGAAGGGGTTTTTCAACTTCTCTAATTGGTGTAGCTCTGCATTACTAGTGGTTGGACCTTTCTACGGATTCTTCTAAATTTCTGACAAGCTCTGCAGTAGTACTGCATTCAATTCTTCTTGCTCAGCTTGAGCCCTCATGAGCCTCTCATTGACTGCTTTCATTCTTCTGACAGTAGCAACCAAATATGGAGGGGTTTTTCTGGCCCTATGACCATTAGATTCATCATCCCTAAGGTGTGAGGTGTCTTCCATGTTATGTTGCACCATTCACCTCCACTTCCTTTTCAGTATGTCCTACGTGATGAAAAAATGAAACAATGTTAGCCATTATATCAAAATTTTAATCACGCATTCTTGGAAAAATAAAAAATTTCTCGAACAATCAGGCGGTCTCGGTGACCCATTCAAGCCTAGAGTTTGAACTCTTCTCTGATACCAGTTTGTGACACACCTAACCCTCTAAACTCATTTAGGCTGGTGGGATGTTCATTTTTTCGTCTTTCTCTTAAGTTAAGCACTCATGCTTACTCTTCCTAGTTCCAGTTCGCCATGATACACATGAGAACTTCTCTTATCACATTATTTATTATGCCCAATCTTGTTCATATAACCCCCAGCTTCCAACAAAATCACCCCAAGGGTTTACTACAACGACTAGAGACCTAAAAATCCCTCGATCAGATGGTTGGAGTCACTCCATACAACTAGATTGATGATCGATAATGAATTAGACCCTCTACTCATCGGAACAACAATTCACAAGGTATGAATTTCCATCCCAATGGATTCTCTCCAATGGATCATTTCGATAGAACCAACATTTATCAGAATCGGGAAAACAATGGTCCCGACCACATCAACACATCTATCTACTTGATGATTATCACCCATCCAACCACCCATTTATTACATGAAAAGGTGGGGCCCTCGACAGATCTACAACTGATATTACATGGGATACCTTTCCACGAATCGAAGACACATACTTACTTGGGGTTCTTTTCCATTAGGATTCACCCACACTGATTGATTATAGACCACTCCAACTGACACTCTCTAACAAACTATTCTGATGGATCCGACAATGTTCGATGCACCCCATCTGATGGTCAAGATTCACTCGGGATCTTATAGCTACATGGTCATTAACTGAAACATCTCTCCTTCTAATTCCTCGTCATCAGAATGGATCCTTTGAGATCTAATGGCTAGAAATCCATCAACATCCCTTCTGACAGATCGACGTTCCTCATGTCCTCAGACACTCTTTCCATCCTACTCCTTTATATTCACCCTTCCGAGCTTCTTTGACGATTCACCTTCCAATAGAAGTTTTGAAGCTAAAATAGGTGCCTATGACCTAGATATCATTGAATTACCCTCTGATAGATCAATGGCCTAAAATTTCTTGAAGTCCTCCCATTGGAGTCCCATTACAACATTGTGAATTAGAAACTCTGATGGTCTCACCTTCTAAACAATGGTTAGGATCTTCTCCCTCTGCCATATCGACGGATGTCGACTTTTCTGGCTCGAACTTGGGTTTTCATCAAAGTTAAAGGCTAGCTCTAAGGCTCAACAAAATAGAGAATTTTTAGGCTTATTTACCAGGGATTCTACCTAACTTCCTTAAACACTTATCTTCCCCACAACCGAATAAGAGTTCTTCTACTCCAAATCCCAATGAATATTTTTCATCCTATAAACTTTCCATTTCAAGGCAGGGAATTCTAAGAGTTAAATGGTTCCTAAATCTACACAAGAACTATCCCATAAATTCAGGGTACTCGACCCAGTCACCTAAGTGAAGATTCATATCTTGCAATATTTTCATTCAAGGGTTGGATATGTACAAGGACACAACCTGTACTAACCCTTCTCATTCAGATATTCATATTTATCATAATCAATAGTGAAAACAATTATACTTGATCCATTTTACTCATGAATTCAATATTATTTCACTTAAACACATTTATTACATAAACAACAACATATTTTCTTCATCATTCAATATGCATTCAACACAACAAGATAAAATAACTTATATGTTCAATGAACAATTTAATCATCCAACTAACTGAGGGGAAATGCCTTTCCACCCAACCTTAGGCTATGTTGCACAATGTCCTTCTACAACATGCCACCCCCATGCCATGCCATGATACCACCAGGGGACTAATTCAGTTGACTGCCAATCTCAAGAAATGGTTCAAGAAGGTTATTATCCTTCACTCCTTTGGAAACAACAAAAGACTCCCTCTTCCCACTGAGCTCAGGATCTCCATGATTTTATCAGGTACCTTCCCAACTAGATTTATTTTGCATAAGGGAGCCCCTTCTCCGCTACATAGTCCCTTAGTGACCTCCCCTTCAATTGTTTTTTTCTTTCCAGTAAGTACCAAGTCGTGGTCCTCTATTTCTCCAATATGGATATGGGTCTTCTTGGTTCCAGGGTGACCATTAATCTCTTGGTAAAGTTTCCTATTTTCCTCAAATAAAACTTCCCAACTTCTATGATACTCAGAGTTGTACGAGTGAGTTTTCCCCACTCACTGCACCATATGTTTCTGAGTCTGTGAATCCTTGTGTTCACATTGAATATACTATGAGAGTCCCTCTTCTCAGTGCCTACATGTTGGCTATCTTCTGCTTCTCAGAATTTTGTCATCCTCCTTTGTGCATTCTCTTTATTTCTTCTTTCCTTCACATTTCCTGCAAACTGTGGTGATGTTTTCTGCCTTTTCCCTCTTCTTCCACCTATCCTTGGGACCCATTTTGTGTGTTGTCAGACACATCCCTCATATCAGGCTCCTGAATTCGAAGGGGAAATCTAGTGTGTCATTTTGTCTGTGGTCTCAGTTGACCCTTCATTTCTCCAAGTACCAAATCTGTCAGCAGTTATAACTAATCAACCACCCAATCCTAATCTCCATAACTGATCATGTGGTTTCATGTAATCCAGGTACATTGGCAGATGGTGTATTTAATTCTTTCAGGTGTAGGATGGAATGTTGAGCAAGCTTCCTTTTTTCTTCATTGAAACTTCCCAATTCCACCTCACTAGTCCCACTTGTGGTATCGTGGTCAGTACTTAAGGCTTCCTTTCCAGTCAGTTGTATGGTATTTTATTAATCATAAACATAATTACATGTTTCATAGTCATGATTTATGAAGTTTTGGCATAATTACAGTCACAAGGGGAAACATGGTGTTACATATGTACTAATCCTACTCTTTTAAGTTACTCCATAATCGTGCTAAAAGTTGCTAGTTTAATAAAATTTGTTGATATTAGTAATTACAGGATTTGATAGAATCTTGTAATTATTGATTAAATCATAGCTTAAGTTTAAAATAAATTATCCTTCATGATTTTTCCTTACCTCACAAGGTATTGTTTTCATGATAGGGTTTTGAAGGAGCTATTCAATTTTCTACATGAGGTTTTGAACCATCAAAACTCTATGTAGATCAAAGATCAATTGCAAAGGGACAATTTCAAATACTAAAGTTAAAATTTGATGTAGAGTGAGTATTTTTGTTTGTTAAATTAGACATCAAAGTGTTAATAGTTAGTTATTATGGTTTGTATCGTTTCTATGACTTATTTCCTACC
>JZKD02S1660401.1:9778-35860 GCA_000966675.3 Picea glauca | reverse complement strand
GGACACATGGCACAGTCAGAGAATGACAAGTGTCAAGTTGAAATCAACATTTCAGGTACATGCAAATCACGAATCTGAGTGACACATGGTAGCTTCTCGGCTCGTGACATGTCATCAAGTGATGCAAGTAAGTTACGTTACTCTGAGATTTTTGCTTCGGGAGTTTTACCACCAGCACTTGCCCAAAGTCTCGAAGTCTCGAATGCCGAAGACTCGAAGTGGACACAAGACGTTCGATCTGAAGATCACTTCGGGAGCGTTCTCGACCGTCGATCTACTTCAGTGGAAGGATAGAGTAAGCCGAAATGTTAACCGAAAACAAGTGGTCTCCACTGTATTATGACTTACCATAGCAGGTGATCACTTCGGAGGAAAATGGAGCTGAGTCTATTCGAAACCGCCGAAGTCCCGAAGCGTATATAAGTCATCTGATCTGAAATATTGCCTCGAGAGTATTCCCAACCGTTAATCATACTACAGTGAAAGTTTAGGCTTGAGAATACTGAAGCCTGGAGACGCGAAAGGATATCTCGACCATTAATCCGAGAGGGACATGCATCAACGGTTTGTCAGCTCCAGAAGATTGACATATAGAGGAAAGAAGGGGTTGGGACTCGAAATCTACGAAGTCTGTAGACCCGAAGGAGATCTCAACTGTCAATCTAATGTTCAACTGCATCCTCAACCCTTGATCAAAATATAGTGGAAGGATAATGTAAGAATAATGGACGAAGTCACAGAGTAAAAGTTGGCCACCCATCTCAACGCTTGATTAATTCCTAGCCATTGGATTAAGCAATGAAGTATAGGTCCAAGGATTGTACATGACCATTGATCTGGTTCCGTGATACAAATGTGAACTGTCCAATATGTTTGGCGATATCATATTTGGGAGATTTGAAAGGTTGGAAGTCATGAAGACCCGAAGGGCGAAGTCCCAAAGTTTCGTTAGCCGTCCATCTCATCAGAATATTGGATCGTGACTGTTGATGTGATAAGCGCTCAAGCGCTCGTCTTGCCTCTCGTGAGGTCACCGCCATTGGTCATATGATACAGAGATTTAAAAGGGAGAATGTAATGCGTCACTTAAATTGATAAGCCCTTGGTTCTATGCCTATGATCATATGAACATGGTTTGAAGGAAGCGCCTATTTCTGTTATCACAAAGACGAAGGAAATCGATCCATCCTGTGATCGATTTATGAAAGAAAAGGGGATGCAAGGTTTACCGATGAAGACCCGAAATGATGATCTTTGGTGGTACCAAAGTTGTTAATAAACAAGTTGGTTATTGCACAGGTCGAATCAATAACTTAAACAAGTTCTAAGCATAAGAAAGTATACATACAACCATGATTGGTTCACTATAGGGTGTGATTTGTGCAATAAGTAGACGAGCTTGTGGAAAATAGAGGCTCGCTGAGAAAGAGTGGCCTGAAGAGAAAAATGAAGGGGATACAGACATGAGGTCCGTGCGAATATAAAAAAGAAGAAGAAGTGAAAGAAGGCGCAAATATCATAGGAAAGACGAAGTGAGGAAGGCGTGGATATCAGAGGAAAGATAAAGCGAAGTAGATGAGAATTTCAGATAGAGGATGAAGTGTCGTGATGAGCGTTGATTGTATACCTCTAATCATGAAGCATAATTGATTCATTAATGAATCACTACTACTAGAGTTGGTTGAACTCTTTTTGGATAGATTGTGTTCTATCAGCAAGATGGGTCTTGCCTGAGAGTTGGTGCTCTCCGAGGAGTTGGTTCTCCTTACTTCAGTTGGTGTTGAAACAAAATAGTTGGTGCTGGGAAAATCCTTACTATTATATTCACATATATTCATATAAATTATATACACACGTATGGTATCTTCTGTGTCCATTGTGATTATGATTTGATTGTTCTTAATCTGTTCAAATATGTTTTAACTGCTAACTTGTAAGAAGAAGAAAAGTTAGAAAAGTCTAGACACTAATTCACCCCCCCCCTCTTAGTGTGGGCGGTGTGTTCAACGGTAATTGTGTTGAGAATGAGGTTGTTATGCCCATGAGTGATTCCTATTGAGGAAATTACCCAAGATAATTTGTATATGTTGTATGACAACTCCTGTTGTTGTTGGATTTTCTGGAGACCCTAGTAGAGAGATTCATGGCCGGTCTATGCTAGAGCCCTGGAGGAGATGGATATTGTCTGAGGGATTGTGGTGGAGAGAAATAAATCTCATCCCTTGGGTTGTGTAGAATGAAGAGAGTTGGGCGGTTGGAAATGTTGTAGGAGTCGCATCACTATGTTCTTAGTGATTTTTAAGCTGTTACAATGGACTATATACACTCGTAGGAGCCTATCTGTCCTTGTGGACCCATTACCCCAACTTGTGGGTGGTATGTTGCAGAAAGAATTGTTGCAATAGAGCCTATGGTTGGGAGGAACGTCCTTCATCTGTAACCAATTGTGTAAAATGTTTTGGAAAGATAAGTGTTTTGATCACTGTGTTATGCACATTTTTGTAGAGTCAGAAGCACAAGATAAACATAAATGGTTCCTATATGGGGACTAGAGATATGCAGGATTCCCAAGGATCTTATGTCCATGAAGATGAGGTCCTAGGTTTACATATTAGCATGGGAAATCAATAAATCAAGTCCAAAGGGCACATGAGAATGATGGAGCTTATGGAGTTGGTTGAAACTATGAGAAGCTCGGAAAAGGAAGTGCATAGATATAAAGAAGACAATGAAAGGTTGATAAGAGCTTAGGAAGAGAAAAATAAAATTAACATTTAGTTGCTACAAAGTCTGAGTATGTTGTAGAGACAAATTAATAAATATTTTTCCACAAAACAAGCAACCAATGCAAGACATGTAGAAACATCCAAATCTCATGATAGGAGGAATTATCACAGGGGATTTAGGAAATCAAGAAGTGTTAGTAGACATCGTCATTCACCAGGACACCCGACCATAAGATTACATGCATGTTCAGGGTCAGAGAGTAGCCTAAGTGTGTCCATTTTCAGAAATAAGAGGAGGAGGCTTGAGTAAGAAATTTTGCAAGGATAACACATGGAGCTCAAGCCATCATCATTTGATGAAGATGATAGGAAGGGAGAGTATGTTGAAGCCTAGTTGTTAGGCATGAGAAAATATTTACAGTTGCATGATTACTCATCAAACCTGGAGGGAAGGGTTTTCATATATCATCTTCAGGGAAAGGCTTCCATGTGGTGGGACCAATTGAAGTACGCCAAGTATATTGATGAAAACATAATTTTGTGAAAACATTTCAAGGGATATTTCCAACAACAGTACTTGTAAGAGAATTACTATGACAAGAAGATGCAATAATTATTTGAGCTCAAGCTAGAAAATATGACCATGGAGGAGTATGAGAAGAAATTCTTGGAGCTTATGAGGTATGTGGACTTCATCAGGGATGATAAGGTTTAAATTCATAGGTTTTTGAGTGGGTTTCCATCATTCTACAAGGATAATTAAGTTTGATGAGCCCAAGAATTTGGAAGAATCCATGAGAAAAACTAAGTATTTATATGAGCATAGTAAGGCAAGGCCATCTTTTCAAAAATCTTGGGATGACAAAAACAAAGGTAAGATGGATTAGAGGAAGAAAGGATTCAAGCCACCTTTATTTAGAAACAACTCACAATCATATAACAAAAGGAAACAAGCACAAAATGAGCCCAATATGATAGATTCATTGGGGAAAAGGCCATAAAATGTTGGGGATGCAAGGGGACCAGATGTATAAAGATTGTCCTCATAAAGGAGAGAGGATGAGGACTATGCACAACCTTCAAGAATCAAATACAATGGAATACATGGGAAAAAGTGCACCAATGGTTTATGTATACTTGGACAATAGACAAGTAGACTATCAAACTCACATGATTGAGATGGAAGGTAAGATTGATAATCAACCCATAGCTATTTTGATTGATTCTGGAACTAGTCATAGCTATATAGATACTAATATGGTTGAAAGATTTGAATTAAAGAGATGTAAGTGTGAACATTATTGATTGGTTCAACTAGCCACTAGAACCAAGAGAAGAGTCAATGATCTTGTTAAAGATTTCCCATTGAGCATGAATGGATTCAACATGAAGGTGGATTTGAACATCATATCGCTTGGGTCATATGACTGCTTGATTGGTATGGATTGGATAGAGAAGCATCGTGTTATATTAGAATGCTACAAAAAGGATTTCACATATCTTGATGAGGAATAAAATTCAAGAACAGTTCAAGGTATTCCAAGGGATATATATGTCCCAGAGATTTCAACATTGTAGTTGAAAATAAGTTTTAGAAAAAGGTGCCAAATATATGTAGCTCATCTAGAATAACCAACCAAGAATGAAGTGCCAAATCTCAGAGACTATCTAGTCTTTAAGGAATATAAAGATGTGTTTGAATAATTTCTAGGATTTCCACTAACGAGATTCATTGATTTCTCTATTGACTTGATTCTTGGAGCTACCCCAGTGTCCAAAACTCCTTATAGAATGAGCACAACAAAATTAAAAGAATTGAAGATGCAACCATAAGAGTTGTTGAAAAAGGGGTACACACACCAAAGTGTTTCACCTTAGGGTGCCCCGATGAATTTTGTGAAGAAAAAATATGGAACTTCAAGGTTATGTATTGACTGTAGATAGTTGAATAAGGTTACAGTAAAGAACAAGTACCATTTGCCAATAATTGATGATCTTTTTTATCAGTTAAAGGGAGAAAATATATTTTTCAAGATTGACTTGAGATCAAGTTATCATTAAGTAATAATCCAAGAAGAGGATACTAGGAAGACATCCTTTCAAACAAGGTATGGTCATTATGAATTTTTAGTGGTGCAATTTTGGTTGACAAATGCACCCACTGCTTTTATGTGTTTAATGAATGGAGTGTTCAAAGCCCAATTTACTTTGTTGATTCCATTGATTCACATCCATATCCAGATGTTGAGTAAGAACCCATTTCCATTTCTAATGAAAGCCTTTTTCTTCTCATTAAAGCCTTACTATTTTCGATGTGAAAGTATTACCGACCTGTGAAAGCCTTAAAGCATGAAATCTAATAGATGGGAAAGAGCAAAAGGAAAGAGAAAGGTTTCATTACCTTTCGAAAATTTTGTTATTGTCTTCTTGGATGATATTTTTATCAACTCCAAGACATAGGAGGAGCATGAGTAATTTGAGGATGGTGCTACAAGTGTTGAGAGAACACCAATTGTATGCCAAGTTGAGCAAGTGCACTTTTTATCAAAATAAGATCCATTATTTGGGCCACATTGTCTCAAAGGATGGCATAGAAGTAGATTTGAAGCAATCAAAAGTTGGTCAGCACCAAATAGCATTTCATAAGTTAGATCATTTATGGGTTTAGATGGTTACTACAAGATATTCATTGTAGGTTTATCTAAGATTGCACACCCAATCAATTCCTTGCAAAAGAAATGGATGAAATTTGAATGTACTACCAAGTGTGAAGAGAGTTTCCAACACTTGAGAGATTGATTAACTAGTGTACCTACCTTAAAGATTGCACATCTAGATGAGGATTTCGTTGTTTTAACATATGCATGTAAAGAAGGGCTTGATGGAGTCCTTACCCAAAATGGGCATGTAATTTTCTATGATTCAAGAAATTTGAAGGAGCATGAAATAAACTATACCACACATGACTTAGAGTTGGTAGCCATAGTTCTTTCCTTAAAAATGTGGAGGCATTATCTCATGGGAAAAAAAATTGAGCTGAAAATAGACCATAGTGGTCTGAAATATTTCTTTGGACAACCAACATTGAATTCCATACAAACTAGATGGTTGTAATTCCTCAACGAATATGAATTTGACATCAAGCACATTAAGGGAGAAGAGAATAAAGTGGTTAATGCACTCATCAGAAGGGTGCATGAAATGCATGCTACAACCATTAGTATGTACACTTAATGCATGCTTACAACATAGTAATGTACACCATAAATTTAAATATTACAAGTTGTAAAAGGATGTAATTCTCTTGTACAAGAAGACAGTTTATGTTCCCATTTCTTAGGAATTGAGAAATTTAGTTTTAAAAGATATGCACAATGTACCATACGCTAGATATCCAAGATATCATAAAACAATTGCTACTATAAGAGCTCAATATTATTGTCTAGGAATACATAAATATGTACCTAACTCTATTGCTAGATGCATGGAATGTTAGAAAGTGAAGACTAAACATAGACATCCAACAATATTTCTACAACCATTTCCCATTCTGGATCTATTGTATGGATATGTATGGATCTATTGTGGCTGTGATGAACATAAGAAATACTCTAATCCTAGGTGCGAGGGTGCTTGGAATTGTACATGTGCATGATGTTCACGATCATCCGGTTGACGACCTTGGTTTGACCATCCATCTAGGGGTGGAAGGCAATGGACTTGGTGAGCTTGGTGTCCAACAGTGACCAGAGGCTCGACCAGAATGTGTTGAGGAATAGACTGCCCCGATATGAGATAATGGTTTTTGGGATCCCAAAGTGTACCCACACTCGTTCAAAGAAGAGCTTGGTAGTGGCCTCCACTGTGATTCTCTTCTTACAGGCGACCAAAATCTCCATTTTGTAAAAGTGATCAACAACCATAAAGACATAGTCATTTCCCCTCTTGGTGGAGGGAAGGTCCGACATGTAGTCCATTGAGATGGATTCCCAGGGCCTATCAGGAGTAGGAAGATGAGTGTACAAGCCTTGTTTCTTAGTGAACGATTTTGAAATAGAACAGGCAATGCAAGACCATATATACTTGTTGACATATTTTCGAAGTTTCAGCTAGTAGAAATGTCACTGCAATACTTTCAGTGTCTTTTCCATGTCGAAGTGTCCTGCAACCCAACTATAGTGGGTTTCCCAAATCAACTTCGCTTGCTCATTTGATGGAATGCAGAGATGGCCTAGATGGCACAACATTCCGTCTTGAAGATGGAAATTAGTGAAAATTGTGTTTGTGCACAACATTTGGTAGGTGTTGGCGAAGTCAGGATTTGTCTCATAGAGGTGGGGCCATCTAGAGGTCTCATGGTCGCACGATTATTGCACTGTGGTGAGTTCCACGACTGGAGTTCAGCTGAGGTAATCGATGACTCAATTGGTACTTCCTATTTTATACTTGATGTTGAGGTGGAACTGCTGCAAATATGTGGACCACTTCTAATGGCGATCATTCTACAATTTTCCTTGTGTCTACATGAACTGCAATGACTTATGATCAGTGTAGATGATTGTCTCTTTACAGATAATATAATTCCTCCATTGGCAGCATGCTTTCACAATGGAGTACATTTCGTTGTCATAAGTAGGGTACTTACAAATGACATCTGATAGTGTCTCACTATGATAGGCCATGGGGTGGTCATGCTAAGTGAGGACTATTCCCACATCATAGTTTGAAGAATTTGTCTCGATCTCAAAGGAATGTTTCATATCATCGAGTGCTTTCAGTTTGGACAGGCTCCACACAAATTTTATCTTACCATCACCCCTGGTTATTTGGATGAGGTCCCATGTAATATTGGAGAATCCCAAAATGAACCTGCGATATAAATTGGCAAGGACTAAGAAGCTCTGAAGCTTAGTGAGTGTGGTTGGGGCTTTCCAGTCACAGATGAATTGGATCTTGGTTGGATCAACATGCACACCATGCACATCAACAATTTAGCCTAGGTACTTGACCTTGTCCATGTCAAAGGAGCATTTTTTCAAGTTGGTGTATAGCTTGTGTTGTCACAGAGTGTGCAAAACCTGCTAAATATGATGCAAGTGTTTTTCCCAAGTCTTGTTGTAGATGACGATGTCATATAGATACACCAACAAAAAATAATTAGTGAAAGGCATCAAGATATCGTCCATCATCCTCATGAAAGTTGTTGGGGCGTTTGTCAAACCAAAG
Organism: Picea glauca; assembly: GCA_000966675.3. Classification (NCBI taxonomy): domain Eukaryota; kingdom Viridiplantae; phylum Streptophyta; class Pinopsida; order Pinales; family Pinaceae; genus Picea; species Picea glauca. The sequence goes on along the minus strand of JZKD02S1660401.1, from coordinate 27,908 downwards.
GGCATGACCAACCATTCAAAAAGACCTTCTTTTTACTTGAAGGCAGTTTTCCATACATTTGTCTGCTCTATTGGGACCTGATGGTAGCGAGACTTCAAATCAATCTTACTGAAGTATTTCCTCCCCTTGAGATAATCAAGGAGATAGTCGATTCGGGGAATTAGGTATTGGTTCCTGGTTGTGATTTTATTTGGGGCCTGATAATCATTGTAGAGTCACCAGGTCCCTTCTTTCTTCTGCACCAGCATGATTAGGCTTCCACAAGGTGATGAGATGGGTCCCTTGTGGAATAGTTCTTAGATCTGACACTTGATCTCCTCATTTTCTAGTAGATATTGGTGCTATACTGACCCATTGGGTAGCGGTGCACCGAGGGTCAGATCGATGGGATGCTTGACCTGACAGTGCAGAGTTACCCTAGTAGGTGATGATAAATCATAATATGTCTTTGTATTCTTCCACAAACTTATCCACTTGCTTTTGTTGTGTGGATAGGTCGGTAGCAGAGGCCATGGATGTGGCTACAACCTTTCGCTCACTCTAAGAGAGAATCATGAAGAATACAAACTTCCTAGTATGATAAATTACCTTCCTGCATTGCTTGACAGAGATCAATGAAATAACACTAGGTGGGACTACCTCGGGTATCCTGTACAATTTCCTTTTCAAAGTAATAATAACACTGTGAGGCCTAGAATCATATACAACATGACGTTTCAATAAACAAGGTTGGCCCAAAAGAACATCACAAACTTCAAGGGGAGAAACATCACACAATACCTCATCTTTGAATGGCTTGATGTCGTATGACAGGTGACACTGTTGGCTGACGTGAAGATCGCTTCCTTGACGGAGCCATACGATGGTGTAGGATTGTGGGTGCGATGTTGTTGACAGGGATATTCGCTTGATGACCTATGTTGAGATGAGGTTCTTCTAGCTATTACTATCAATGATGAAGTGAAAAATAGTGCCTTTCACCCACATCTATGAATGAAAGAGGGGATCGACTTCCTCTGGCTCATTAGGTTCATCGGGATGGATCTTGGTGGTAGCAACGGTGGCACTGGGTTCCACATCAATGATCTGTCTCCCCTTTTCTGTTTTTGACTCATAGTCGGAACCTGCATCTGATTCAAAGGATTTTACCTCAGCCACTAATGATTTCTTTGAGCGAAAATCAACAGTGTTATGCCAGGGGATCTTATGGAAGTCACACCACTTCCCAATATCTTTCTTCATATTCCTATTGTCCTTCTTTGCTTACGGCTTGGACTGGTTGTCTTGAGGTTTCCCATATTTTCTCTATCCTTTGTTCTGCGGGTTGGGGCTGCCCTTTCCCTGCTTCTGCAGTGAGGGGTTCCCAGACCCAAACTGCAACATCTTTTGTTTAAGCTTCTGCTCAATTTTGATGGCATATCGATGGGTTGTGACCAATGATGAGATGTCCAAAAACTCTATTTATCTTTGGATGTATCTATGAAAACCACCACAATACTTGAGCACTAGATTTCGCTCAAAATATTTGATACCTAAATTGGCGTGCAAGGTATGGAAGACAATGGTGATCTCTAGCACTGTTTGGTCTCTTTCCTACCGCAGTGTGGTCCATCTTGTATACAAGTCGTCATAACTTTCAACAAGGTAGTATTGTTCCTTAATAACATCCATGAAGGAACCCCAAGTAGGTGAAACTACAAATAATGTGGATCCCTCTATTTCCTTTTTCTCATAGAAAGTCTCCCACATATCTTTGACATGGGGGATGACCTTGAGGAGCGCGAATGTAATATTTTCTCTATTGAAAAAGTTGTGGATAGAAAAACACCCTTCTAGAAGGTTTAACCATTTCTCTACGACATCTTCATCTATTTAACTTTCAAATATAGGAATATCAAAATTTATTTGTACCTTGAAGTGGGAGGATCCTCTGTTTGAGGTGGATGTGTCACTTGTTGGCAACCCTTGAAGGATTTATGCGAAGCTGTCCATCATCTCGTTCCCCTGTCACTCAAGGAATTCCTCGAGCAACATTTTGAAAGGATCTCATGTCTCGTTGTATTTCTTTTCACCCGCCATGAATGGTTTCTTAGGCGTGCAAGAGTACTTGTCCTCAAGAGAAACAATCTCAATACCAAACTCTCTATACCCTGATCGCATCGAGACATGCATTAAAAAAAACGACAAGGAGCAGACTGCTCTGATACCATTGATCCGGATTTATGAGCAGAACTAAATGAAACCACAAATTTATAATATGAACACAAATACAAAGTGAACAATAACATATATGCAATAAAACTTGACTTCTATTAAATAAGAAATATGTTGAAAACTGTAAAATGCAGACTGAAACAAGCTTGCTAGAATGGTGGCATCTTATCTCTGAGAAGAGATGTGATGGCTACACTCATTCACAAGAAGATGAGTACAATGAGGATTTGAAGGCCTTTTTACAATAAACATGAATTCCAAAACCCTAGACATCCAAAAAGATAACCCTATGAGATGAAGCGCCAAAATTCATGTGGGCCTCGTTGGGGTAAGTTAGTACATCAAATTCCCAGGGTCGTAACTTTTGCACACAATCTTCGTTTAGGGCACACGATACCTTGTTGGAAAGGTATCGAAAAGGAGAGTAATTTCAGGGGCTCAATTAGAGCCTTGATTTCTTATTAAGGTGTCCAATCATGAAAAAATGATGTTTAGGCCCTCAAAATGGCCCCAGAAGTTCAGGACCCGAAAAACTACTAAAAATAGTAAATTTCCAATAGACTGTTTTGAGCCAGTTGGACTAGGTGGGTGGCCACCGATACCCTCCTGGATCAACTAGGTCAATAACAAGTGATGATTTGGTAAAAATACAAAGATATGGAAAAGAATATGGAACAAATGAAAAATAATATGGATGAAAATAAGGAAGAAGTACACAAATCCATGAATGAAATGAAAAATTCCATGAAGTCCATAGGAACCATTATCGTATAGAGAATACCTAAAAGCGATATGGAGATCCAAATAAATCATGAAAATAAGGAGAACAGTGGTGTTGAGACTCAATCACATATGTGGAATATTTTATCACAATTGGAGCACACAAACACTGAATCTTAGAATCATTCATCACTCCAAGATCCACATAATCGAGGTTTCAATGCAACACCAAAGAATTACTTCATTCCAAAGATCAATATGAAGAAGTTTAATGGTAACGATCCTATAACATGGATATTCTAGATGGAGCAATTATTTGATCTACACCAAGTGCCAAGCTTTCAAAATGTGCCTATTGCATCCTTGTATTTAGAAAATGATCAATTTTTTTGGTATCAATTGCTTTATGAAAGAAAAAAATAATTATATTATCTCTCGATCCATTTTTAGAGATGAATTGATATCACATTATGGGGATATTAAGAGCAATACATTCTTTAGTCAATTGTTAAATCTTTGAAAAAATGTTTAATTATAGAGCACATTCAACAATTCCAAAAGATCAGTCTCAGGGTAAGGAACATTCTTGAGGATAATTTGTTAGATCTCTTTATGGGCATGTTGACAGGAGGGAAAATTCCCTTCTGCAATAGGGGACAACTACTCGATCAAAAGCCCCAATTAGGCTAGTTTTCGCTTGGATGGTAGTTTCCAACTAATTTCATGGGCTTGTCTTGCCACTCAAAATAGTTTTGTCTTTCAAAAAAAGTATTTATTTATTTTTGTAAGCTTTAATCTACCCTAACCTATGTTTATAAAAAAAGATAATACTAATTCACTATTCCTATTTAAAAAATGAGAGAAAAATTAAAAGTGTATAGATAAAGAAAATAGATTCTCAATAATTAGAAAAAAATCATCACCTCAAGAATATTTTAAATACACTAATGATTGCTACTAAGAATAGATATCAATCATTGTATCTATACTTCAAAGAAATAATTAGAAAATTTGGAACACATAAAACTATGAGGCAAAAGTCTATATTTGCAGACTATATTAACAACCTGCAAAAAAAATGGAGTGCCTAAAATGTAAATCTCTATTGGCTAACAAGAAACATATATAAAACATAAGAGAAGAAATGAATGATAATTCTTCAAGAAATAATTCTCAAGGATTAATCATTTAAAAATAAGATCAACAATTTCCTCAAATCATAAAAATAATCATTGATATAAATAAATGTTCGTATGCTTGATATATAATTCTCAAGGATTAATCATTTAAAAATAAGATCAACAATTTCCTCAAATCATAAAAATAATCATTGATATAAATAAATGTTCGTATGCTTGATATTTAGCTAATTAGCAATATGTAATGTTAACAAAAGCGATTTTATGATAACTGAATGAATGAAGGCTGATTAAAATTAAAAAAAAAAAACAAATGTTAACATCTATATTTCAGTCCAATACAACATGCTAACAAACTTGATTTTTTTAGAAATTAGATTAAACTTTGATAAAAATAACAAATTCTATCCGAGTATGTTGAAAAATCCAAGAGAAATTAGATATAATAAAAAAATCCAAGAGTTTTTAATAAAAAAACCAAATCCACTTTCATACACTGGTCCCTTGTCCATAAAGAACTCAAAAGTATGAGGCAAGAGAAATTTGCCTTTTAGCTATTTAAAATTCCTCCCTCTGGTCTTTGCATCCTTAACTATTTATAATACTTGAATGTATTAACTAACTAATATAAGATTACTCCTTTCATTTATTACAAAATATCTTCTTTCATAATATCCTTAATTCGAACCTTGATAAAAAAATTCAAGCATAATATTTAAAGATGCCATATTCCTGTTCTTGCTGCTACAAAATGGCCACACTGACACTTGGGTTGAATTGCATGTTGACCAAGGGTTTTCGAATTTGTTGGAACGATGAGAAACATATCATCCTATGAAAACAAGGGTGAGAACCCATGTGTTTAATTTCTTCACAGTTGTCTGCATATGTGACAACAAACAAGCAATTACAAAAACACTGTTGTTCCGGTAAGCACAAATAACATAATTGATTTTTATTTTCTAAATTTAGGAAATCAAAACAAAACAAGTATTACCTTATGATCTTTAAACATCATTGCTATGAAAGATACCTGGCTAGAATGGAGGTATGTGTGCCACAAAAAACAATGAACAAGTCTCAAGTAAAAAGTGGATTTGGGAATACGTATAACCATATGGTGGAAGCAAATTTTTTTTTTCCTGACTTGATTTCAATGCTATGGTCTATTGTTCGACCTCCTTTTCCTCATTTGTCTTCTTGGTCTACACATGAGGACTTTTACCCACAGTTTTTGGTTCTGCAACCTCAATATCTTCTTTTGTTTGAACCATTTATATGCTTGTTTTTCCAACAAGGCATTATGCTTCTTTAGTTGCTCATTTACATATCTTAGACTACCATTCTCATCCAACATCCTTAAACCATGTACTCTCATAGATTCATTTTAAGTTTTAATGAGCCTCTCAAGGATATTCAATTCCTGCACCTATTTTTTTAATCTCATAACTTGATCCTTCTTTTTCATTAACTCAGAAGTTATAATGAAGGTTGATAGAGTGAGTAAGTCCTCATTTAATATTGAAGCTTGGCCTCTTTCATTGCTAGTGTTTGTAGGTATATCTTATTTTTCACAATCCATAGTTGCACGCAATTAATTCTTGTTAATACTATTATTTTGATAAGCTTATTTATCATTGACAGAATAAGGACCTCCATCCACCACTTCCATACTTTCCAAGAACTCATAAAATGCTTGTTGGGATTCATCCAACTTGGGGGTCGATATAGGGTTTGATTATAAGGTTTGGAATTTGTGTTTATTTGATAGATTTCTGATAACATGACTCAATTCTTCATTTTTTCTTTGATCCTATTGAAGTCTTTTATCCATGGATCTGGTTGTTCTAGTTTGAGGTATCCATTTTTCAATTGTATTTTCCTTGTGACTACCTTTCCCTCTTTTATGTTTTTAATCCATGACACTCCAAGGATTTCTTGGAAATCCTATGTATCCTCAATTGTGTGATCCACTGTATTGTAAACTACAATTTCTGACCTTATGTATGTAGTGACTTGCAACAAATTTCCTATAACAAGTCTTGTGGTGTATTTCTCTTTAAAACCATTATCCATTAAGAATTTATCCAGTTCAATTCCTTGTTTATACAATTCAACCTTGACAAAATTTTTGATTAGGCCATGATGATAAAGAGACTTCTCAACAAGCTTCTTCTATTTCTGGATGGCCTTAGACATCTTAGTTATAGATTTAAGCAAGTAGTAAGGCATATTTAGTATATTTTTCCCTTTAAGATGCAATAAAATTCTAATACGGTAAAGAAAAATCAAGCTAAAACATCCCTCACAGGTTATGTATTTCTAAATTAGAAAACATAGGTCTTTCCATGGATCCTTTAACCGAACCATGGGTACCACTGCAACCTAGTTAGGTTTTTTCCTATTTCTTATGTGGAATGGGGTTCAAGCTCTCAAATCGATAGATTTGTTCTTAAACCACTTCTCACCCATTTTAAGAAGTTATAACATATGAGAGAAATGATTTATAGAAATATGGATGGTCAAGTTGCCTACCTATGCACATTCATGTCGAAGGTCTAAGAAAATGCGTTGGTCATGTCTTCTATATGCCTAGTGAATTTCTCAAAAAATTGTCTCCAACCTGTCTTCTCCAAGATTACAATACACTCATGGTGAATGTCGATTAATTATGCTCCATAAGGGTCGAATCAGACTGCCATTCTTTACTATAACCCTCTCTAGTACTTGAATCAATAATTTTTTCACTCTGTACCAAAACTTCCTTTCCTTTGTCTCACAATTTGGATTATTTTGTCTCACAGAGACATGTTCAACTCGAGAGTATCTTCCTCTGATTATAATCATTGATTATATGGTGTAATGAACGAGGTGGTGGAGTATGAACTCCGGTTCAACCAAGTGTACTCAATAGTTTATGGGAAGTTGACGAATCATTTCAAATTAAGGCCATAGAATGAATTGTGAGTGGAGTTAAAATTTATTGAGCGATTGTGATGGATAGGGTAATCATGTTGGACGTAGGTAGAATAATGGTAGGAAATAAGTCATAACAATGATACAAACCATAATAACTAACTATTAACACTTTGATGTCTAATTTAACAAACAAAAATACTCACTCTACATCAAATTTTAACTTTAGTATTTGAAATCGTCCCTTTGCAATTGATCTTTGATCTACATAGAGTTTTGATGGTTCAAAACCTCATGTAGAAAATTGAATAGCTCCTTCAAAACCCTATCATGAAAACAATACCTTGTGAGGTAAGGAAAAATCATGAAGGATAATTTATTTTAAACTTAAGCTATGATTTAATCAATAATTACAAGATTCTATCAAATCCTGTAATTACTAATATCAACAAATTTTATTAAACTAGCAACTTTTAGCACGATTATGGAGTAACTTAAAAGAGTAGGATTAGTACATATGTAACACCATGTTTCCCCTTGTGACTGTAATTATGCCAAAACTTCATAAATCATGACTATGAAACATGTAATTATGTTTATGATTAATAAAATACCATACAACTGACTGGAAAGGAAGCCTTAAGTACTGACCACGATACCACAAGTGGGACTAGTGAGGTGGAATTGGGAAGTTTCAATGAAGAAAAAAGGAAGCTTGCTCAACATTCCATCCTACACCTGAAAGAATTAAATACACCATCTGCCAATGTACCTGGATTACATGAAACCACATGATCAGTTATGGAGATTAGGATTGGGTGGTTGATTAGTTATAACTGCTGACAGATTTGGTACTTGGAGAAATGAAGGGTCAACTGAGACCACAGACAAAATGACACACTAGATTTCCCCTTCGAATTCAGGAGCCTGATATGAGGGATGTGTCTGACAACACACAAAATGGGTCCCAAGGATAGGTGGAAGAAGAGGGAAAAGGCAGAAAACATCACCACAGTTTGCAGGAAATGTGAAGGAAAGAAGAAATAAAGAGAATGCACAAAGGAGGATGACAAAATTCTGAGAAGCAGAAGATAGCCAACATGTAGGCACTGAGAAGAGGGACTCTCATAGTATATTCAATGTGAACACAAGGATTCACAGACTCAGAAACATATGGTGCAGTGAGTGGGGAAAACTCACTCGTACAACTCTGAGTATCATAGAAGTTGGGAAGTTTTATTTGAGGAAAATAGGAAACTTTACCAAGAGATTAATGGTCACCCTGGAACCAAGAAGACCCATATCCATATTGGAGAAATAGAGGACCACGACTTGGTACTTACTGGAAAGAAAAAAACAATTGAAGGGGAGGTCACTAAGGGACTATGTAGCGGAGAAGGGGCTCCCTTATGCAAAATAAATCTAGTTGGGAAGGTACCTGATAAAATCATGGAGATCCTGAGCTCAGTGGGAAGAGGGAGTCTTTTGTTGTTTCCAAAGGAGTGAAGGATAATAACCTTCTTGAACCATTTCTTGAGATTGGCAGTCAACTGAATTAGTCCCCTGGTGGTATCATGGCATGGCATGGGGGTGGCATGTTGTAGAAGGACATTGTGCAACATAGCCTAAGGTTGGGTGGAAAGGCATTTCCCCTYAGTTAGTTGGATGATTAAATTGTTCATTGAACATATAAGTTATTTTATCTTGTTGTGTTGAATGCATATTGAATGATGAAGAAMATRTGTTGTTGTTTATGTAATAAATGTGTTTAAGTGAAATAATATTGAATTCATGAGTAAAATGGATCAAGTATAATTGTTTTCACTATTGATTATGATAAATATGAATATMTGAATGAGAAGGGTTAGTACARGTTGTGTCCTTGTACATATCCAACCCTTGAATGAAAATMTTGCAAGATATGAATCTTCACTTRGGTGACTGGGTCGAGTACCCTGAATTTATGGGATAGTTCTTGTGTAGATTTAGGAACCATTTAACTCKKAGAATYCCCTGCCTTGAAATGGAAAGTTTATAGGATGAAAAATATTCATTGGGATTTGGAGTAGAAGAACTCTTATTCGGTTGTGGGGAAGATAAGTGTTTAAGRAAGTTAGGTAGAATCCCTGGTAAATAAGCCTAAAAATTCTCTATTTTGTTGAGCCTTAGAGCTAGCCTTTAACTTTGATGAAAACCCAAGTTCGAGCCAGAAAAGTCGACATCCGTCGATATGGCAGAGGGAGAAGATCCTAACCATTGTTTAGAAGGTGAGACCATCAGAGTTTCTAATTCACAATGTTGTAATGGGACTCCAATGGGAGGACTTCAAGAAATTTTAGGCCATTGATCTATCAGAGGGTAATTCAATGATATCTAGGTCATAGGCACCTATTTTAGCTTCAAAACTTCTATTGGAAGGTGAATCGTCAAAGAAGCTCGGAAGGGTGAATATAAAGGAGTAGGATGGAAAGAGTGTCTGAGGACATGAGGAACGTCGATCTGTCAGAAGGGATGTTGATGGATTTCTAGCCATTAGATCTCAAAGGATCCATTCTGATGACGAGGAATTAGAAGGAGAGATGTTTCAGTTAATGACCATGTAGCTATAAGATCCCGAGTGAATCTTGACCATCAGATGGGGTGCATCGAACATTGTCGGATCCATCAGAATAGTTTGTTAGAGAGTGTCAGTTGGAGTGGTCTATAATCAATCAGTGTGGGTGAATCCTAATGGAAAAGAACCCCAAGTAAGTATGTGTCTTCGATTCGTGGAAAGGTATCCCATGTAATATCAGTTGTAGATCTGTCGAGGGCCCCACCTTTTCATGTAATAAATGGGTGGTTGGATGGGTGATAATCATCAAGTAGATAGATGTGTTGATGTGGTCGGGACCATTGTTTTCCCGATTCTGATAAATGTTGGTTCTATCGAAATGATCCATTGGAGAGAATCCATTGGGATGGAAATTCATACCTTGTGAATTGTTGTTCCGATGAGTAGAGGGTCTAATTCATTATCGATCATCAATCTAGTTGTATGGAGTGACTCCAACCATCTGATCGAGGGATTTTTAGGTCTCTAGTCGTTGTAGTAAACCCTTGGGGTGATTTTGTTGGAAGCTGGGGGTTATATGAACAAGATTGGGCATAATAAATAATGTGATAAGAGAAGTTCTCATGTGTATCATGGCGAACTGGAACTAGGAAGAGTAAGCATGAGTGCTTAACTTAAGAGAAAGACGAAAAAATGAACATCCCACCAGCCTAAATGAGTTTAGAGGGTTAGGTGTGTCACAAACTGGTATCAGAGAAGAGTTCAAACTCTAGGCTTGAATGGGTCACCGAGACCGCCTGATTGTTCGAGAAATTTTTTATTTTTCCAAGAATGCGTGATTAAAATTTTGATATAATGGCTAACATTGTTTCATTTTTTCATCACGTAGGACATACTGAAAAGGAAGTGGAGGTGAATGGTGCAACATAACATGGAAGACACCTCACACCTTAGGGATGATGAATCTAATGGTCATAGGGCCAGAAAAACCCCTCCATATTTGGTTGCTACTGTCAGAAGAATGAAAGCAGTCAATGAGAGGCTCATGAGGGCTCAAGCTGAGCAAGAAGAATTGAATGCAGTACTACTGCAGAGCTTGTCAGAAATTTAGAAGAATCCGTAGAAAGGTCCAACCACTAGTAATGCAGAGCTACACCAATTAGAGAAGTTGAAAAACCCCTTCGGATTCCCAGAAGGATGGCTTAGCCCATAGCAATGTGGAAAGGAGTTATTCCAAGAAGAGGCATTAGGATGCAAAGAAAAGAAGAGCTGTTGGAATCATTTCAACATAATCATCTAGTGGGAAGACTTCTCCTAAGGAGTTGTACAACAATGATATTGGATCAATTATTCTTAGGAATAAGAAAAAGAGACACTCCCAAAGTTATCTAACAAAAGAGTTCAAGAAGGCTAAGCCTCCTACCTTTGATGGAGAAATCAAGAAGGGAGAAGAAGTCGATGCATGGCTATTGGGGTTGAGGAAATATTTTTGGGTACACAACTACTTGGAAAATACAAAGGAAAATATTTCCATTTTCAATCTAAATGGAGGATCTTCCATATGGTGGGAGGACCTCAAGGAAGTTAAAGGATTGAAAGAGAGCAAGCTAACCTGAAAACAATTTGAGAAGTATTTCAAGAAGGCCTACTTGTCGAAAAATTATTTTGATGGAAAGATTAAGGAATTACATGAACATAAGTTGGGGAAACTTACCATGGACACTTATGCTAAGAGATTTTTATAGATGTTAAGGTATGTCCCTTATCTAAAAAATGAGAAGGCAAGGATACAATGTTTTCTCAATGGGTTTCCACAGTCCTATCAGGACATAATTAAATTTGATAAGCCTAAGACCTTGGAGGATACCATTAGGAAGGCTAAGTGCTGCCATGATCAATCCAAGCATAAGAAAGAGCCTTCTAGGAATTGGAAAACAAGATATAGGATCATATTTTAGAAGAAGGTATTAAAAAAGAATCCAAATTAAGGTGCTCAGTTTGGTCAACCAAGAAAAAGCGTGCACCAACATAACTTTCCATCTCAAAGTGGAAATAGGCCAACAAAATAGGCAAAAGAAAGAGTAGAGGAGCCAAAGAAAGGACCTATGTAGTGTTGGGGTTGTGGACAGAAACATATATTAAGAGATTGTCCACACAAACACCATGAAAATAAAAGAGTCTATCATGTCCAGGAGGCTACTACAATCAATGATGAGGCCATGAGTATGCCAAGCACATATGCAACAGTGGAAAATCGACAAGCATACCACCAAGCTTCTATAGTGGAGTTGGAAGGTATAATTGTCAATAAACCCATTTCTATTTTAATTGATCCTAGATCTAATCTTAGTTATGTCTCACCTCAAATTGTTGAAGCATATGCCTTACAGAGAAAGAAACATGCAAAGGAATGGTTGGTTCAGTTATCCACTGGGACTAAGAGAAAAGTGGTAGAGGTAATAGAGGCTTGTTCATTTGAAATGAGTGGACTTCGTACTGAAGCAACCTTGAATATTCTACCCCTAGGATCATATGATGTGCTTCTAGATATGGATTGGTTAGCGGTACATATAGAAAAATTTAATTCCTATAATAAAACTTTAGAATGTGAAGATGTTGAAGGTAACTTGAGGGTGTTGCAAGACATTTAGAAGCCAAATTCTATTAGATATATATATCGACGCTACAACTTAATAATTTTAGTCAGAAAGAGTGTCCCTTGTATGCCATTCAAGTGCTCAACTCAACAAAATGTAAACAAATGAAGGCTGAAGATCATCCAGTGTTGTGGGCGTTTAAGGATGTATTTGAAGAGGAGGCACTTGGACTTCCTCCTAAGAGAGATCTTGATTTTTCAATAGATATTGTGCCCGGAGTGGTACCAACATCAAAATTACCCTACGGGATGACCACACCAGAGTTTGTGGAATTGAAAGTGTAGCTGAAGGAGATGTTGGATAAAGGGTATATTAGGTCTAGTGTATCCCCATGGGGAGAACCTGCGTTGTTTGTAAAGATAATGGATGGTACATTGCGGTTGTGTATTGACTATCGACATTTAAACAAGATGACCATCAAGAATAAGTATCCATTTGCCAAGATTGATGATATATTTGATTAGCTCAGAGGAGCTACTGTTTTCTCTAAGATTGAATTGAGATTTGGATATCATCAAGTTAGGATTAATGATGAAGAAATTCACAAGACAAATTTTAGAACGAACTATGGGCACTATGAATTTGTGGTGGTACCATTTGTACTTACTAATGCACCAACCACTTTAATCTGCTTAATGAATAGTGTTATCAACAAATATTTGGATAAGTTTGTCTTAGAACATATTATGATGGTGTTACAAGTGCTGAGAGATCATCAATTGTATGCTAAGTTCAACAAGTGTGGATATTTTCAAGAGATCCAGTATTTAGGCCACAAATCTCAGTAGGAGTGGTAGCAGATCTAGAGAAGATCAAGACAATCATGGATTGACTTGCCCCTTAAAATGTAATATAGGTAAGGTCATTCATTGGATTAGCTAGATATTATAGAAGGTTTATTAAGGGATTTTCCAAGATCGATCGTCCCATCACTTCATTACAGAGGAAAGGAAATAAATTTGTATGGTCAACAAAATGTGAAGCCAACTTTTAGCAACTGAATCATCTTTTGATCAATGCCCCCTCTTTTAAAGATTGCAGACCTTGAGAAATATTTCTTAGTTTTCACTAATGCTTGCAAGGAAGGACTTGGTGGAGTTTTTATACAAGAAGGGAAATTGATATGTTATGAGTCACGAAAGATGAAGGAGCATGAGTAGTGGTATGTCACCCACGATTTGGAGCTTGCAACAATTGTGCATGCCCTAAAGATGTAGAGACATTACCTACTTGGAAGGATATATTTTTTTTATGACAAACCATTATGGTCTAAAGTATTTGTTTGATCAACCATGGTTGAATGCTAGACAAAAAATATGGATGACATTGATTAATGAGTTTGATTTTGAAATTAAATACATAAATGAAAAATAAAAAAGAGTGGAATATGCACTCAGTCGGAGTGTGCAGATAGTACACTTAACAACAAGTGTAGGAGAGTTTGACATCAAGAAGAGAATTAGAATCCTCTTATGAGAAGATGAGTTTTTTAATCAGGTAAGAGAGGGATTGCAACAAGAACTCGATGAGAAAAAGTATGCAGGGTATCAACTTGTGCCTGCTGATTTCTTGTTGGACAACAACAGGTTGTATGTGCCTGATTCAACAGAACTAAAACATCTGATCATGGATGAATTACTTAAGAGAGATTATGTGGGTAATCCCAGTTATCAGAAGATGATAACAACAATAAGGAAATTGTTTTATTGGCCAAGGATGAAGAAATACATTGATGAATATATTTCCAAGTGTTTGGAGTGTCAACAAGTCAAGGTTGATCACAAACATCCTACATGATCATTGCATCCTTTGCCAATTTTAGAATTAAAATGGGAGACAATATCCATAGATTTTATTATTGGTTTAACAAAGACAACTAGGTAACATGATGCGATCATGGTGATAGTTGATAAGATGATCAAGGAAAGTCACGTTATTTCCATCAAATCTACTTTTAAATCTATAGATGTTGCTGACATTTTTATGAAGAAAATTTTCAGATTGCATGGCTTACCCAAGACCATAATTTCAGATAGAGATGCGAAGTTCACTTCAAACTTTTCGATAGGTTTGTTTGTGGTATTAGGAACGTAGTTAGCATTTAGCACGACCTACTATCCAAAAAGATATGGTCAGACTAAAAGAGTGAATATACTGTTGGAATGCATGTTAAGGATGCATGTTTTGCATCAACCCAAGCAATGGGAAGAATATTTATGCCTGGTAGAGTTTTCCTATAACAATGGTGATCAAGAATCATTGAGGATGATTCCATTTGAGGATCTGTATAGCCGAAAATGCAAAGTTCCAATTTGTTGGGACAATCCAATAGAAAATATCACACTTGGACCATAATTGCTTAACGAAATGTAGCAGACAATGATCAAGATAAGATAGAATTTGAAAGAAACACAATATAGGAAGAAGAGCTATGCAGACAACAAGAGAACTCATAGAGAGTTAAAGGTGGGAGATCATGTGTATCTCAAGGTGAAACTTAAGAGGATATCCCTAAGGATGGGGACTTGTGCAAAGTTAGCACCTCGATGTTGTGGATTGTTTGAAGTCTTGGAAAGAGTGAGACTAGTAGCATATAGACTTTCCCTGCTACCTATTGTTAGAGCTCACAATGTGTTCCATGTATCTTTGTTAAAGAAATATGTTCATGATTCTAATCATGTTATTGATTAGATTGGGATACAAGTGGAACTAGAGGGAGAATTCCAACTCAAATCTTAACACATCCTAGATAGGAGGGAAACATTGCTCCAGAACCGAGCCATCGTGTAGGTCAAGGTGCAATGGAATCACATTGGGGTAGATGAGGCTACTTGGGAACCAAAAGACGCCATGAGATTGGAATACCCATTTTTTTTCCTGTATAAATTGTATGTATGGTGTTTTAAACAATGAGGACAATGTTTCTTTAAGGGGGAGGGGAATGTAATACCATGTTTCCCCCCATGATTTTAATTATGCTAAAAAATCATAAATTGTGTCTATGAAACATGTAATTTTGTTTATGATTAATAAAATACTAGATATTTACTTTATTGTGATTCTAAAGAATTTATTTTATTGATATCTTTTAAGGTTTTCAAAAGATAATAAAAAAAATTTGAATTCAAGGAACCATCTTATGATAACATTAGAACTCAACGCTGATCATAATAGGGGACTCCAAGATGATCATCAGGTACTTCATTAAAAGCACAAACCCAAATAACTCAACGCTCAGGAGAATCATCGATAGAACCAAGGACACAATCTCAAGAATGCCCCCCTGCTTCTACCATGTCCGTCGAGTCAACAATAGGAGAGCAGATGAACATGATAACAAAGCCATAGGTAAAGGCACAGGGCACTTGGAAATTCAAGGCAGATCCACGTTCCTAGCCCCCCCTTAACCATTCCAATGCCCAAGCTCATACATGTCGGTAACCCACCCAGTAGTCAAGAACACATGAATCTCCAGCGCAGAAACTGGTCAGGATGAACTCCTAACAAATCCAAGAGATCAATGTACTTCGCCAAATCTAGGAATGGGAGAAGTAGTACGACGCAGCAGGAAAACATGGACTTTCAGCACAACAAAAGGTTTATCCCCCATGGGATAATGTACATGAAGTCACTTAAACCTCGCCCCTCCTCCCCTCCCCTTATCCTTTCATTAATGGAACTCACACTAACAGATTGGGAAATGATTGAAGTAAGGCTCCAAAGCACGCGAAAGATGGCACGACAACACACCTCGTCCCAGGGGAGTCATCTAGCATGTTTAAGAACGGATGTCACATGGGAAATTCTGGGAGGTCAGATCTTGATTCAATGTTTAGACACCCATAGGAAGGCAAGCGACTTAGAAAGAAATACATGAGATAGGAAGAGCCCCAGAATTTCAAGTCAGGGTGAAGAACACAAAAATTGTCGAACAAGCACAATCAAGGTGAAGGCCACAAATCAAGAGTGTAGCGAGAGTATAGATTGGACAAAAGTACATAACATGAACAACCAGAGCGGAGAAATTACACAGGGAGATAGAAAAAGGACGCAATTGGTATTGAATTGTTTAAGAAAAATCTTAGGCAGAATATAAGCAGTCTCAAAAATCTCGATCAGAGCCCAACAACACTTGCAAGGCTATCGTCTAGGTAGTAGCAGTGGAAGTGTAGGATAAATTTACACCAAAATTCTCAAACATTTCATGTCATCCAGTGGAATCGCCAGCATGGAACAACGCCGAGGATAGGATGACCGAGAGGAGGAAATGGTGGATGACAATTTCCTCACCACCTAGAATCTGGCCATGAGCCTGGATTCACATAGAACCACTCTAAATTTTACATTGGAAACCTTATCTCAACACAAATCCCTGATCAACCAACTCCAAGTTGAGGTTTATTTCTTGAGAAGGCAAGGGGAAATACTCGAGGAATCGCAAGGAATCAGAGCCCAGGACGTAGCAGGACAAAGCTGAAGTGAAGAAGGTGAGAGCATAGACGTCTCGATCCTCCCATATCTAAATTTCACTCTGGACATGCCACAAGAAGAAGCACCAACTCAAGCTCCATAGGAAAAGAAGCAGTAAGATTCGCCAACAGTCCCAAATTTGTGTAACAATGGCTATTCCAAATCGCAGTTTGTAAGCAATTGCTAGACTAGTTAGTTTTTATTAAATAGTAGTAGCAATTTTTTGGGAACATGCCCATGTAGTAAGATTTCGAATTTTCTAGTTGTTGGGTCATCGATCCAACACCCCCCTTTTTTTTAAATTAGCGGCTCCGATTGTGCCTTTTATATATAAAACATATTTCAGTTTCTGTAAAAAAAAAACATTAGAATTTTGAAAGGCTCCATTATTTTATTAAGGAAATTGAATAATTGAGGGAGGTTGTTGTAATAGTCACAAAATGGAACTTTAAAGGAGAACATTCAAAATGAGGCATTTCTCTTCGAACCTAAATCCCTAGAGAAATCCTTAAGTATGGAAAGGAAAGTGAAAAAAAATATGGAGGCTAGAAGGGTGGCCACTAATAGCTATAGAGAGTACCATGTTCCCTCTCCTAATCCCACTCAACTGACAAGGTTGACACCTTAGTAAATTGATGAAATAAGAGAAAAGGGACTATGTTTCAATTGTGATAGAAAGTATAGTAAGGCACATAAATGTGGTGAGAATAAATTATTTACATAGACTGTGAAGAGGAAGAAGATCAAGAATTCAAACCATCACAAGATCTAGATCTAGAAGAGACTACTCCAACAATATATTGTCATGCATTGGCTGGCATCAGCACTCTACAAAACCTCAATATACAAGGATACATAAAAAATAAAAAAAGGTAACAATGTTGATTGATTCTAGTAGTACCCATAACTTTATCAATTACAAATTAACAAAAGATCTCGATTGCTTTGTATTTCTAGCACCAGAGTTTCAAGTAATGATTGTAGATGGAGGTATCATAAATTGTTTTGGGAAGTGCCATAGTATTAAGATCAATATGGGGGAGTATTTATTGATATTCCCATGATTTCCATCCAAATGGGTGGTGTTGATATTGTATTAGGGGTCCAATTGTTACAATCATTGGGAACAATGGCCCTTATTTTTCAAGGTATTTTCATGATATTTTTCTCATAAGGAAAGGAAATTGAACTTATAGGTATCCAAGGGAAACCCTCTTCCCCCTATCTCCCCCCCACTCTATCCCTATCCCCAGTCTCCCTACATCTCTCTCTTTCCCCCACTATCCCTACCCCTCTTTCCCTCTTTACCGCTCTCTCTTCCTCCATCTCTCTCTACCCCCTCACTCTCACTCCCTCTCACTCTCTTAATCACACTCACTTCATCTCTCCCTCTCTCTCTCTACATACCTCTATCTTTCCCTCTTCCCTCCCTCACTCTCTCTCCTACCCTCCCTCTCTCT
>JZKD02S1660390.1:130681-144070 GCA_000966675.3 Picea glauca | reverse complement strand
GTAAAAACAAAACTATTACCTTTGTGGATATGATAAAAAAGACTCCCATCTGGAAAAAAATAAACCCATGCAAGGGGCTCCACCCTTAGTTTATCTAGACATTCAAGATGATAAGGAGGATGATATTGAGGTAGATAGGTTTCTAGAAGGGAAAAATATTCCACTAAAGAGAATTGCATGTACAAAGATTGAAAAGACCATAAATCCCCATGAGGAGTTTCCCACCAGTTGAATGGCATATTTCCTATGAAGGGGAAGAAATGTATTCCAAAAAATAAATAGGTTGAACTTGGTAATAGGATGAAGAATATGTTCTAGTAGTTAATCAGAAATACCTCCTTGGATTAGCTACAAAAAAGGGGTCAGGGTTGGAGGATGAAGGTTTGGAGGGTGGACTTGGATTTGCACTAGATCAAAGTGGAAGTCAAGTGGGGCCTAGCAGGAAATATTATCTCACCCATGCAATGAAACATGTTGATAAAGAGATATTATCGATGATGCATATTATTATTCATGGGGCCCTTAGAGTAGGAAAACCCCACTCCAATGATCTAAAATCATTGTGCTTTCTTACAATATCAAAGGCTTGGGAAGCGCCCATAAGAGAAACTCCTTGAAATGGTCAGTGTTGGAAAATAATCTAGAGGTCATATTAATTCAGGAGATGATCCTTGAGGCTTACAAGGCTAAAGGCCTTTTGTTGGCTACCATTCCTGGGTGGATTTTTGAAGCTATTAGTTCCAAGGGGAGATCAAGAGGATTAGTTGTAGGCTGGTATAAGACTCTTTAAGCCACAAGTTTTTCTTGTCTTCATTATGCTATCTATGTGGTGATTTTATCATAGGAGGTAGATATATGTTATAATGGCATTAATGCATATGATCCCTTTATTGCAAGGAAAGTATTATGGGGAAATTTCTTTGAGGATATGGCTACTAGGAACAAAATGTAATTGTGGGAGGTGACATGAATTTTATCTTGAGGTAGGGTGAAGTCTAGGGGGGTTTAGGGAGGATGGATCCATTGACTGAGTTCCTACTTCAAAAGATTGAAGAGGCTAGTTTGTGTGACATATAGCCCCTGATCCTTAAACCTACATTGAGGAATCATATAACATGAAGTGGAGACATCTCCAAAATATTAGACAAGTTTCTTATAGTAGAATATATTGTAGACAATGTGGGAATAATCAAATCATGGATAGGTGAGGGTGGGTATTTTATCATGTTCCTATTTTTATACAAGTTGGTGAGGTACATATTAAGCCTCCCAAATTTCAAATTCAACTCTTATTGTCTGAAGGAGCCATAATTTAGGGAGTTGGTCCAAAGTGAATGTAAACATATTGACAACCACCTGGAGGATACTGCAATGTTTCAATTCAATGTTAATCTCAAGAGGATCAAAAGGAAAAATATTGAGCGGGCCAAAGGTAAGTATAAAGAATCTCAAGATTAGTAGTGGATTCTTAAAGAGGGAATTTAAAATACATACAAATCTAATATGAATGGAATTTTCAATGAAGGTGAGCTAAGAAATTAAAAATGGATGGAAGCTACAAAGAAAGAGCTACTAGACTGGAAAGAAGTGAAATGGAGGGGAAAAAGTAGAGTGATTTGGTTAGCTCAATGATCTGGATTTTATGAGCAAAACGAAATGAATACAGATTATTAACAGGTTCTTAACACAAAATAAAAGAGATACAATAAAACTAGTTTTCTATTCAATAACAAAACAAGTTGAAATTGTAAAATGCAGCGGAAACAAGCTTGCTGGAATGGTGGTTGCTTATCTTTGAGAAGAGACGCGACGACAACACCGCAAGAAGAAGGTCACAATGAGGCTCTAAAGGCCTTTTTACAATAAGAAAGAATTTCAAAAACCCTAGACATCCAAAAACCTAACCCTAGGAGATGAAGTGCCAAAAGTCACGTGGGCCCCGTTTGGGTAAGTTAGTACATCAACTTCCCAGGGTCATAAATTTTGCATACGATCTCTGTTTTAGGCGTGTGATACCTCGTTGGAAAGGTATCATCGAGGATATTAATTTTGGGGGCTCAAGTATGCCTTCAACTATCATTGAGGAGCTCGATCCCGAAAAACCTTCATTTAGGCCCTCAAAATGGCCCCGAAAGTTAAAACTGCTAAAAATAGTAAATTGCCAAAATTGTCAGAAAATTGTTTTGAGCCAGTTGGAAAAGGTGGGTGGCCACCGATATACATTTGGATCAATCCTCCCTCCTTAGGAAGAAATGGTCTCCATTGCGTTGAGGTCCCCCATCAGATGAGAAAATTTCTGTTGAATTTGGCCCCAAGTGAGCCACTTGCCTTGGTGCAGGCGCTGCCTTGCTTTGACGACTCTATAAAGTTGGATCCTTTGTTGTCAAGTGCCCTTGATCTATCTATCCGCAATCTGATCATTGGATGCCTGTTGTATGCAGTCGGGGTTGAGCTCTGTTGGTGTCAGTTGTTCTGCTACTTCTGAGGTGTCCTATAATGGTGGGAAATAAGGTCGAAGGAGATCCACGTTGAACATTGGGTGTAGGCCAAGGAAAGGAGGAATATTGAGCTCAAAAGAATTATCCCCCATGGCCTTGGTGATAGTGTATGACCCATTACAGAGTGGGTGAAGCTTTCAATGGGGTTCTGTAAGGCGTTCTTTCTGCAAGTGCAACCAAACTTTGTCGCCCACCTGAAACTTATGCGACACCCAATGTTGATCATGGCGTTATTTGTACTTGTCATTGGACTTCTGTAGGATATCCTGAACCTATTAGTGGATGTGCTAGATCCGCTCAATGAACCGAGTGGCTTTTTCAGCTTCAGTTGGAGCAGGAGGTGACCACAAGAGGAAGTGCAACATCTATGGGACCTAATGGTTGGAATCCCAACCCCACTTGAAAAAGGCTGTGGTCGGTTGAGCTATGCAGGGCTCGGTTGTAGCTATGTTGGACATAGGGAAGGATCTCATCCCATGTGTGAGGGTGCTTTGAATTATACATGCGAAGGATATGCACAATCATTCAATTTACAACCTCGGTTTGGCCATCTGTCTAGGGGTGGAAGGCTGTGGATTTGGTGAGCTTGGTGTCTAGCAGTGACCAGAGGCTTGACCAGAATGTGCTAAGAAATCAACCATCCCGATATGAGACAATGGTTTGTGGGATTCCAAAATGTACCCAGACTCGTTCAAAGAAGAGCTTGATAGTGGCCTTTGCTGTGATGCTCTTCTTGCAGGCAATCAAAATCGCCATCTTAGAAAAGCGATCAACAACCACAAAAACACAGTCATTTCCTCGCTTGGTGGATGGGAGGCCTGACATGTAGTCCATTGAGATGGATTCCCATGGCCTTTCAGGAGTAGGAATAGGGGTGTATAGGCCTATTTCTTAGTGGTCGATTTCGCAATAGCACATGCAACGCAGGACCTGATATACTTGCTGACCTCCTGTCAAAGTTTCGACCAGTAGAAATGTTTATGTAGCATCGCCACTGTCTTTTCGATGTTGAAGTGTCCTTCCACTCGACTGTAGTGGGCTTCCCATATCAGATTCGCTCGCTCACTTGATGGAACATAGATATGGCCCAGACAACACAATAACCCATCCTGAAGATGGAAATTATCAACAACTATGTTTGCACCCAATAGTTGGTAGGTGGTGGCGAAGTCAGGGTCTGTCTCATAGAGTTGGGGCCATCCAGATGTCTCATGGCCACTGTTAGCGATAATTCTTGTCCCAGGCTCGAGGGCACCAAGACCCGCAGGTTGCGCAGGAAGCACCCAAGCGCAGCAAAGGAGAATCCCTTTTTCAGTAGCGAGTCAAGCGAGCGAGCAAAGTTTTACTGTCGGCAGCCGAGAACCAGCCTACAAAGTTAATCGACGGTCATCGGGTTTTTGGGGCTGTCAAGTTTCTCGGGGTTTAGCATGAAGGGCAGCACCAATGGTTCAAAGCAAATCTGGATCATCCAATCTCGTTAGGACAGGTGGCAGCCAGTCGGCGTATCGGGGATCGATGATTCGGGAGACAAGGAGCTGTCCGTTCATTGCATTTGAAATCACTGATCAGCGAAGCTCCGAAAGCGCCTTTGGCACCTAGCCCGAGGTCTTAGCCCTAGGTCACATCAAGCGAGCCTGCAAAATGGGGGGAGCCCCCTATATAATAGCGTACTATCTGGGTCATTCATCTAAGGGACACGCGACACACATCCGTGTCACGTCGACATTCGGGAGTTCGAGGGGTATGTGCTCCTCGTCCCTTAACTTCTCGAAACCCCAAACCTCAAAATGCCGATAGCGCCTAGAATCGGGCCCGTGGTTTTGGCACCTGGTCGTAAAGGAGAAACCCTGGAGGAGGGGCGCTTATGTTGACATTTGGCCACTCAGGTCCCAAAGCACCGAAAAGCCATCTCAGTCGTTCATTGTGGAGGGATGCGTGGCGACTGTTAGGTCCTCCTGGCATTTCGCCCATCGCAATTTTGAAAGAGAAAGATCTTAATCCTTTCTCATCCGCAAACCTCTAAGCACCGACAACACTCTGGTAGATAGGCGTAGGGTCACAGCCCGTGATCACTCTAGGGAGTAGAAGGGGTTGTACGGGGAAGCCAAAGGCGTCGAATTTAGATTCAAAGAGAGGGGGCACTACATTCTCTAGATGCCGATTCGATGTGAGCTAAATCCCAGTACCTACTGGAGATTAATGAAGAAAAGAGAGGGTGGCTCAAACCTCACCTCGCTCATTTATTGTAGAGTATGGAGGTCCCGACCGAAAGTCTGCCTGGGAGGGTCCCCTGTACCATTTCTCCTCAGGGAAGCCATGCCGAGTCTTCAACTCGCCAGAAGAACCTGCACATGCCAAGTCAACATTCAAAGGGTTCAACTACCTCTGGCGTGGGCCATGCCGAATTAAGGTAGCGTATGAAAGAGAAATGCAGGCCAGATTTGATTGAGGCGACGCCATCCATTGAAAATTCCGAGACGCCTCTGCTGGGCGAAAGGAAGGGAAGAGTATATGTAGGCATTTTTGGCATTTTGTAATGATCGATGGTTGAGCAGAGCTCCCTACTGTAATGTTTTAGCAGCTATTCTAGCTTCCAGCTTATGCATATATATATGAGATTTCTTGTTTTATGACAGACAGTTCTTCTTACTCCGCCTAATTTTCATCTCATGCTAAGAGGGTTCGTGAATGAATGACTCATGAGAATTATCGCAGTTCTGTTATGATAAAGGATTTATTATTACATAATTGTGTCCTCTAACTTTGCGTTTGAATGTAAGCCGATCTTGTGTTTAAATGCCTTCTTCTACAGTCTGTTAGAAACCTGTTGTTTATAACAGACCTCCGCTTTTCTCTTGTATAAGTCTTCCACCTGTTCACCCTTTACTACAAATCATTGTCTAAAATTTATGCAAGACCTCACTTGCTCACGCATATCTGGCCTGGTTTCAGAGTTGGAACACTATTGTTTTGATTTTACCTCCATTCGATCACCCATCTATAAACAACCGTGACATAAAACTGATGGGCGTCGGGCTCTGCTCCTGCTAGCAATCCAGAAGTGACTTCTGACGCTAACTTTTCTGGCGCCGTTGCCGGGGACGAAGTTGAAAATTTCCCTTGGGCAAAATGACATTGAGCTTCTGATTCTAAAGGTGCATCAGACATCAGAGCCCTTAAATATTGCTACTATGCACCTGGCGACTCCACTGTGGTGACTCCATTATTTCCACATCACTGTTTCAGTTGTGACTACTGTTAGCACACCTGAAAGCTGACCCTGAGGAGATTTCTCGAGAAGGTTTCAGCAGCTGCTTTCTCAGCTTGAGAAGCTTCCTGGGGTAACGACAATGTTAAGATCTGGCCTTTGATGGTGAACAAGGACCAGGCACACTTGAAGCTGCGCATCTTTCACCTGGCGAATCCATGATTCGAGGATCGATTGGTGACTCCACTGGTTCGATATGGAGAAAATTCTGGCTTAAAGGTTTGCTTTCTGTGACTTTTCTCAGATAGTTAGTTTTCCTAATGCACTTCCTGATAGAGACATCTGGGAAGATTTCCTCCCCGAATTTCACGCAAAGAGTTGGGAGGTACCAGCCGAGCATTTACTGGACTTCCATGAAGCTATTCACTGACACAATATCACGCATGAGGATGTTCATATTAAGCTCTTCAGGTATTCATTGAAGGGAGATGCTCTTGAGTGGTGTCGATCTCTTCCCGCTGTGAGCATCTGCTCTTTAATAGGTTTTCATACATCTTTCAATTCTTTTTGTAAAGATTACTATCCAGCTGATTGTTTGTATGAAAATTGTTGTGAAGAATTTTTTTTGCTTCGTGAAGCCTTTGCTGGCCCTGCAGACCATGTCTGCGATGAAGCCCTTACTGTGGAGGAAAGCATCTGCTGTGAAAAAATTGAGGTGTTGAATGATATGAGTGGTGTTAGCTCGAGAATGGAATCATCTGACATCATATCGGATGCATCTGTTCTTTTAGATGTTCATAAAGATCAACACGCCTCTTGTGGAGATTATGAGTTTGTAGAGCAGATGTGGTCCATGGTAGGTGGCTCACCTAAATGTCGGATTGAAGCAGATATTCCTAGCAACCCTGTTCCTGAGGATGGAGACCTTCCTGTTTGTAAAGAAGAGATTATTGTGGAAGAGGTTTCCTCTCTTTTTCTCTAGGGAGTTTCTCATGATATATGTTTACCTAGGATTAACGAGGAAAAGATTACGTGTGAGCAGCCAGAAGCAGCGGGTCCCACTGTCCCTGAAACATATATTTTTGATGGGATCACCATTCTGGA
Source organism: Picea glauca (assembly GCA_000966675.3). Classification (NCBI taxonomy): domain Eukaryota; kingdom Viridiplantae; phylum Streptophyta; class Pinopsida; order Pinales; family Pinaceae; genus Picea; species Picea glauca. The sequence continues at coordinate 137,260 of JZKD02S1660390.1, read as the reverse complement.
GGAGGATCATATCCATGAAGGACAGACCCTTTTTGATGAATACTATAGTGATGATGAGCAGCAAGCTTATCCTACATTCAACCACTATGAACATACTGAAGAGCCAGTCGGCAAGCAGAATCGCCCCATGGTCCCTATTTATGATGAATATGAATCGGACCTGGAGGAGAGCCAACAAGAAGAGGAAAAAGAACCAGAGGGGCAATCTGCCCTTTGTTTAGAGCTAGTCAGTGAGCAGCCACCACCCGAGATCAACGAGCCTACTTCAGTTATTCACCCGCCTGTGGTTATCAGAGACATTTAGCCGCGTGTGAACAACTGTGTAGCAGAAGAGGCTGTATGTCACCAATTCCTTGGAAATGGCCACTCATTCGATGACCCTGTCTGCAAATACATGGAGTGGCATTTCCCCTATGCCTTGGAGCCGCCCTATTTCGTCTCAACTCCAGCCTGTAAGGAGGAGTTGAAGAGTGTAACTGTTCTGCTGTCATGGCTACACCATCTACTGATGATCATTGATAGAAGGAAGGAGCTTCTATCTAGGAAGCTGCTTGAATGGCTATGGTGGAAATCTTCTTTCACCTAGCCCCATGTAAAGGTTTTATTAGTTTAGGAATGTACATAAATAAGCTCCTGTGAGCATGAACGTTTAGTTTGTTTTGTTTTTATTTTTCGGCCTGTAGTTTTAGCAGCGAGATGTTTTGAGCCTGACTCCATAGCCCAACAGCAAGGCACTAAAGCCGCGGAATGACTTCTTAGAGCATCGCATGGACGACTCTATCCCCCATGGAGCCTAATGTTAGCGATAATTCTTGTCCCAGGCTCGAGGGCACCCAGACCTGGAGGTTGCGCAGGAAGCGCCCAAGCGCAACACGAGAGAATCCCTTTTTCAGTAGCGAGTCAAGCGAGCGAGCAAAGTTTTAATGTCGGCAGCCGAGATCCAGCCTATAAAGTTAATCGACGGTCATCGGGTTTTCGGGGCTGTCAAGTTGCCCAGGGTTTAGCACGAAGGGCAGCGCCAATGGTTCAAAGCAAATCTGGATCGTCCGATCTCATTAGAACAGGTGGCAGCCAGTCGACGTATCGAGGATTAGTGATTCAGGAGACAAGGAGCTGTCCATTCATTGCTTTTGAAATCACCGATTAGCGAAGCTTCGAAAGCGCCTTTGGCGCCTAGCCCAGGGTCTTAGCCCCAGGTCACATCAAGCGAGCCTGCAAAATGGGGGGAGCCCCCTATATAATAGCGTACTATCTGGGTCATTCATCTGAGGGACACGTGACACACATCCGTGTCATGTCGGCATTCGGGAGTTCGAGGGGTACGCGCTCCTCATCCCTTAACTTCTCGAAACCCTGAACCCCGAAATGTCGATAACGCCCAGAATAGGGCCCGTGGTTTTGGCACCTGGTCCTAAAGGAGCAAGGCTGAAGGAGGGGTGCTTATGTTGACATTTGGCCACTCAGGTCCCAAAGCGCCGAAAAGCCATCTCAGCCATTCATTGTGGAGGGACGCGTGGCGACTGTTAGGTCCTCTCGGCATTTCGCCCATCGCGATTTTGAAAGAGAAATATCTTAATCCTTTCTCATCCGCGAACCCCAAAGCACCGATAGCACTCTGGTAGATAGGCATAGGGTCACAACCCGTGGTCACTCTAGGGAGTAGAAGGGGCTATACGGGGAAGCCAAAGGCGCCGAATTTAGATTCAAAGAGAGGGGGAACTACATTCTCCAGATGTCGATTCGACATGAGCTAAATCCCAGTACCTGCTGGAGATTAATGAAGAAAGGAGAGGGTGGCTCAAACCTCACCTCGCTCATTTATTGCAGAGTATGGAGGTCCCGACCAAAAGTCTGCCTGGGAGGGTCCCCTGTACCATTTCTCCTCAGGGAAGCCACGCCGAGTCTTCAACTCGCCAGAAGAACCTGCACACGCCAAGTCAACATTCAAAGGGTTTAGCTACCTCTGGCGCGGGCCATGCCAAATTAAGGTAGCATATGACAGAGCAATGCAGGCTAGATTTGATTGAGGCGACGCCATCCATTGAAAATTCTGAGATGCCTCTGCTGGGGGAAATGAAGGGAAGAGTATATGTAGGCATTTTTGGCATTTTGTAATGATCGATGGTTGAGCAGAGCTCCCTACTGTAATGTTTTAGCAGCTATTCTAGCTTCCAACTTATGCATCTGTATATGAGATTTCTTGTTTTATGACAGACAGTTCTTCTTACTCTGCCTAATTTTCATCTCATGCTAAGAGGGTTCGTGAACGAATGACTTGTGCGAATTATTGCAGTTCTGTTATGATAAAGGATTTATTATTATATAATTGTGTCCTCTGACTTTGCGTTTGAATGTAAGCCGATCTTGTGTTTAAATGCCTTCTTCTACAGTCTGTTAGAAACCTGTTGTTTATAACAGACCTCCGCTTTTTTCTTGTATAAGTCTTCTGCCTATTCACCCTTTACTACAACTCATTGTCTGAAATTTACGCAAGACCTCACTTGCTCACGCATACCTGGCCTGGTTTCAGAGTTGGAACACTATTGTTTTGAGTTTACCTCCATTATATCACCCATCTATAAACAACTGTGACATAAAACTGATGGGCGTCGGGCTCTTCTCCTGCTAGCAATCCAGGAGTGACTTCCGACGCTAACAACCACAAGAGTCTAGCACCATGGTGAGTGCCACGAATGGCGGTCTACTGAGGCAATCAACGACGCGATTGGTACTTCCTGTTTTATACTTGATGTTGAGGTGGAATTGCTGCAAGTATGTGGACCACTTTTGATGGCGGTCATTCTGCAATTTTCCCTGTTTTTGCATGAACTGCAGTGGCTTATGATCAATGTGGATGACTGTCTCCTTCCCAAAAATGTAATGTCTCCACTAGCGGCATGCTTGCACAATGGAGTACATTTCTTTGTCGTAAGTAGGGTACTTACGGACAATATCTGACAGTGTCTCAGTATGATAGGCCACGGGGTGGTCGTGCTGAGTGAGAACGACACCCCCAACATAGTCTGAAGCATCTGTCTCAATATCAAAGGGATGTTGCAGGTCTGGTAGTGAAAGTACTAGGGCTGAGCATAAGCCCTGCTTCAAATCATCGAACGCTTGTTGTTGGGACCGGTCCCACAAAAATTTTGCCTTACCACCACCCCTGTTTATTTGGCTGAGGGCCCATGCAATATGGGATAATCCCAACACAAACCCGTGGTAGAAATTGGCAAGGCCCAAGAAGCTCTGAAGCTCAATGAGTGTTGTTGGCGCTGGCCAGTCATGGATGACTTGGATCTTGGCTGGATCCACATGTACGCCATGCTGATCAATGATGTAGCCCAGGTAATGGACCCCGTCCATGCCGAAGGAGCATTTTTCCAAGTTGGTGTATATCTTGTGTTGTCGCAGGGTGTGCAGAACCTAATGAATATGCTGCAAGTGTTCAACCCAAGTCTTGATGTAAATTAGAATGTCATCCAGATACACCACTTCAAAAGTATTGGTGAATGGTTTCTATTTTAGGTGTGCAATACCCTGTTGGAAAGGTATCATCGAGGATATTCATTTTGGGGGCTCAAGTATGCCTTCAACTATCATTGAGGAGCTCGATCCCGAAAAACCTTCATTTAGGCCCTCAAAATGGCCCCGAAAGTTAAAATTGCTAAAAATAGTAAATTGCCAAAATTGTCAGAAAACTGTTTTGAGCCAGTTGGAAAAGGTGGGTGGCCACCGATATCCATTTGGATCAATCCTCCCTCCTTAGGAAGTTGGGGCGGATGTGCCCCTTGTGGAGCAGATCTTGGATCTGTCACTTGATCTCCTCATTCTCTAACAAAGAGCGATGATAGACTGGCCCTTTGGGCAGTGGTGATGATCTAAAAATAGGGGACTGACTTATTTTGCTATGCAAGCACCCTCTACTCCATTAAAATAAACTTCAGGACCCTACTCAATGTCTTAGTTGTGCAAGAGAAATTATGTGTCAAGTTTAAGCTTCTTTTATGTGTTTATGTGTGAGGTTCTTTAAAAGGTTAAATGGTGTTGAAATAAATACAACAACAACATAACATGCAACAAATATAGCCAACAACTCACAACAATAAGAACATGATAAAGGAGTTCACCCCCCAACTGGGCTAGATCTCCTTGAGCCTCCATCAATGGACTAGGCTTTCTGGGATTAGTTTGTCTAAAATTATTTTACAAGGTGCTTCTCAACTCCAATGGATTTACTGACTGTACCATTGGGTTCAAAATACATAAAAACCCCAAAAATGACTAATAGAACTCTGAAAACGGGCCATGGCTCATCCGGGCATGACCTCTTCTACATGTGGCCTTGAGCTTCCCTGAGATTCCTTGTGGAAAAAACACCTGTAAAAGTCCTCAAATGCCTCTGAAACCTATCCCAATGTGTTTAGAGCATAACAATTAGTCAACAATGACTATTCAGTCACAGAAAATAGACTTGGACCCATCTGAGCATGACCTCCATCAATGGTGGCCCTAAGCTCCCTGAAACTTCAAAGTAGAAAAAATTGAAAAATAAGTCTCCAAATGGCTTTGAAAACTATGACAATGGATTCAGAACATCCAAAAACCCCTAGCTGGGCTTTTTTGGCACCTCATTTGGCCAAAAGATGAAGAAGTTAGGCCTCCTGCCATTTTCCTCCTTCAAACTTGTTGTCTTTGGTTCGCCAATTCGCACCTCCTGTGTGAGTAACCTAGATTCTGGGTGTTTCCTGTGCCTAAACCCAACACACACATGCATACCTACAAAGTGCACCAAATTTTCACACTATTAGCGAACTAAGCCTCTGAATCACGGAGGTGTTGGGCGCATGGGGGCCATGTGGCCACGTCCCAACACAATTTTGGGGCTCCGTTTCAATGATCAAATATGGATGCGCCAAGTGTCCAGGTGCATGGCTTAACCATTTTGAAAATGCATGTGAATTAGGGGAGGTATGGTCATATGTGTATGGCGTACATAACCGAGGGCTGGGGCTAAGCCCCAACCTGGACTGCACGCGACTTACACCAAAGTACAACTTTAAATATATATTGAAACATATATGTATTAAGTACTAAATGGTGGCACGCCGATTGGGTGGCCCTTACCAAAGATTTGCATTGTGGGGAGAAGTATGGGGTTCGATCCCCACAAAATCCATAAAATTTTAACATACCAAACCAAGGTGCCATGTGGCAACCCACGCCTGGGCCACGTGGTACCATACCATTTGACAACAATATGCCACGTGTCCTAACCCCATACGTCCATGTGTCTACCACTTAAATGCTTGCCATGTCGGCATCATTCCACGTCAGACTGTACGAACCTACCACGTCAGCATGTCCAATCAACACCTTCCACGTCATCACCTGTATGGACTGTACAGATTGTACAGTTAGCAATTTTTTTGCCTGTTTGGCAAATTGAACAAAACACGATATCTCACTCATCCAATGTCTATTTGAACCCGTTCAAAGTGCATTGGGTTCATGACAAAAAGGCCTACGCACCCGTTTGTTTTGAAGCGATTCTGAACAATTTCATTTTTGGGCTAAAATTTGACCCCTGGTCCAGATTTTGATCACACCTTCCCATTGAAAGGCTTTTGGATCCACAAAAGCTGATGATTATCTGCCTGAGCTTCAATACTCTTCTACTTCCAAGTTCTATCAACTGTTTCAACTTGAAAAGTCTTTTTGGCCATCACTTGGCTACCTTGACATGCCTTGCATTGCAACTGGCTATGTCCCTCAACCACTGTTCTCTGGCTGCTGCTGAACCGCTGTTCTCTTTGTGCTTAGAAGACTAACAACCTTCCCACTGAGAATCAAATCCCTCTTGTGAACTCTTTGGCGTCAACACAATCTGCTCTATAATGGCTACAAAAAAACTTTCCCATGACATCTTGTCACAAACCAAGAAAACCATCAATCTTGAAAACAAATTTTATACAAGACTGAAAATGATGCCAACCAAGTCTTTTTGCTCTTCAAGAAAACGGACACATCTTGTACTTCATCAAAGTACATGAAGTTTTCCTACATCTTGGTGTACTCAATATCGACTTACAAGCCAACAAACACCATTGACTAAACATAAGTCGAAAAACATGATCAACACAACATAGTCGTCAAGACAACAGTGACACAAGTCGAGACTCATTTGAAACATATCGACATTCCCAATGACAAGTCGACATTCATGATACACAACCATGTTACAATCATGAGTCACTCATAATGAAACTTACACAAAGTTCACTGTTTACACACATACAAAATCACATGCATGTGCAGATCTCTTCAACTCTCCTTCAAGTACAAACATAAGTACATAAACCCAAAAACATGTGGGTACATAAGAGATGAAAATGAAAAAGCTATAAATGGCTGCAACAAGTGAGTATCATACCCCTCTTTTACATCCTCCTGGCAAAGTTGTGCAGCAACAAGAATGCCTTCAAAAAGGATTGCCTTCACATGCAAACTTGCATCATACAAGTTATGATAAACTGTTGCAACTTGTCATACTTTCAACAGAAATGCATACATAAGGCTGAA
>JZKD02S1660390.1:111632-130492 GCA_000966675.3 Picea glauca | reverse complement strand
AAATACAACAACAACATAACATGCAACAAATATAACCAACAACTCACAATAATAAGAACATGATAAAGGAGTTCACCCCCAACTGGGCTACATCTCCTTGAGCCTCCATCAATGGACTAGGATCTCTGGGATTAGTTTGTCTAAAATTATTTTACAAGCTACTTCTCAACTCCAATGGATTTACTAATTGTACCATTGGGTTCATAATACATAAAAACCCCAAAAATGACTAATAGAACTCTGAAAACGGGCCATGGCTCATCCGGGCATGACCTCTTCTACATGTGGCCTTGAGCTTCCTTGAGCTTACTTGTGTAAAAAACACCTATAAATGTCCTCAAATGCCTCTAAAACCTGTCCCAATGTGTTTAGAGCATAACAATTAGTCAAAAATGACTATTCAGTCACAAAAAAATAGACTTGGACCCATCTGAGCATGACCTCCATCAATGGTGGCCCTAAGCTCCCTAGAGCTCCCTGAAACTTCAAAGTAGAAAAAAATGCAAAAGAAGTCTCCAAATGGCTTTGAAAACTGTTCCAATGGATTCAGAACATCCAAAAACCCCTAGCTGGGCTTTTTTGGCACCTCATTTAGCCAAAAAATGAAGAAGTTAGGCCTCCTGCCATTTTCCTCCAAACTTCTTGTCTCTGGTTCGCTAATTCGCACCTCCTGTGTGAGTAACCTAGATTTTGGGTGTTTCTTGTGCCTAAACCTAGCACACGCATGCATTCCCGCAAAACACACCAAATTGTTGCACCGTTAGCGAACTAAGCCCCTGAATCACGGAGGTGTTGGGCGCATGGGGGCCATGTGGCCACGTCCCAACGCAATTTTGGGGCTCCGTTTCAATGGTCAAATATGGATGCGCCAAGTGTCCAGGTGCATGGATTAACCATTTTGAAAACACGTGCAAATTAGGGGAGGTATGGTCATATGTGTATGGCGCACATAACCGAGGGTTGGGGCTAATCCCCAACCCAAACCCCACACGACTTACACCAAAGTACAACTTTAAATATATATTGAAACATATATGTATTAAGTACTAAATGGTGGCGCGCCGGTTGGGCGGTCCTTGCCAAAGCTTTGCATTGTGGGGATAGGTCTAGGGTTCGATCCCCACAGACTCCATAAAATTTTAACATACCAAACTAAGGTGCCACGTGGCAACCCATGCTTGGGCCACGTGGTACCATACCATTTGACAACAATATGCCACGTGTCCTAACCCCATACGCCCATGTGTCTTCCACTTAAATGCTTTCCATGTCAGCATCATTCCACGTCAGAATGTACGGCCCTACCACATCATCATGTCTAATCAGCACCTGCCATGTCATCACCGGTACGAACTATATGGATTGTACAATCAACAATTTTTTTGCCTGTTTGGAAAATCGAACAAAACGCGATATCTCACTCATCTGATGTCCGTTTGAACCCATTCAAAGTGCGTTGGGTTCATGACGATGAGGCATACGAACCCATTTGTTTTGAATCAATTCTGAACAATTTCATTTTTGGGCTAAAATTTGACCCCTAGTCTAGATTCTGATTAGGTGCGTCGGGGGTCAGATCAATGGGGTGCTTGACCTGGCAGTGCAGAGGTACCCCTGTAGGTGAGAAGAAGATATCCGAGTATTCTTCCTTTTCCTTATCTACTTGATTCTACTGTGTGGAGAGGTCGGACGCAAAGACCTTGGATGTGGCTGTGATCTTTCGCTTATTCTGAGAGCGAATCATGAAGAAGACAAACTTCCCCATTTGAGAGATGACCTTCCTGCATTGCTTAGCAGAGATCATGGAAATATCTCTAGGTGGGACTGCCTCGGGTATCCTGTACAATTTCCTGTTCAAAGTAATAATAACACTACGAGGCCTAGACTCATATACAACATGACGTTTCCATAAATAAGGTTGGCCCAAAAGAACATCACAAACTTTGAGAGGAGAAACATCACACAATACCTCATCTTTGAAGGGCTTGATGTCATACGACAATCAACACTGTTGGCTGACGCGGAGATCGCTTCCTTGGCGGAGCCATCCAATGGTGTAGGGTTGTGGGTGCGACATTATTGGCAGGGCCAACTGCTTGATGACCTCTGCTAAGATCAGGTTCTTCTGGCTACCACTATCAACGATGAAGTGCAGTGGGGTGCCTTTTACCCACATCTGTGAATGGAAGAGGCACTCTCCTTCTTCTGGCTCATCTGGTTCACCAGGCTGGAGCTTGGTGGTAGCAACGGTGGCACTGGGTTTCACGTCAATGATCCGTCTTCCCCTTTTTGGTTCTGGCTCAGAGTCAAAATCTGCATCTGATTCAGAGGCTTTCACTTCAACCACCAGCGACTGCTTTGAGCAACAGTCAACAGTGTTATGCCAAGGGATCTTATGGAAGTCACACCACTTCCCAGTATCTTTCTTTGTCTTTCTGGTGTCCTTCTTTACTTGCGGCTTGGACTGGTTTTCCTGATACTGTCCATATTTTCTCTATCCTTTGTTCGGTGGGTTGGGGCCGCCCTTTCCTGGCTTTTGTTGTGAGGGGTTCCCAGGCCCAAATCGTCGTGTCTTTTGTTTGAGCTTTTGCTCGATTTTAACGGCATATCGGTAGGTCGTGCCCAAGGATGAGATGTACAGAAATTCCATTTTGGTTTGGATGTATCTATGTAGAGCACTGCGATACTTGAGCACCAGATGTTGCTCTGAATCTTTGATACCCAACTTGGTGCGCAAGGTATGGAAGATATTTGTGAAATCTAGCACTGCTTGGTCTCTTTCTTTCCGCAGTGTGGTCCATTTGGTATACAAGTCATCATAACTTCCAATAGAGTATTATTGTTCCATAATAGCATCCCTGAAGGATTCCCAGGTGGTCGTGACTGAAAATAATGAGGTTTCCTCTGTTTCCTTTTTCTCACAGAAAGTTTCCCACCAATCTTTGACATGGGGAACAGCTTTGAGGAGCGCAAAAGTAATCTTTTCTCTATTGGAAAAGTTATGGACATAAAAATACCCTTATAGTAGTTCAACCACTTTTCTATAGCATCTACATCTATCTGACCTTCAAATATAGGAATGCCAAAGTTTATTTGTACCTTGAAGGGGGCAGCGCCTCCGTTCGAAGAAGATGCATCGCCTGATGGTAGCCGCCGAAGGATTTGCGTGAAACTATCCATCATCTCATTCCTCTGTTGCGTGAGGGCTTCCTCAATCAACAGTTTGACAGGATATATTGTACCATCATATTTCTTTTCTCTTGCCATGGGAGGTCACTTGGGCGTGCGAGAGCTTCTGTCCTCAAGAGAAACAAGATCGAGACCCAACTCTTTGTACTCCGACCTCGTTGGGGACATGCATTAAGATGACAAGGAGCAGACCACTCTGATACCACTGATCCATATTTTATGAGAAGAAAGAAATGAATATAGATTATTAATAGGTGCTTAACAAAAAATAATAGAGATACAGTAAAACTGGTTTTCTATTCAATAACAAAATAAGCTGAAACTGTAAAATGTAGCGGAAACAAGCTTGCTGGAATGGTGGTGGCTTATCTCTGAGAAGAGATGTGACAGTAGTGTGCATTCGAAAGAAGAAGGTTAAAATGAGGCTCTAAAGGCCTTTTTACAATAATCAAGAATTACAAAAACCCTAGACATCCAAAAACCTAACCCTAGGAGATGAAGCGCCAAAAGTCATGTGGGCCCTGTTTGGGTAAGTTAGTACATCAACTTCCCGTGGTCGTAACTTTTGCATATGATCTCCATTTTAGACATGTGATAGCCCGTTGGAAAGGTATCATCAAGGAGATTCATTTTGGGGGCTCAAGTATGCCTTTGGATATCATTTAGGAGCTCGATCCTGAAAAACCTTCATTTAGGCCCTCAAAATGGCCCCGGAAGTTAAAACTGCTAAAAATAGTAAATTGCCAAAATTGTCAGAAAACTGTTTTGAACCAGTTGGAAAAGGTGGGTGGCCACCAATATCCATATGGATCGCTCAGGGTGATGAAAATACCCATTTCTTTCACATTTATGAAAAAGTGAGGAAAAACAGTAATACTATTTAGAGTATGAAGATTGTGATAGGGGAATAAGTTCACAATTCCAGTCATATAGTAGAGGTAGGTACACATCATTTCAATAAACTATTTAAGGAACCTCTTAGAGAAAATATATTTGAGATAGTTCAAATGGCTCCATCTTTCATAGCTTTTTGAACCATGATAAGAATTTGGCACTTATGAAGGAGATCTCAATAGTTGAACTAGAAGGGGTTATTGATTCCTTTCAAAAGGATGAAAGCCTAGGTCTAGATGGTTGGTCTATTGAATTTATGAATCTTTTTTTAATTTTTTAGGAAAGGATTTATTGCAGGTGGGTGAGGAGTCCAAGATGATTGGTAACATTCTTGGGGTAGTAGATTCTACTTTTCTATCCATGTTTGCTAAGAAATATGTCCATGATTTTTTTGAATATTTTATAGCTATATTTCTATGTAATGTTGTGTACAATACAATCTTTAAAATTATTGCAACAAGTCTCAAGCCTATGTTATCTCCTACCATCTCAAGTGTGTAGTTTGGGTCTCTAAATGGTATACAAATAAATTATGCAATAGGTATTGCACAAGAGGGTCTTCACACCATCAAGGTAATGAAGAGGTCATATTTTATCATCAAATTAGATTTACTCTAAGGCATATGATAAAGTTAGTTGGTATCACCTAAGGTTGATGATGCTACATGTGGGATTCTTATGTGATTTTGCATTAAGTGGAAGGTTGTTATTCATAAGTTTATTTCTCATTGCTTATTAATGGTTCTACTTCATCTTTCTTCCATACTTCTATAGGCTTGAGGTAGGGATGCCCCCTTTTACCTATGTTGTTTCTCCTTATACCTTAAGTTTCAAGTAGAAGTTTAATTCATGAAGGTATCCAAGGTATTAGGATGGGGAACAATCTATCTCCAACACATATATGCTTTGTGGATGGTATCTTACTATTTGGTGATGGCTCATTCAAGGATTCCAAGGAAATACATTTTGTAATGGAGCTACACTATAAGGCCATAGGGATGGAGGTGAATGAGTAGAAGTCCTATGTGATGTTTCACAAATTGGTGGAGGGACAAAAAATTGCCATTAAATTACCATTACCATTTCAAGAAGGGGATTTTTAGTTAGGTCTAAAATATATGGGTTTCCACCTAAAATCAAATGAGTATGGATATAGGGATTGACCATGATTATACAACAAGATTGAGAGTAGGATTACACCATGTTATATGAGATGGCTCTCTATTGGTGGTAGATTAAATAAATGGTTAGTGCAATGTTGCAAGCAATCATGGTTTATTGGTAGTCATTAGCATACATTTTGAAGGGGATTCTACACAATACTAAGAGAATAATTTTTTGGTTTCCTATGGACTAGCAAGAACAAAAAGGAGAATTAATGGCATTAGTTCGATGGGACAAATTAGAAAAACCAAATAAGGATGGAGGTTGGGGTCTTAAGAACATCTTCCATTTTGCTAAGGCTTTGGTTGCCAATAGCTTGTGGAAGATGATCATTGGGGCATGATTATGGAAGGAAGTGCTCATTCGAAAATACATCTATCCTTTATCAGTGTTAGAGTGGATTAGGTCACCAAATAAAAACTTTGTTAATGCATCCAATTTTTGGAAACATTGGTTCAAGCCTCCTCCCTTGTTGGGAGTTGGCTAGCTTGGAAGGTAGGAAATGGAAAAAACATCAAACTTGGTGTGGATCCTTGGATTGGTTGTGGAGATGATTTCAAGTTGTATATTGGCATGTGTACTTTAAGAAATTCCATTATAATGTCATTGGTAGATGCAAGAACTATGGAAGGTCCTATTTTCTAGGGAGGAGGATGGATGAAGTCAGAATATATAGGTTTGGTGGATCAAGAAGTTGTGGAGTGGGAATATTTTTTTCAAAGATTAATAGCCAATAATGTGACTATTGGAAAGGAGGAAGACATATAGTTTGGGATAAAAATCCAAGTAATGGTTTTTATACTACTAAGTTATGAAATGAGGCAATATTCATAATGTTCAAGTTCATATCAAGAAATAGTGGTGGAAAAGGGTGTGGAAGAACATGACACCATTGTTGGGTGTTAATTTTGACTTCTTTTCCAACCCCTTTCATCCCCATTTTCACCTTAAAAGCTCCATTTTTGTCTACTTTCAGTCAATTTATGGCATAACAAGTATGGATAATGTAATAAGTTGTTCTTTTGAGATAAATTCATTTTTTTCTCTTATAAATAATGTTTATGGCTACTTCTTTGGCAAATTACCTATAATTCAGTAAATACAGGAAATGACTTTGTTTCCTCAGACATTACAGGAATTGCAGGTTGATATAGTTTCGCTCGTTCTAAGTAAAGATTTTCACTTGGAGGTAATTCACCAATCTCTGGAGATGGTGAAATACTTATTTTACCCTTTCCATGACATTCAACACCTGGCAATCAACGCAGGTCAAAACTGGCAGACAACTATTACAGGAAACTTGTAGACAACTATTATGGGAAATTCAACATTCAACTATTACAAGAAATGTGCGGGTAGTTATTACAGGAAATCTACAGTTCACTCATAGAATTGGGGATTTGATTCTAGAAGTAAGGAACGAGGATCATCTTCTTAGACAATCAAGGACTTGATTCATAAGATCAAGGAACAACCATGACCAATGCTATAATGGAGATCTGAGCATATTTTATGTAATTTGTTTTCTAAAACAAAGTGTGTTGAGCTATATTCAAAGACTATTTCTTGGGCGACGAGGGAGAATTAGTAAATTCTACGACATGGGTTTTGTGCAGAATGGGGCCATTTAAGTGACACAAAGACAAATTTTCTAAAAAGTGCATGACGCGAGATATACAAGCAATTCTTCATAACAAAAATTCCCAAATTTTTCTATAGTGGTCGATTTTCAACTTTCTTAATTTGTAAAACCCATCTTTGATTTGATTGGATAGTTATAAGTATTTGGAAATTAGTTATTGAATATTTTATAAGGGGGATCAATCAAGTTATGGAGAATATTGTCATGAACCTGGATATATTATGTAATTGTTGATATTTTCCTTGAAGTTAATATAATGAAGTTCTGAACATTTCATGCGTTAAAGTTCGTTTCAAGTTCTGAGTTTAATTAACAACATATCCCAGGAGGGCCCCCTTGTATGTGTTGTCTCTATTTTTGAATCATGTGTTGAAAGTACTTCCTCTCATTTATCTGAATTTCTTTAATTTTACATATTTTCTATTATTTGATTTTAAATATTATTTTTCTTTGTACTATCCCATAGAAACATAATCATTGTAATTTCCCGTAGATACATAATTTTGAATTATAGACAATGTCACTTTGTGTATGGTGATTAATTATTTAGGATGCTGATGTTAGAAAATCAAATTTTTGAGTGATCTTCATCTACTATGCTATACCAATAATTATCACAAAATATACTCTAAGATGAAATAAATATGTAAGTTGTCTTCTCAACATGTTTCATTTCAGGATTGGAAATCTTAAGTTTACTTTTAGTTAACCTTCCACTCATACCCAAAAATACTTCTTTCTGATTACATAATTTAATCGACCAAATAGAGTGTGTTTGCAAGCTAGCACATAAAGTGAATTATTGCAATCTGAATCTCTACCAATAGACTGTCAAGCTTAAGGAATAGTGATCATAAGGGTTAATTTTTGTCTATGGGTCTGGTATTTGTTGTTTGATTTTTACTAGGAATCCTTAGACAATTTCATGACTAGTTCTACACATATTGTGCATGTGTCTCATAAGATTATGCCCCTGGATTGATAATAAATGTTGATGAATATAGATCACTAGATCAACCCAACATTTTGGCATTGTTGTCGGGGAGGAACTAAAGGAATTACTCTTGAAATTGCAAGACTTTTGTTTTTTTCTTGACTTTCATTTTTTGCGATCAAATTCTTGTTTGCATTTTGTTTGTTTTTCCAACATTTATGACTTGGAGGAGGTGAAATGGTAAGACAAGGGGTAAGAACCTGTGCATCCACTTTAGTGGGTATCTCCAAGCCCTCACCATATTGGCACTATAAGTGTGTTTCCTTTTATGTGAGTTTTTTTTTTTATTTGATGGAAAGAAAAGCTAACTCATGTCAACAAACTACATGGTGACAACGAGATCTTTGTAACATGAGGGCATTCGAGTACATGATCAAATTTTTCTTTAAGTTTGTTTGGTGTGGTGTGTTTGATTATGATTTCATTTATTTCTTTGAGGTATAGAAGTCTTTGTTTTTGTAAAAAAAATAAAACATACACTAATCCATTCATGAGAAGAACCTCTTGAACAACCAAAAGAACTTAAAAATGCTCAAGAATTTGTTGAGAAAAGGAGGATGTGTTGCTACAAGGATTTTCTCAAATCCCTGTCCAACGTTCAGAGTCACACTAGGGGTGAATTTGAACCTCATGAAGCAGTCCAAGAACAAATGATCCATGAACAGACCACACAAGAGGAGGATTTAGAAGTTTCTTCTAATCCTTAACAACAAGAAGACAAGATCAATGAGTTGTGGATAACTTCAAATGAGGAGAAAATACTAGAGCCAGAAATTGAAGAGTTTATTGGATGCTTGTCATCGAATCCCTTGTGTATCGAGGAACATGAATATCAATTCTTTGAAGAACTTCATGACATGACAGCTATAGGAAATCAAGGAAACAAGGATCATATAGAAGTTTGGTTTCAATGACTCACCACTCTACAACATCACTCCATATTTCAACAATTCTTGGCATCATCTCTACAAAACCAACAAGCCTCTCATATCTTGGTATTCATTAAGGTATATTTATCAGATTTGGATATGAGTACACTAGAGATATTGCTATGTGAATGGATGCGTTGGAAGTATTCCTACACTTGAAAGAGGTTTTTCCTTTTCAAGTAAAGTAGGACAATAGAAAAATAAATAAAGATATAAAAAAAAAGTAAAGAGAAAAATAATGTTTAGAGTGCGAAAACCAGTGATTTGGCCCATTTGAATGAGAACTCTGCCTAAAAACTAGGTAACTGGCTGGGAGAGTTTTGTTCTTTAGCATTGTACAACATTCCTGTAATTTTTCTTTCCAGAAATATCATGAGTAGTTAGTACAAATAACATCATTTTTAGGAGTAGCAGATTTGTTTCTTTCTCTCCTATAAGCAACATCACACACTTCAGATCACTACAACAAGAGAATATTGTTAGCCCAGGGAATAAAGAGAACTTCACTCATTCGAAGAAAGGCAAAATAAATTTCTTGTAATAATTGAATAATTATGGTAATTGAAGAATTCATGTAATAATGCAAGCAATGTACAGAATGATTAACAATCGTACAGCAAGTATGAAGAATGTACAACTGCCAACACAACTCCAGTAACATCATTTCCAAAATCTTATCTCCAAGCAGCAAGGTAATAGGTATACAAGGCAATGGTTCTCTAACATCTATTTACTTGATTAAAATTAAGATTGATTTTCAAAATATAACTTAGATGCATTTCAGAGTTTATCTTAAGACTCTGATTATTATCCATGATTTCCTAAAGTCCTATCATACCATCCAATGCAGTTTACATAATCATTTCTGTTATAAACGACAAAAACATGAAATCTTTATGGTTATATGTTGTACATATAAATCGTTTTCATAATTCTGAAATGATTTCTTAGTATTTCATTTTCTCCACCAAAACTCATGACAATATTCGTCATCCATTACATTCAGTCTATCCACACATCACCGAATACAACCAACTCATATGTCATCATTGATAAGAAAATTCATATGAAATGAAATGATCATTCTGAATGACAAAACTTTTGATGAAACCCTATTGATCAATAATTTTTCACACATTTGGGTTAACCTACTAAAACGATCATATGAGCTATTCTACCCTCTATCAATTGCTCCGTCATTTTGAAATATCAATTAATCCTTGTCTGCAACATTCTTATCCTTGTCCGTGAAAATAAAACTGAATTTAGCACCCAACAGATCCATTGAGCAGAATGTAAGAAAATGGCATCCAAAAAAATAAGACTCTAATAAATTGAAGAAATACAGGATCAAAAGTGGGGGGATCTTCCATAGCCAATAATTCAGAGAAAGAAGACAACTGAAGAATTAAAGATTTTTTTTTTTTGAAATTTTGTATCAACAATTGCACGAGGACATCTTTTACCTTCAGTTTGGGGGAGATGTTGGGTGTTGATTTTGACTTCTTTTCCAGCCCCTTTCATCCCCATTTTCACCTTAAAACCTCCATTTGTGTCTACTTTCACTCAATTTATGGCATAACAAGAATTGATAAGGTAATAAGTTTTTAATTTGAGATAAATTCATGTTTTTCTCTTGTAAATAATGTTTAGGGATATTTCTTTGGCAAATTACCTATAATTCAGTAATTACAGGGAATGCCTTTGTTTCCTCAGACATTATAGGAGTTGTAGGTTGATATAGTTATGCTTGTTCTAAGTAAATATTTTCACTTGGAGGTAATTCACCAATCTATGGAGTTAATGAAATACCTCTTTTATCCTTTCTATGGTGCTCAACACATGGCTGTCAATGCAGGTCAAAACTGACAGACAACTATTACATGAAATTCGATATACAACTATTACAGTAAATTTGCGAGTAGTTATTACGGGAAATCTATAGTTTACTCATAGAATTGGGGATTTGATTCCAGAAGTAAGGAATGAGGATTGTCTTCTTAGAGAATCAAGGACCTAATCCAAAATATCAAGGAACAACCATGACCAATGCTACAATGGAGATCTGAGCATATTTTATGTAAATTGTTTTCTAAAAATAGAGTGTATTGAGTAGTGATATTCAAAAATGATTTCTGGGGCGATGAGGGTGAATTAGTGAATTCTGTGACATGGGTTTTGTGAGGAATAGGACCATTTAGGTGATGAGTGTGATAAATTTTCCAAAAAGTGCATGCCGTGGGCTATACAAGCGGTTATTTAGAACATAATTTCCCAGATTTTCCTATAGCGGTTGATTTTCAACTTTCTTAATTTGTAAAACCCATCTTTGATCCGATTGGATAGTTCTAAGGATTTGGAAATTAGTTATTGAATATTTTGTAACAATAATCCTCAAAGAATAGTAAGGGGGATCAATCAAGTTATGGAGAATATTGTCATGAACCTCGATACATTCCATAATTGCTCATATTTTCCTTGAAGTTAATATAATGAAGTTATGAACGTTTCACGCGTTAAAGTTTGTTTCAAGTTCTGAGTTTAATTAACAACATATTCGAGGAGGGACCCCTTGTATGTGTTGTCTCTATTTTTTAATCATGTGCTGGAAGTACTTCCTCTCATTTATCCGAATTTCTTTAATTTTACATATTTGTCGTTATTTGATTTTACATATTTTCTGTTATTTGATTTAAATATCATTTTTCTTTGTATTTTCCTGTAGAAACATAATTGTTGTAATTTCTTGTAGATGCATAATTTTGAATTACAGACAATGTCACTTTGTGCATGGTGATTAATTATTTAGGATGATGCTGTTAGACAATCAAATTATTGAGTGATCTTCATCTATTATGCTATACCAATAATTATCACAAAATATACTCCAAGATGAACCGAGTCTGTAAGTTGTCTTCTCGACATATTTCATTTCAGGATTGGAAAGCTTAAGTTTACTTTTAGTTAACCTTTCACTTATACCCAAAAACACTTCTTCCTGATTACATAATTTAATTGACCAAATAGAGTGTGTTTGCAATCTAAAACACATAGTGACTTCTTGCAATCTGAGTCTCTACCAATAGACGGTCAAACTTAAGTAATACTTATCATAAGGGTTAATTTATGTCTGTGGGTATGGTATTTGTTGTTTGATTTTTACTAGGAATCCTTAGGCAATTTCAAGACTAGTTCTTCACATAAGGTGCATGTGCCTCATAATATTACGCCCCCAGATTGATAATAAATGCTGAGGAATCTAGATCACTAGATCAACCCAACAACCATCTAGGATTTTTCTTTGCATGTCTCTATCCAATAAGGTTTTAATGTGTGACAATCTACTTAAATTATTCTTTGAAGGTTTAGGATAGTTTCCTATGTGCATATGTGCATCAGAGACTATTGTACATATTCTAGTTTGATGTCATTTTTCCTTGGAAGTATGGGCTGCAATAATAAATCTTACAAGGGGGTTTTATTTTGGAGTGGAATAAATTTGTAGGAAACACTCAAAACTTGGTGGGAGGAAAAATCTTAGCTAAATATATTTCTCTCCCTTTTATTATGTGTTGGGCCTTGTGGAGAATGAGAAATAAAATGTTATTTTATGATGTGATGATCAATCCCCTCCATATATTCTACAAAATTACGTATGTTTTTGTTGGTCTTCATAAAGAATTTATTGATAAATCCATAAGGTAGGTGAATCCTTTACATATTGACTCAAATGGGCCTTAGTGTTTTTTTTTATGGAGATCTTGAGGGGAATCTGGGAAAATGTGGAGCAAGAGGAGCATTATACCTTACAAAGTATCATTTATTTACATTCACTTGTAGCTTAGTGTATGGTAGTAACAACATCGTAAAGATTAAGGCCATTATAATTCTAGTGGGGTTAACAATGGAAAGGGGTTTGACATAGCTTTATATCTCCAGTGACTCAAAGCTTATAGTGGAGTGGATCACAAATCAAAGGAGGAATCTATATTTGGGTTTGGAGCATCTCATTTGAAAGGTAAAGGTATAGCTAGCCAGATTGGATAACTTTTATTGCAATCATCTATATAGAAAACTAAATGTTATTGCCTATGGTCAATTGAAGCAAGTGGTGAATGCTCAAGTAGGCCTACTCAGGATAATTGAGTCAAAGATACAGATCTTTTGACGGGCGAAATTGACCGTCCATCAAATGGAAGAGTGGATCCGGTCCGGGGTTGTCTAAATAACCCAAGCCGTTTGGGATAACCCACCCTGACGGGTTTAGCAGCTCCGTTAGCCGATCTAAGTCCTAAGAAAACAAAAGAAAACTACTCTAAATTAATTAATCTAACTAAAAATACTTATTAAAACAAACTGATAAACAAATCTAACTATTATATATACAATCTACTATCTAATACTACACAACTATAATTCTATAAAATCAAATGTTCTATTACTAACAAAGTCAAATCAATTACAAATGTACAACATCTACAAATTACAGATTTGAATGAAAACCTGAAAAACTCATTGGTAATCTATCCTAAGACAGCAAGACTATTGTTTTTTTTTTTTTGATTTTATAATTTTATGAAAAAGAAATAACATAAAACTAACTAAACTAAGCAACTAAAATAATAACTCTAACTACAAATCTAAACTATACATATATCTAACTAAACTACTTATACTATGCTAACAAATTAACTATTAAATACTAAATAACAAACTAACCTGAAGTGATGCTTCATGTTTGTCCTGTGTATGCGATGATTGTCTTAGCTGATCGGAGGGAGGAAAACCGCACCAGATTATCCATGAGATTCTCGTAAACTAGAAGCAACTGTGCTCTTCAAATATAATTACAGGACAAACAAGACATAAAAATTTACAGCAACCTTATGATTTATAAATCTTCACAGTTAGATAATCTGTATGCAAAGATCTATACAAAATGATTCAATTAACGAAGAAGAGAAATCTGTGATTCATTAACTGAAACAAAGTAATTGTTGTACTTTTAAATAATGAAAGAGATCAGATATGGATAGCATATTAATCAAATCATATCATCCTGCAATAGATTATGATAGCTAAAGTAGTCTATAATCAACTGCAAATTGATATGTATAAAACTTGAAACAAAAGTTTGATATATTGAAAGCGAAAGCTGTTACAAGACATCAACTTTCGTCTCAGTCTGAGTCATAAATCCATAGTCTGGTTCTCCCATAGTGAGGATGATGATGCTTATTACAAAAAATAACAAGTATTTAAAGACCTCCCACAGGGTAAAACATCCCTGTGGAAGTTATCAAAACTGTTTACACAAATCTGGGAAAATATCCAAAGTCTGACTAAACTAACAACCTAAAATAAAAACTTTATCACACAAATATCTCCTAGACTGCCATAGCATGCCCAATTGATTATTGCATTTCGAATGTACCTGAAAGAGGACAAAAATGGACAAGTTAAGATGATATTTTGTTGATAAAATTGATAAAAATCTAATTCTAAAGACTAGCTATAGAATCTTGCGATTCTGTAGCTGGTCTAAATCAAACATAGAATCGTATTAAAAATCAATTTGAATCTTAAAAAACATATTCAAACTATAAAAAAAATATTTGATTGCTAAAAGCGTCATTCAAATTGACACTTGTATGCAAATTGAAAAAACTAAATCAAATGATAACAGAGATGGATACACTCTGTTTAATTCGTTATCACCAATTCGGGTTAACAAAATCATATTGGATAACTCAACAACAATGAAATCGTTTCATGGACCAATTGAAATCAAAACCAACAGTTTATGTTGCTCCAGCCATTAACAAAATCACTTCGAATCCAAACAAAATCGACATGATCATTTTCTCAAATTGATAGCACTATATTAAACATAAACAAATGATCCATGCTATTAGCGAGTCAAATCAAAACTGGTATGTAAATTATCACAAACAAAATCATAATGGAATTAATTGGTTGATAACAAGATTTGTAGGACTCGTCCAACGTTTGTTATTGCCAATTGGGAGCAGACAAAATCAATTGATATTCAACGAAATCATTACTTGAATCAATTTCAAAAACGAACTATTAGCCGAGTTTTCTCATACGAATTCAACAGAGACAAAATCATTTTTTGAAAATCAAAACCAATAGCGCAGTATCAAATCTACTTTCGATATCAATCTAACTCAAAACAGGCAATCGTGCTAACTCAATACATGCATCAATCAAACCAAAACGAATTGAAACAGTTTGTGTTTGTTACAGCCGTTATGAATCAACACAAGTCCACAATTATAGCAAGTAGATCTTTAGCATAGGTCGAAGATAATTAAAATCCAATCAAAAATACTAATTCAATACAGAACAAAGTCGTTTTGAGTTATTAGGAACAAACGAAACTAATTAAAATCATACCAAATCAACTATCAAACATAATTGATTTACAAACAAACCAAACCGAATCAAAATCAATGAATTGCTCGTACTAAACTGGGCACAACAAATCGCATAACCAAATCATATGTACATTTAATTTTAGTAAAATTAACCTATTGTAGAGTATCCACAACATAACCATTTTTGACAATCAAACTATGACAGAGTTATTTCGAATAATAAACAGAGCTAATCAAAAACCAAAACTCAATTCATTATATTAATTCAAGCAATTCATAAAACGAAATTGATATCGAAATTCATACCTGGATAAAAAGAAAACAACTTGGTCATGATAGTTTGGAATTGACGAAGGCTGTCGCCGATTCGACATTCCTAAAAACGATCGAACCAATGGTTTTCTGCTTCTTGTCATTAGCTTGAAGCTTGTCCTTTTCTCTTGTCAAAACTGTAACTTGGTTTTGTAAAGATTTGATCTTCGATTGTAATAAGGGAACGTCGGTATAGTAGCGCTCAAGCCACACATTACATTGGACACACGCTGTCTGCTCGGGCTTCGAAACGACAGTCAAGGGTTTGTTCAGATCACCGAGGGTTTCATTAGGTAGCTTGATCCCTGGGTAGATAGGATTATTCTTTAAGCATGGGGGAAAATTAGAAACAAAGTCATAGGGTGGCTCGGAGCACAGACCATGGGAATAAGGGTACTCACTAGCAAGGAAGCGCTCGATATCATAGTCCGAGTCTTCGCTGAGGACTATGGGATTTTGATCAACGTTTGGTTTAGGTTTATTCCAGACAAGTCTTGATATCAATCGAGCATTCTTTTTACCTTTGCTATCGATAGTAGGGTTACCCTTGACTTTCTTGCTCACAGGCTTTTTTACAGCCTCAACCTTGTCTGTTATAATGTTGGGTAGGTCGATATCAGGGCAGACTGAGGGTTTGGGAGAGGGTAGAAGCACATGGAAAGTCACGGGTGGCCCGACCTTAGTCTCACTGACCATAGACTTGTCGATTTGAATAGAATCTGAATCAACAAATCCATTTCTAGACAGAAAAGCTTGCCAATTATCGTCGTGGAGGTTTAAATGATGAACGACGATAAGTCTAATCAAGCCATGGTGAAACAAGTTGCTGTCATCCTTCTCGCGTTTGAACCTCTTAGCCATTTTGTAAAGACTACGCTGGAAGTAAAATGGCATGTTCAATGGATAGCCCATGAAATTCATTAACAGTCGAAGGTGAAACCAATCCATACCGACCCTCACAGGTTACAAATTGTTTAACCATTATCAAAAGATCATGCCACCTAGGTTTAAGCATGGAAACAGGCATACCTTTGTCACAGGATGTAACCTTTCGTGATACGAATAGCAAAGGCCATGGCACCTTGTCGACTTTAGAGTTTTTAAACCATCATTGGCCCGTGGATGCCAATCCTGTGGCAGAGCTTATGAACTCTTCATTCATCTCAAGTTGAATGTCTCCCACTTTAGCCCTACACCCATCAAAGGTAAGGGAAAATTGCTGTGCAACAAACAGATTGAAACCCTCGAACCTATGTATAAACGTGAGCCAACCATTATCTTGTAAATCCTTACGGGCGTTATCAAAGAGTAACAGAGCTTGACTACCATTCGGCTCAATTCGCACCACCAGTGCCATAGAGAGGAGCACACGGTGAGTGATGTGAATGAGCCAGGGTTTGACTCATAGCATATGCAGGAGCATAATGCTCACATGCTTACCTGAAACTAGCAAGGGTGAAACAGGGATAGGGGTAAACATTAATGACATATCGTGCGAAGGTGGTGGAGCTAGTTCATACATGTATGACAGTCATATCTACAGTACAACTGCCGGTGCAAATAGCTATTCAACCCACTATCGTATAGGTTAACAATTATGTCATTCGCTCGACCAATGAAATCAATAGTAAGTGGATTAAACATTCGCACGAGCAATAGTTATAGTTTCAAAACCAAAGTAACAAATCAAAATGAATACCAAGTGTTGTATGAAATGATTCATACCAAGGGTTTAACCATAACACCAATGCTTTTTTATGTAACCAATGTGCCAAATGAATTGATCAAATAACATGTAAATCCAATCACTAATGCATCACAAACTCAATCCCTCATGAAATGAAATTACATAATCAATCAAAGAATGTCAAATGAGTATAGATCAAAAGGTCTTGCCAACTGTATAATGATAAGTAAAATGTAATGGGCATATCGACAAGAATGATAATGACAATTCAGTGACGATTCTAATGCGATTTCGAAAACCAACGTTTTCACGCTTACAATCGTGAAAACGGGAACCAAGGTAAGTGTGCAAATAATGCAAAAAATAAAGTGTCATTTTATTTGAGAATTGCGACGAAAATTAAGGTTTGCAAAACAATGGTGTAGGTAGCTTATAAGATAGTAGAAAAATGTGAATTGGCTGCCAACAATGGTGACACACTGGTAGAAGCAGTTATCTCTGCCAAAAGAACAAATTCAGATTAGGATAACGAGAAAAATTCTAACTCAAAAATAACAACCAGAAAATCGTGTAAACATCATCATTAACCAAATATTCCAGCAGTGTTTAAAGGATGAAAGCTGATAACAGTCTCAAGACAAGCTAGTTGCGATATTAAAGATAAAATCTCCAATACTGTTGATAGAGCCATTGCTTCCAGCATGCATCCATAGCCTCGACAGGGTTGCCATTTAACCCACTCTAACATCCGTATCTTGCCAAGAAGTTCTAGATCAGAATAAAGGACATTAAGAGGTTTCTTATTTGCAAATTTTCATATACCCGACATTTCTTCGCTGCCAGCGGGCCTGTTCAGCACCTCGACAAAGTTGTCTTGGCGGCATGCATGCATTTACCTGCTGCCAGCAGACCTGTTTAGCATCCCGACGGGTTTACAAGCACTTCCCACAGCTCTATTAATGATTTATTTTGTTTTGTTTTTCAAATATATATAGTTGAGCGGGGTGACGCTGAAAATTATGATATCTTAACATATTTTTTCAGACCTCAGCAATTTTTTTTAGAATTGTCCTTTATTAAGATCCAGAGATGTTTCATTTACAGAAGCAACTTTCTAAGGCAGGGAGACATCTTCTGAGTCATTCCCTTAAGGAATAGGGACAGCGTAAAGAGATAATGGATGATCCCAAAAAGCTTATGTTAGATATTGAAATCAGTTAACTTCTTTCAAACGACAAACTTTTTCCAATCACAGATGTAAATTTCAGAAGTATAGAATTGATGTTTATAGAATTTTCTTAGCAGTTATTTCAGCGAAGGAATTTTCTGTTTTCTTTGTCTGAATAGCTCAGTATACAGGTATGTGTATTTCCAAAAACACAAACTAATAAACTCAAAGGAGAAATCAAAAACAAAAAAGCAAAAGAAAAAGAAGCAAACAAAAAGCAAAATATGTACATAATGTACAAGGGTTGTCATCAAGCAAAGTATCTTTTCAGGGCTTGGCCATTTACCATATAAGTGTCAGGATGTCCCTCAAGATTCTACAATCGGAAAGAACTGGGACCCAACTTCTCATTAATTAAAAACGGTCCAAGCCATAAGTTTCGAAATTTCGTGTGCTCTCCCTTTCCCTCATGCGGTTTGT
>JZKD02S1660390.1:84156-109460 GCA_000966675.3 Picea glauca | reverse complement strand
CCAAAGACAACCAAGTTTTGAATGTTCATATCTAAAGCTTTTCTGAGACCTTGCAGTAAAGCCTCATATTCTGCAGTGTTATTAGTACATTCAAATTCTAGCCTACATGCAATCAGACTATACTAGATTACTCGCCTCAACTTAGTGCATCTAGCCCCTAGATCATAATTTCAAAATTTGAAGTTTGAAAAATTAGGGTTTCCTCATAAAGCCCTAAGTTGCAGTTGGAGTTGCAGTTTCAGAATCAGTTGCAGTATCAATTACAGTTGCAGTATTAGTTGAAGTATCAGTTGTAGTCACCCTTGAAGTTTTTAAGAATTGGTAATCATTACCACTACTACCAGATGGTGCCACTACCTGCAAATGCTATCAGAGGTATGTACTCACATATGTTTAAATTGTTAAGCTTTAAAGGGTATTTGCAGGAGAAGGGATCTCTTGCCATAGATCCAAAAGGATCTCAAGATTCAACACATTCAGAAGAATAATGCAGCCCATGTTTGATTATTATGATATGCATCTATTTGTTATGCCATTATTTTGATCTAGGTTGCATGTTGAAACTATACCATCATACTAACCTTTGGTCAAAATTAAAGTCAAGGTATTAGATGGATTAAAGTTGAGATCATGGAGTTTATTCTCTAACCCAACCTTCTGTCAATATAGCATATTGTCTTAATACAAAAGATAGGTTGAAAACATCACTTGTCATATTAAGTGAAGGAGACTTGGAAGAAAAGAAACACACACTCATTCTTGAGGAAAAGACTCCAGGTTCCAGGTTTGATTAATTAAGCTGATAGGATTCAAAATTACACATGACAAAGTTGATTACTACCCCTTTACAAGTAAACACTATAGTTGAGGTAGCAATGTTTGTAAAGTATTATACTTGGTAGCATGTGAGCATATTGAGATAAATGCTTAATGTAATAGATACAACTAACATCTCCTCTAGGAGAAACTTCTTGTGTTAATCCCAGGTTACCATGGAGGAATGTTTGATCATAACACTAGAAGAGTGTTGACCTCATTTCGTATTGTATTTCTTACTTTTGATCTTTGCTTCAGACAAGTCACACGTAATATCTCTAAAGGAGCTATTGTGATGATTATTCGTGTTTTTGTTTTATCTACTATTATCAAAAGAGTATTATTCTTGCTTGTTGTTTTGTTGACCTTGTTCAGGTCATAGGTGATAACCTTGAGGTAGCCATAGTGAAGGTTGCAAAAGGAAACATATTAGATGAGATATGAACCAGACTATGTACATGACCATATACATTCATGTACCCAAAGAGAAGAAGTCCAAGCTAAATCCTTTAGGAAGAAAGGATACAATGAATCTTCAAAGACCTCTCTAATAAGAGACAGATTGAGACAAGCAGAGACGTTGTCCCTCAAGAAGAGATAGTTTTTCAAATAACCCGAGAATCTTAGATGGAGATTGACAGTGAGACAATGCCTTCCCCCCCTTCAACAATTTAGAGGGAGACAGCCATTACTCCAGGCTATCTAGGATCTCCAGTTGATATGTTCAGAGATATTACAATAAGGCATACAATGCCTACCTAGACTCACTCTACAAGAGGCAGAGAAACATACAAGCCTCTCAAGGTACATTCCGAGAAAGAAAAAGAGGTTTTCGAGCTACCCTTCCGTCATGAGCCACCTCATTGATGTTGAGACTCCTTGCCTTAGAGAAGCAACAAGAGAACCGGTATCGAAAGATGCCATAATAGAAGAATGCCATTATATCTTAAAGAATGATGCATAAGATATTGTTCAGGGACCAAAAAGGGAAGTCCGTGGTAACTTCCAAGTAGATCTATAAGATAATGAATGTAGCTAATGGAAGTATCAAGAAATAAAAAATGATATCTATAGCCAAAGGTTTCTCATAAACATAGGGAGTTATCTATGATGAGACACTTGACCCAGTGAACCTAATACACTTCCATCTGTACTGCCATCCATGAGTTGGAAACTATAGTAGATAGATATATTCTTGATGAGTTTCAGCAAGAGTATTGCTGATCCAAACCTATACATTGTTGGTGACGATAACCTGATCATGATGACTTATTCAGAAAGCATTGTTGTTGGATACAAGTAATCCTCGACTTTTGAAATCAAGATGAAGAATCACACTACTTCTTGGGACAAGAAGTATGACAGAGGATTGATAAGATTTTCCTGAGTCAAGGAAAATATACAGTGAAAATATTAAAGAAGTTCATCATGAAAAAATGCAAAATCCATCGTGATGGACTTAAAGAAGAAGATTGATGATGGTTCAGAAAAGATTGATACACAACTAATTGGATCACTGATGTATTTGGTTAACACCAGACTAGATTCATACCATGCAGTGAATGTGCCTAGTCATTTCATGAGTCAACCAAGATAAACTCACTAAGACAACAAGAAAACATGTATTAAGATATATACAAGGCATATTTGGATATGGCCTGAGATATACCTCTAGTGTGAAACTGAGTATGCAAAATAGACCGATTCAGATTGAGCAGAAAGTACAAGTGGACAGAAAGAGCACATCTGATTGATGTTCTACCATGACGATTACTATGGTTTCTAAATGCAGCTAGAAACAAAACTCCATGTCCTTGAGTACAATAGAGACAAAGCATATAGCAGTGAATGAGTGGAGCAATGTGGCTTCACAAACTTCTAACAGATTTACTTGACCACAAAATGGATCCTATGATAATAATCAAGAAGTCATGTATAAAGCTCCTTAAAGAATCTAGTGTTTCCTATTAGATTGAAACACAAAGAGATATCCTTATGTCAGAGACATGATGCAAAGGAAAATCCTATACTTGTAGTACCTTCCTACACTTGAGCAGACTGTAGACATTTACACCAAATAGACTTGGTGAAGAACGCCTTTCGAGTTGAGAGGGAATATTGATGACTCCAGACAAAAACAAATTTCAGAGTACATCTGTATGAGACTTGGCTTGATGAAGAATGCCTCCCTAGATGAGAGGGATTTTTGATGAAATGCAGATATGGGAGACATCCTCCAGCTTACAAACATGTGAGATGTGGAATATAGCAGTTATGTGAGTCTTTCTCTCAGCTTACAAACCTAAGAGAAATCCCCTAATAAGGGTACATGGTTCCTTCCTGAGAAAAATCTAGGAACATAGAGATGACCTCCTCCATGATGTGAGTGAGAAGAAATTTAGATGATTATCCAGTGGAAAAGTGATCTGTTGAGTTAGGATGTGCCTATGGATGAGCACAAGGTGAACGTGAGAAATCCCAAAAGTGTTGGGCACATTGTCATGTGAACATAAATGAAGATCATGCGATAGCCTCGTTTGAGCAACAGATTTGACGAGATGAATCCAGATGATTCTCCTGTTGGTGGCAGTGGGAAAGAAGATCTGTAGAGTGGACATGCCTGTGGACGAGCACATGTGAACATGTGAAGACCTGGTTCATCTATGTAATGCAATGAATCATATCTATGACATCCCTATGGATTTTCCCCTAGTGGATGAGCACTAGTGGGTGTATTAGATCCTTTTCTCTATATATTGTTCAAGAGTCAGACTTACCTGTAACCCCAAATGTTATGTAAAGGGTACAGGTCGACCCCGCCTTAATGTGATTAACAATAAATGTAAAATATAATTAATATTAATATTAATATTAATTATAATAAATAATAAATATAATAATAAGTATATTTGACTTAGAGAGGTCGACCCTGTTGTGCCAATAGATGCCCTTGTTAATTGGTCAAAGTCTAATATAAGTAGGAGACGATTCTCCATTGTAGAATCATATCCTTCTTGTGTGTTTTGGAAATTCCAACAAGTACTTCTATTTGGAAAAGGTGTGCACCTCTCTTGGGCGCTAGTCTTCTAGGGCTTAAGCACCCTCTTGTGTGCTAAGTCATTCTTGGTGGTGAAAGGTCTTTCTCTTGAATAATATAGCAAAGGATTTGGCTAGGTTTTCTTCCCTTGTTGAGAAGGGTTTCCCAAGATATATCTTCTGTACTTGTGCATGTTGTTTCTTCTTGTGATATTAGTTGCTGCAACATTCTTGTTTATGGTTAAGACATGATGAAATTGAAATGAACTACATGCTTAACCTAATGCTTATGAAAAATCAACAGGAATAAGTAACTCCATGAATGATTCTTTGATTAACATGAGCCATACATAAATACATTGAGGAGATGACTCTTGGTTTCATCTTCCAAGACCTTCAATGACTCTTTACATTCACCTATGACTCTTCATATTTCTCCTAACTTAATATTTACAAATATATTTACAATGTACCTCAATACCTAATGATTATGTATCTAACATTCCCCCCCTTAACCCGAAGGGGTGTTTTTGAGTCCAAGTATCATTCTTGACTTTTCAATTTTTTCTCTTCCAAGCGCTTTGGTGAAGATGAATGAAATTTTCTTGTTTGAAGAACAATGTCTCAAGTGGAGAGTCTTGGTCTCTACATGATATTGAGTCATATGTTACTTTGTGTTGATGTGCTTGGTTCAATATGGAATCTAGGATTCTTGGCCAACTTAAAATTATTGTCACATAAAAGAGGAGTAGAATTCACCCATTCGTCCTGCAAATCTTCAAGTATTTTCTTGAGCCACAAAATCTCCTTTGTTGCTTTAGTAGTTTCCACATATTATCGCTCTATTATGGAATCTGTTGGAACTAACTATTTGCATTATCTCCATGAGACGAATTTTGATCCAAGGATCATGAGATATCCTAAAGTTAACACTCCATTTTCTTTATTCCCATAAAAGTTTGAATCAGAATATCCAATCAGGTTGAATTCATCCACCTTAGAATACTTGAGTCCAAAATATTGAGTTCCCTTCAAGTATTTTAGATCTCTTTTTGCAGCAGACCAATGTCCCTCACAAGGTTTTTGCATGAACCTGGAAATAATCCCAACCAGGAATGAAATATCTTGTATGGTGGTGGTAGGGTAGATAAGACTTCCCATAAGTTGTCTATACTTGGTTTCATCCTCAAATTGATTCCTTTATTGTGATGTGAGCTCCAAATTATATCCCATTGGAGTAGAGAGAGGGTTACACTCAACCATGCTCAACTTGTTAAAAAATTCTCCAATTTACTTCTTTTGGGAGATGAATATGTACTTTGGATTTTGAGTCACTTCAATTCCAAGTAGTAGTGAAGATGTCCCAAATTTGTCATCTCAAATCCTTTCTTCAATTATTTTTTTATGGATGCAATATAGCTTTCATTGTTTCCTGTTATCAACAGATCATATACATACACTACAAGATATACAACAATTTTTCCAACTTTCTTGACAAATAGAGTTTCATCATCAAGATTAAAATGCTTGAAATTCAATTTCATAAGACGCTCGGTTAGCTTTTCATACTAGGCTCGCAGTGTTGGTTTCAATCCATATAAGGATTTGATGAGTTTACATACTTTCTATTCTTGTCCCTTCACAACAAAAACTTATAACTGAGACATGAAGACATTTTGTTTCAAGTCTCCATTCAAGAAAGTAATCTTCACATCCATTTGATGAAATTTCCATCCATTCTGTGTTACTAAGACAAATAGAGAACAAATGGTAGCCCGTTTTGTTGTGGGGGAAAAAGTCTCCTCATAACCAATACCTTCTTTCTGTGCGAATTCTTTTTCCACAAGCCTCACTTTGTGCTTGTCAAGTGAGACATCTGATTTGTACTTGTTCTTGAAGAACCACTTGCATCCAATTGGTTTGTTTCTAAACGGAGGGTCCACCAACTTCCATGTCCCATTCTTGATGAGAGCATCATACTCCTTCTGCATGGATTCTTTCCACTCATCACAAGAAGCAACTTATTCAAAGGAAGTTGGTTCAAGGTTAGTAGATAAGTTAAATTCGTAATCATGAAATATCCATATCATCTACATCACCTAACTTTGATCTATCTACATCACCTCCATCTTATCTTGTAGAACTTTTGGTTCCTGTCTTTCCAACCTCATTAGGATGAACACTTTCAAGTGTCTTTATGAGCCAGTTTGGTGGACCTTGATGAGATGTTCTAGGTTGCTCCACTGATTGATATGGTGTTGCATTCCCATCAAGTTTCAACTGTTCAATCCTCTCAATCACATCATCCAATTGAATTTTGTGTTCTTGTGAAGTAACTAGATCTTCTTCACGAGGGGGGAATGGTACTTCAAAAGGAGATTCCAAAGATTGATCAAAGATAGGTACCCCCCCTTCAAGATGTGGAATCTCATCATCAAAATCATGATATGTCTTAACATGGGTGAATTTATCTAGATGATCAATCTGTCTCTCAACAATCTTGACATTCTTGGTGGCTTCAAGAAAAATCACATCTATGGAAAGAACAAAATTCTTATTTACCTCATCATAAATATTATATACCTTGGTGGTATTTGAGTACCCCAACAATAATCACTTCTGATTCCTTGCATCAAGTTTGTTTCTTTGTTCCTTGGGAATTATGACATAGCAAGTGGAACAAAATACCTTGAGATGCCTCATTGAAGGGATGTGTCCATACCAAATTTCATAAGGATTTTTGTTCCCAAAAGCATGAGGTGGACTCCTATTTTTCACATATACTTCACATAGAACTACATCATCTCAAAACATCAATTTCATATTTTTGAAAACCATCATGGAACGAACCATATTTAAGAGGGTCTTGTTCATTCTTTCAGCTACACCATTATGTTGAGGATTTATGGAACAATGGTTTATTGCTTGATCCCATGTTGGCGGAGGTAGCTTTCAAACTCATTTGAAGTATATTCCCTTCCATTATTAGTACAAAGAGTACCAATACGAGATTGAGCTTCATTTTCAATCCATAGATGAACATTTTTAAAAGTTTTAAATGCTTGAGATTTCTATTTCAACAAATACACTCAACACATCCTGGTGTAGTCATCAATAAAAGTCATGATATATCTATTGCCATTAACAAATGGAATAGGCATGGAGACACACAAATTAGAATGTATGAATCCATTTTTTATACATGCTTTGGAAGTGGAATCATGGAAAGGTTGTTTTCTATGTTTTCTAAGGATACAAGCATCACATTACTTCAATTTGCTAGGAATAATAAGAAAACTAGAAATACCATTATTTTTCAACAAACAAAGGATGCATAATTAATGTATCAAAATATAACATGCCATAAGAGACTTGATGGCAATGTACCTTCATCATGGAAAGAGAGGTACACAAAATT
Organism: Picea glauca; assembly: GCA_000966675.3. Classification (NCBI taxonomy): domain Eukaryota; kingdom Viridiplantae; phylum Streptophyta; class Pinopsida; order Pinales; family Pinaceae; genus Picea; species Picea glauca. The sequence continues at coordinate 102,190 of JZKD02S1660390.1, read as the reverse complement.
CTATGCATTAGTAGATGTCCCTTTCAACTTCAACAATCTCCCAATCTCCACTCCTGTTATAATGACCATGTTGTTAGAATTCTTCCTTATTTAAACTTTGCCACCAAATATATGAATAGAGTGTCCTTGTTGTCGAATGTGCACAAGAGACAACAATTCCCTTCATAGCTCAAGAAGATATAGCACATCATGCAGAAGAAAAATTGGAAATCCAGGCAATTTAAGCTTGTTAATGCCAATTCCTGAAGGTTTGAGACTTGATTTATCTACAAAATAGACTATACCATCTACATTATCATTGAAATATTCAAAGAATTCTCTCCATATGTGCATGTGGCATGTTGCACCTATGTCAATCAGCCATGCATCTCTCCAAGAAGAAAATAAAGTGTTAAATAAATCTTCATTTATTTGAATATTGCAATGGGAAATAATATAATGAGAAGATTCAAGTGATTTACCTTTTTCCATATCTAATATTTTATCTTTGTCTTCTTTCTGATATTTTTTTTATTTGATCTTCTCCCAAGGGATTTTGCATGTCTTTGCCTCATGTTCATTCTTTCCACAATGGACACCATGAAGATCAGAGTTCTCATAAGGATTGTGCCTACCCCTCCTCCTTTGAAATTATTTTTTCCATGTCCTCTTTTACTACCTTCTCCTATATAAGAATCATGTGATTGATTCTTCCCATTTGGAGTAAGGAACACAGTCTCTCCAGTGGGATGAACTATCTACTTTCCAAAATATTTCTCACATTTTGCAACTTTCTCCACCAAAGAGTCAAATGTGATGGACTTCATTTGGCCACTATCTTGTAGGGATTCAGAGTAGTGAAAATATGTAGGGTAAAGGGCCTCATGCTTGGTATTCGTGAGGCTAGATAAAATATCATAATAGACGTTGATGTTCATCATTATTTCCAAATGCATCCCCACTATTGTTCTCACAAAATTATGAATGCACTCAGCTTCAATAACCCTAGTGTTACTTCTATAGAGCACATCAACAAACCCCAATCCAACGAGAGGTATCGAGTCTAAATCCTCTAAGAATAAATTAAGAGATGAATGCCTACCACTCTCCATATTATTATTATTATTCTATGCCCTCTAATTTTCTAGAAAAACTAAAACCAAATTCCAAGAAAAATTCCTAACAACAATAGAAACAAAACTCGTATTGGTCACCGTGAAGAGCATGTATGTCACCTTATCTATAAATATGGGCATCTAGGACTCACCGTCTCTGGAAATTTTCCCAACAGGACCACAGAATCCCTGCAAAACTCTAGCATAAGGGCACTTGAAACCCTAGTTAGGGTTTGTTGGAACTCCCAACACTGGATGAACTTCAAAAATTGCTTTAAACTTGTGGGGATTTCATCATAATCCAATCACAAGAAGCCATTGAGGTCATTGGAGACCAATGAGATGGTGTATGAATATGTCGACACCACTTATGCAATTTTCATTTGAGACCTAAAAAAGCAAATGATTTTGTTTTTTTCCTAGTGATTGACGGGGAATTGTAGGCCCTGTAAATGCCATACGCCAATCCTGTGATTGCTGCAACACAAAGAATGAGATTTATTCATCCTTTTGGAATGAAATCAAGAAAATTATTCATCTTCTAGGTGATCATATGAAATCTCTCCTCCATGGTTGAATGGTAGGAGGAAAATTGTCATGGTCCAGTCTCACAAACAGGATGGGGGAGAGGATATCTGAGAAGCAGGAGATAGAATATGTTACACTAGGAGATGGAGAGTGTTACATAAATATTCCCCTGTGGACATGTGAACTTTCCCTTGGATTACTGACCCTATACCAAGACAAAAACAATCATTTGGAAAATACCATTCTTATAAACTCATTTTTCTTATCGAAAAAGAGAGAAGAAGGTAAAGTAGGAAGTACTTTGTTTATGACATTTGTCCTAGTTGCTCCTATTCACAAGCGTAATACAACTCCCGACGCAAATCAATACTTGCAATGAACAACAAGAAACAAGTGAATTCCTTCTACTCTAATGGATTATGCAAAGAAAATTCATCTATGCAAATTGAGTTAAACATATACAAGAACATGAAACCACATACTTGAAGGAAATAGGCCAAGTATATTAGATGACAAATTTAAGAAGAAACTTACAATCTTCAGATGATGTTTCAAAAGCCTCTCCAAGTCCTCCTTGTCCAAACCTTGCTCAAAAGATCCACAATCAAAATAACAATGCTTTTTTGATTTTCTCCTCATGTTTTACCATGTGAATGCCTCAATTTATAGGCTTTGAGAGGCTCAACTTCCTTGGGTATATTTGAAATTAGTTTAGGATATGGCTCCAATAGTTGTGATATCTTCCTTAGATGCATCCCTAGACTTAGATTTGAGCCAAACCAACTCGATCCATCCATAACTGTCTTTAGAAGAAAATGGGATTTCTTCCAAGATTTCCTCAACCAACTCAGTGCTCCCTTAGAATGGGAAACAAATCCTTACAACGCTCCCCTTGAGATGGATAAGGAGCGCTAGTGCTCCTTGTGTATGAGTGGGGAGCATTATTCTTCCAAAAAGTTACCAAAATGAACAATTCCCTAGACAAACATTTGTTTCAAATATCAGATGATGGGAATTATTCTTCTAACATGTTTTAGGGGTTGTAGCAAGAGTTTTCATGGTGTCATTCGTGATGCGTCACTTTGGGAAAGAGAATCCGACACTTGCGACACTTATGACACTTGCGACAATGATAATGTGACACTGTCAAAGTGAGGAATTTTGATGTGTAATAGATTTCCCCTCAAAGTGTGAAGTCAGAAAATGAATGTTGATGGCCAAAACACTTTGTAGATTCTTCGAAGCAATGGTATGGAATTGGGGAACCTGGTGTTGGTTGTGGAGCTTGATTATCTTCCTGATTCATAGGTCTTTGTTTTCAGCCATATTTATACCCCATGAATACTTTACACCCTGGAAGAATGTACACTCCTCCATGCGGGGGAGTGTAGAGGGGGGTTACCCCCTTTGTGGGGTTTGGGGGAAAGCGGGCCCCCGATGGGGGTTCGGGGGACAGTGTTCCCTGATGGGGGCTCAGGGGCTAATTCCCCGAAGGAAAAATTTCCTTGTAAATATATATTGTAATTTTATAGTAAATCTAGACCATTCATTATAAGGTCACAGATCTGACGATAGAACTTATGTTAGGGTTTTTTTCTCTAGAAGGAAATCGTCTTTTATGAGGGAAATGTATTGAAGCTATGTATCATTTCAAATATTGTTTTTTGAGAGAGGAGACCGTGAGAGAAAGAAGAGGAAGTTACAATGGTTATATTGTAGGTTGTATCCCTTCATTTGTTGGATAATAATAAAGGAAGGACCTAGCAATTTCTCTGGTGGACGTAGCCCACACTGGGTGAACCACATTTATCTGTGTCTCTATTGTATTGTGTATCTTCTGTGTTTTATTTCCACATTTTTTTATTTTATTGCTCTGCAATCCTGTTTTTCTAACAACTGGTATCAAAGCGAAAGGTAAATCGCAGGAAAAGAGGGTTCTTGGTTCAAGTGGGAGCATTGGTAGAAGATGGAAAGTTTAGGGTCGAGAAATTTAACGGCCAAAACTACCAATTATGGAAGATGGAGATGGAATATTATTTATATTAGAAGGATCTATTCATACCTTTGGGTGGAATAAAAAAGAAGTCAACAGCCATGAAGGAAGAAGAATGGGAGGTTCTTGACAGAAAGGCACTAGGAACAATACGACTGAGCCTGGTAGTGTCAGTGGATTTCAATATTTCGAAAGAAAAGACAATGAAGGAGTTGATGGATGCATTGGCTAAACTATATGAAAAACCCTTGGTGTCCAATAAGGTATTTCTAATGAAGAGATTATTTAATATGAAGATGTCAGAAGGTGGGTCTATTGCAGATCATTTAAATGAATTTAGTACAGTTACTAATCAACTAAGCTCTGTAAAAGTGGACTTTGATGATGAGGTGAGGGCTCTTCTAATATTGTGCTCATTGTCAAAAATCTGGAACGACTTGGTCATGGCTGTAAGTAACTCTGTCTCTAGTTCAAACACTTCAGAATTTGATGATGTTGTTAGTGTTATCCTTAGTGAGGAAATGCGATGGAAAAGCACATGTGAGACATTAGGTAATGCGTTAAACATGGAGAAGAGGGGAAGACAAAAGGATAGAGGAAAGGGCTCAGGGAACCACGAGAATTCTAGGAAGGGAAGATCCAAATCCATATTTGGAAAGATAGAGTGATGGAATTGTGGGAATAAAGGACATCTAAAGAAAGATTGCAGAGCTCCAAAGAAACAAAGATATGGACAACACGAGAAAAATCAGGAAGCAAATGTAACATGTGATGTGTTACAATATGCTTTGATTCTTTCCGTAGATAATATTTCTAAGTCTTGGGTAGTAGATTCAGGGGCTTCATTTCATGCCACACCCCATAGGAGAAATTTTCTAGATTATGTTCAAGGTGATTTTGGACAGGTTCATTTGGGTGATGATGCACCATGCAAAATTGTTGGAATGGGAAAGGTAAAAATAAAGCAAAGCAATGGAAACCAATGGTTGTTGAAAGAGGTAAGATATGTTCCATATCTAAGGAAAAATATAATTTCAACATGGCAGTTTGAAAGTGAAGGTTGCATATCCCTATTTATAGATAAGGTGTGGAAGGTCACCAAAGGATCATTGGTGATAGCAAGAGGAGAGAAGGTAGGTACATTGTATTTATGTACTGGTAATACTGACTCTTCTATCTCTTTATCTTCTACAGGAGTGGATACACCATCATTGCATCATAGTATTGGACACATGAGTGAGAAGGGGATGCAGATACTTCACAAAATAAATTTGTTTCTAGATCTTAAACAAATTGATTTGTGTTTTTGTGAGCATTGTGTTTATGGAAAACATAAGAGAGTTAGATTTCTCAGAGTCCAAAAAGAAAAGAAGAGTGAAAGGTTAGAGCTTGTGCATACAGATGTATGGGGACCACCTCAGGTATCATCTCTTGGTGGCTCTTGTTATTATGTTACTTTTATTGATGATGCAACTAGCAAAACTTGGGTTTATTGCATTCGACAAAAATCTAATGTTTTTTATACTTTTAAGAAATGGAAAGCATTGGTTGAGAATGAGACAAGAAAAAGGTTGAAGTGTCTCAGATCAGACAATGGAGGTAAGTATTGCATCAAGGAATTTGATGATTATTGTTCATACCACGGGATTCATAGAGAAGAAAGTTCCAAGAATACCACAAGAAAATGGTGTGTCAGAAAGGATGAATAGGACAATCATGGAGCATGCAAGGAGTATGATATTGCATGCTGGTTTGCCCTTATAGTTATGGGCAGATGTTGTAGATATTGTTGTTTACTTAATAAATAGAATACCTTCAAGCTCTTTGGATGGTAGAATTTCATATGAGGCATGGATAGGTAAAAAGGTAAACTATTCTTTTTTGAAGACTTTCGGTTGTGAATCATTTGTCCATATTGATAAAGAAAATAGAACAAAGCTTGAGGAAAAATCCAAGAAGTGTACCTTTATTGGATACGATGTTAATGATTTTGGTTATCGCTTATGGGATTATGAAAATAACAAAATCATTAGGATTAGAGATGTCATATTCAATGAGAAGTTCATGTACAAAGATCAGTTGCAGGAAAAGAAACATGAAAAAAAAAACCAGAATACACAATGGTTGATGAGATCACTGAAAAAGAAATTCCAAAGGTACTTGAAAATCATAATGTACAAAAACAGGATCAACAAGTACCTCAAACTCCTGCAAGTGTTTTTAGAAGATCTGCCAGGTTAAGTATAACCCCTGAACGATACTCTCCTTCACTGTATTATTTATTGTTGATTGATTCTGGTGAATCAAAATGTTATGAAGAGGCAATGCATGTAGACACCAAAAAGAAGTGGGATCAGGGCATGAAAGAGGATATGGATTCCTTGGTAAATAACCAGACTTGGGACTTGGTTCAGTTTCCTGCAGGAAAAATAACATTGTAGAATAAATGGGTTTACAAGTTGAAGGAAGAAGATGGAGGAAAAAACAAGTACCAGGATAGACTTTTTGTAAATGGGTTTGCACAAAAGAAAGGTATATATTTTCATGAAGTATTTTCTCATGTTGTTAAAATGACTTCAATTAGGACTATTTTAAGTCTTATGGCAATAGAAGATTTACATCTTGAACATTTAGAGGTAAAAACAAATTTTCTCCATGGGGATTTGAAGGAAAAGATTTATATGCAACAACCATAGGGGCATGAAGTCAAAGGGAAGGAGAATTTGGTATGTATGTTTCATAAGAGATTGTATGGCCTAAAGAAAGCTCCAAGGTAGTGGTATTTGAAGTTTGACAGGTTTATGACAAAACAAGGTTATAGTAGATGTCATTCTGATCACTGTGTTTAGTTTAAAAGGCTAGAAAATGGAAGCTATATTATCTTGCTATTGTATGCAGATGACATGATTGTTGCAGGGTCTAATATGAAGGATATAAATGTCCTCAAGAAGAAATTAGCTGATTCATTTGCGATGAAATATTTGGGTGCTGCAAAGAAAATCCTTGGTATGAGAATAACAAGAGACAAGAAAAATCGCAAATTGACATTGTCTCGGAGTGAGTACATAGAGAAGGTGTTGGAGAGGTTTAGAATGCAGAATGCAAAACCAGTTAGTACACCTTTGGCCAACCATTTCAGATTAACTAAGGAAATGTTTCCTAAGACACGAGAGGAGATAGAATACATGTCCAAGGTCCCTTATTCATCAACAATTGGCAACTTGATGTATGTGATGGTTTGCACAAGACCATACATTGCACATGCAGTGGGAGTTGTGAGCAGGTATATGAACAATCCAGGTAAAGAACATTGGGAGGCGGTCTAGTGGATTCTCAGGTATTTGAGAGGTACTACTACTCATGCATTATGTTTTGAAGGTTCATACACTATTCTATAGGGATATGTTGATTCAGATATGGCAAGTGATAAAGATAGAAGGTGGAGCACCATGGGGTATCTTTTTACTATAGGTGGAACAAAATTAAGTTGGATTTCGAAACTGCAAAAGGTTGTTTCACTTTCAACAACAAAGGCAGAGTATGTTGTTGCTACAGAGGCTAGTAAAGAGATGATTTGGTTACAGAGGTTTGTGGAGGAATTGGGAAAGAAGCAAGATAATAACATGTCTTACTATGACAGTGAGAGTGCCATTCATATTTCAAAGAACTTAGCCTTCCATTTGAATACTAAGCACATACAAATCAGGTACCATTTCATATGATTAGTCTTGGAAGATGGACATTTGAAGTTGGAAAAGATACACACTAGCCAGAATCCTGCAGACATGTTAACTAAGGGAGTAACTAGGGAAAAACTGAGTTCTTGCTAAGTTTCATATGGTCTTCAAGAATAAATACAAAGATGAGAAATTTTCCAGGTCCAAGAAGGATCATAGTCCAAATTATACAATAATGGTGGAGTTGTTGAGATCAGTCTCCAAGTGGGAGATTGTTGGTTGTGGAGCCTGATTATCTTCCTGATTCAGAGGTATTTGTTTTCAGCTGTGTTTATACCCCATGAAAACTTTACACCCAGGAAGAATGTACACTTCTCCACGCAGGGTAGTGTAGAGTGGGGTTACCCCCTTTGCGGGGTCTGGGGGCAAGCGGGCCCCCGAAGGAAAAATTGCCTTGTAAATGTATATTGTAATTTCATAGTAAATCTGGACCGTTCATTATAAGGTCACATATTTGATGGTAGAAGTTATGTTAGGGTTTTTTTCCCTAGAAGGAAACCCTCTTTTATGAGGGAAATGTATTGCGGCTATGTATCAATGTGAATATTGTATTTTAAGAGAGGAGACTGTGAGAGAGAAGAGGAAGTTACAATGGGTGTGTTGTAGGTTGTATCCCTTCGTTTGTTGGATAATAATAAAGGAAGGACCTAGCAATTTCTCTGGTGGACATAGCCCACACTGGGTGAACCACGTATATCTGTGTCTCTATTGTATTGTGTATCTTTTGTGTTTTATTTCCGCATTTATTTGATTTTATTGCTCCGCGATCCTATTTTTCTAACACCTGGTAGAAGCTGCAGACAACCATCAAATAATGTTAACATGTGTTCCATTCCTTAGGCAATAATACCTATGCTTGGACTACAAGTGACTCAAATTATGGCCGCCAATAAGTACATTGCGGATCCATAATAATATTGACTAAGGAGATGGCCATTAGGGATAAAATGTGGATCCATCTCTCTATGACCTGACTTGATCGCAACCACAAAAGAATATATAGTGGAGCTACGATGTGATAAGAACATAGCCACATACTAATACAAAGTGGATCTATGTCAAAACATGTGTATCAGTCGGATAGTCGCCATTGCAACCTAAGTAAAGTATATATGTAGATGAATTCTCAACCTAGGGTCTTCGTCCCGATCCTTATAACAGTACGATTTTGTTCATGTGAATAGATGATTTGATGTCAAACATGACATAAACCACTTGATTACTGTTCATTGATGTATATCATTAAAAAGTGTGAAATAAATCACCATTGATGTCAATGATTTCCAAGGTACTTTTAAAGTACAATCCAACGAATGTGAAAAATGAGTTGAAGTTGAACATTTGTGGAACCAGTCAGTCAAGGGTCATTAATAAATACCCACTTCCGAATGCAAGGAGGCCTGCCATTGAGACATGCAGGTCCCAAGGTACTGATGTGTTACTAAGTCTATTTCCCGGATAATTTGTTGAAGTCGTCAGGAAAAGACTCATTGAAGGAGGGATTGTTATATCCCCCATCAATCGACACGAAAATTGTCACAGGAAGGTGATAAGATATAATAGATGAAAACAGACTGACACATGTATGGGAACTGTTAACTTTGTGGATGGTTGAATTTTGAGGAAGAAACTTCCCTTGAACACTGAGGCATGATGTAAGACTTGGCATCATAAAATCAAAGTGGACCAAAACATAATGTAGTGAGTGTTGAGGCATTCTTCGGATGGGTCAAAGGAATAGAAAGACTCATAGGATTGCTTCAGTGTGGAGGTTTAATGGATTATCTAAGTGTATGGAAAGAAGTTTAAATAAGTGTCATGTTCAAGGGTGACTGCAAGAGATACCTGGAAATTTGTCAAGAAACTTGACTCACTTCCTTCAATTTATCCCCCATCCAGATAAATGAGTACCTATTTTTTATTTAACGAGCCCGAGGAGGATAACACATGCTCGATATAACTCACCTTCGGTAAGTTCCTCTTCCTTTATTTAACGAACTAGAAGAATTAAGTGTTCGTCCTCAAATGGGCCCTTCAATGTGTAATTTTGCGAGTCCATAGAAGGAAAACTTGGTTGTTTTTCATGTTTAGGGAATTTGAAAATAACTTAAAGAAAACTTTGGGTTTGTTCTTTTTCGTGATTTTTAGTCTCCGAGGTCTGAAAAAGTATAAAATGATACGACAGAGAACTCTTCTAGTCGAGACTTACTAGAGTGTTCCTTTTTTTTAGTTAGTATGCTGGGATAGAAAAAGTGATAACCTAACGCCCAACATACGCCTCTTCATAATTTGATAAGCGCAAAGTATGACAAAGTTTGCTCAATAACATCACAAGGTCATCAAAAAATATCTACTTCTTAAATTCCTGCATAATGAAGTTGTTATGGGCAAAATATATTAGCAGTTTCTTTAAAAATGACAAAAAAATAAAAAAATAAACTTTATAAAATGTGAGAAGGAGGAAAAAATACTAAATTTGGAGATATTAAAAATCAATTAGGGAAAAAGTCATTTTCACCTTTTGTTTTACTATTCTCCTTTTCCTTTTGAGTTTGTTCCCCTTTTGGAGTGATTTTCGGGCGTTGATTGTGATAATTGTGGGAGACCATTTGCAATTCCGTCTGAATCAGGTTGGTTCTCTCACCTTTCTCATTCATTTATATGTTTTTTTGGTTGGGTATGTGTTATATTCTTTGCATGTGTGTGTGTGGGCACGTCAGATATGACAACTGTGTTTGACGATCCCTCGCACTAGTGATTTGTTTGTGCCATGTGCGCCGGGCGCTTTCCTAGGGGCGTCCTAGGGGGGGGCAGGTATGCCCCCCTTGGTTATGTGCAACATTTTGGGGAAACGCCCCGAAAATATTTTTTGGGGCGATTTTGTAAATTAATCCCAGATTAAGGGATTAGGGTTTTGGTATCTACAGAATACCTAAAAACATTGTCTATATTGTATGGTGAATGGTGAAATTCGATATAATGAATATAAGAAAGGTTTTCTCGATTAAGGGTTTCCAGTATAAAATCTCTGTGTACTCTGTGTATGAGCCATTGATTAATTTATGTCTTGCTTAAGAATCTATATGCATTGCTTTACTTCGCAGGTTTAAAACTTACATGGGGTTATGGGCCCACGACGCTTCTGCTGTGCCACACCTTTGGTTTTACTATTCTCCTTTTCCTTTTGAGTTTGTTCCCCTTTTGGAGTGATTTTCGGGCGCTGATTGCGATAGTTGTGGGAGACCATTTGCGATTCCATCCAAATCAGGTTGGTTCTCTCACCTTTCTCATTCATTTACATGCTTTTTTTTTAATCTAATTTCAGCCTTTAATTTATGAGCTTAGGCTCCTTGGAAATCCCTAGGCGTCGAACAAGATAAAAACTCCCTTAAGTGATCGAGGGGAGGGTTGATCAAGATTTCAACGCCCTAGTATGTGCATTTGGGGAGCGTTAGCACTCTATTCTTGCCTTCTAAGGAGCGCTAGGTACAAATTTTTTTTTTTAGGCTCAAAAAAGGCAATTCTTTTCTTTGAAAATTTAGCTAATGTGATTATTTTATCAATTTGTAGGTTTTGCACATAGCCAATCATGATTGAGTGGAAATAACGAGAACATGAGTTTGATGACATGGATTCCTTACAATATCCTCAAGCGAGGGTAGTTCTGCGAAACGGTGGCTTGCTAAAATACTTCAAGTTGCAAAATATGAGAAAATAAGTTCTTCTACTTGAGTATTTGATCGGGTTATGGGATAATGATGAGAAAACATTCTGTATTGGGTCACACATGCTTGATATTGACATGGATGATGTGTATTTCCTAATGGGGCTCTCGAGGAGAGGAACACCTATTCTTTTGCCTGGACATTAGTCTACCCCATAGCCAACAGAGGCATATGTTGCCCAATATTGTATACCAGGGTCACGCTTGGTAGGAGGGAGGATTGTCATTAAAGACATGATGGACTTATCTCTTCGATCCATCCTATTTGTTATCACAAAACTGGCAGGAAGTACTAGTGCCCATCTTGCTTCTAAGTCCCAAATATCCTATGTTATTCAATGCTTGGAGCCTAGGATTTTTAACTAGAGTGCAATGTTTTTAAGGAACATTAAGGAGAAAATATCCCAATGTCAAATAGGTAGGTAGAAATAGTTTGGGTACGGATCCTTCTTAGTTTCATTTTTCTTGGAGGGAGTTCCACAGATGCAACCACATGTTACATTGATAGCACGCCCTGTGACTGAGATCTGTATGGAGCAGTGGACAAGTATTTCCCCTAGATTGGGAAATGAACCCTCGGCCTTTCGATTTACCACTGACTTCTTTGCATGGTGGAGGAGGAAACTTCTGGTGATAGAGGATTTCTCATATGATGGGGTGGACTTTAGGGGCAATGCAGATTTAGTGCTTCTTGAGGGTACACAGTGGGATGCATCAGGTACGAAAGATCATAACCTTGTAACAATATTTTGGTTTTTATATGTTTTTGGTTGTACGACGAGGGATATAAGTCATTTTTTTTCATCATGCAGACAGAGGTGCATTACGTCTAGTAGAGATGACGACACTAGGATGTCGTGGAGATGCTAAAGAAACGACATAAATTGACATTGGAGTAGGACTTTGAGAGGTGGAGAGGAACCTTTGTGGTTTGACCATGGGCATTCCTTCCATGAGGATACGATATGTACCCTTACATCTTCAGAGACATATAGTCGAGAAACCTGAAGGTATCAATCATTTGCTACGATGAGTGGCGAGAGATGTCACGTGCTATGTCGAGCACAATGTGGTGCAAGGGAACGAGTAGAGTCTCCAAACACTTTTAGTCTTTTATGATGATTCTATGGGTATAAAGGCCCATGTTTTTCCTTGTTATGTACTTTTTGGATGATGTATTTTGACAAAACTTTTGCTATCAGGATTATATATAAATGAATTTTGCGGTGGCTACTTATATTGCATTTTTTGTTTTATGTGATGTTTTTATTTATATGCTTTATGTCCCAAATATTTATCTGTGCACAATGTACCAATCTAACATATAATTTTCTAACGAATCCATAATCGTATTGAGTTGTCTTGATATATGTCTATATTCTAGAAATTCAAAAGATATTTCGAGACAACAAACCCTTAGATGGAGACGTAGCAAAAATGGATTACGAACAATGTATTCATGGTTTGGTTGAAAGACCACAAGTTGAGAAGGAAGGTTGATAATCAATTGAGATATACCTAGAGAAGAAGTTTCAATTAAAATTCCAATGACAACATGGTATTTTGCGACATTATTGGTTGCAGATCTGAGGCAACTTCCTCCTGAACTCACTAACTCGCCAGAGTGGTAAATGACCCAAGATGCATAAGTGATATTTTGGGTATGAAGAATAGTGCCATCAACAAACCCAAAACAGATGGGAAAGGATGATGTCATCTGCGCATTCAATTAAAAAGCAAAGTATAAGTGGTTGGGGCAAAACTCATGCATGTAAAAGTAAAGACACACCATATCAAAAGCATTTAGTACAATAATGTACAAAGCACACATGTGAGATATTCTGTGCATAGTACTTCTTTAGGTAAAGCCCATTTCAGGGCTCACTGAGAGATAATCCATTGTAATCCACTAACTCGTAGGAACCTCTCTGTAACACACGTTTTACGATGTATGGCCCGTGCCACATGGGTTCTAAATTTCCTGCCCCAAGTTTGTCATGATATTGATCATATACCAGGACCAGATCTCCTTTTGTGAAAGTGCGAGGTTGGACGGACTTATCATATTGATTTTTGATGCATTTTTTATATGTCTTGTTGATGAGAGAAACATTGCGACGAGTTTCATCCATCTTGGTTAGATATAAAAATCATTCCTCTTCAACAAAAGTTTGGGGTAGGAGTTCTATAGTCAGTTTCAAAGAGGGAATCTCACATTCGATCAGTAATACTACTTCTAATCCATATATCAACTGGAAGGGTGTAAATCCAGTGGTGGTTTTAACTTTCGATAAGCCCAGAGTGAAAAGAAGAGATGCAAATGCCAAGAGGTTTTGTTCACTCCCACCATGCGTTGAAGAATGGTTTTTAGGACTTTGATGATGGCTTCAACTGGTCCATTTTCTTGAGGATAGTAAGGGGATGAATTTTCATGGTGAAAACCTAACTTGATGTGCAATCCGCCCATCATATGGTCTGGAAATGGGCTCCATGATCAATTACAATATCTTGTGGAACACTAAATCGAGCGATGATATGATTGAACACAAAAAGTGTTGCATTTCAACCATTGTTAAGGAATTTAGGATTAGCCTCAACCCATTTAGTAAAATAATCGACAACAACAATAATATAATTGTGCCCCCCAACTGAGGTAGGCTTAAATTACATGAAATTGATACCCCATTTGGAAAAGGGGCTGATGGTGACAATGGGATGAACTGGAGTGGGTTGGGTACGTGATTTCTTCTGAAATATCTGACAAAGTGGGAATTTTTTAACTCCCTCAATGCAATTTTTGAATATGGAAGGCCAAAAATACCTAGCATGCAATATTATTTGGGTTGTAGCCATCCCAGAAAGATGACCACCACAAGATCCAAGGTGAAAATATGATCCAGGTTCATATCGGTGGCCACTCACCTTTTCCAACTGGCTCAAAACAGTTTTATGGCAATTTTGGTAATTTACTATTTTTAGCAGTGTTTTGGGTCCTGAAACTTTCGAAGCCGTTTTGAGGCCCTAAACAACATTTTTTGGGAAAATAGTGAGAAACATGTAGGTTCCTTTTATGTTTCCCCCAAAATGAATCTCCTTGACGATGCCTTTCCAATGGGCTATCATGTGCCTAAAACGAAGATCATATGCAAAAGTTACGACCCCGGGAAGTTGATGTACTAACTTACCCAAGCTGGGCCCACATGAATTTTGGAACTTCATCTCCTAGGGTTAGGTTTTTGGATGTATAGGGTTTTTGGCATTCATGTTTATTGTTAAAATTCCTTCAGAGCCTCATTGTAATGATCTTCTTGCGAATGAGCACAGTCGTCACATCTCTTCTCAGAGATAAGCCACCACCATTCCAACAAGCTTGTTTTCCGCTGCATTTTATAGTTTCATCTTATTTCCTTATTAAATAAAAAACCAGTTTTACTGTATATCTGTTATTTTTTGTTAAGAACTTGTTAATAATCTGTAGTCATTTCGTTTTGCTCATAAAATCCGGATCGCAGTCATTTAAAACTTGTTCAACCTCTTCATGGGTTAATCAATGTTGTAAAACAATATCAATGCCAAGGTGGTACAAAGTGTCACCAATGATAAGGTAGTGCTTTGAATGGTGTCTAATGTGATGTCATTCATAACGTGAAATGCCAAGCTGAAAGCGTTGGGTCTGGAGATAGAGAAGAATGTCTCCATACCAAGGATCGAACGTACTAATGAGGAACAATGATTCATCGGGAAGGGAATCAAGGGAATCATTGGGCTCAATATTCTCATCAATATGGGGAAGATCACAAATTAATTCCGCAAAAGCCAATGATTTTTTAACTTTGGATTTAGCAAACTTGAGATCGAATTCTTGGAGAATGATGATTCATTTCAAATATTTTCCCCCAAGTACTTGACGAGTCAGGATGTGGTACATGGGGTTTGATTCTGCAATCACTGTGGTAGTGCGTAACATCATATAGTGGAAAAATATTTTGAGAACAATAAATACTTCCAAAGCCAACTTTTCGACATGTGAATATCGAAGTTCTGGACCTGATAAACTCTTACTTAAAATAATAGATCACATGTTCGGTGACATCATCATCCTCTTGTACTAATACCATAGCAATAGTGGAAGCATAGGCAACCAAATAAAAGATGTAATCTTTCGCATAGTTGGGTGGATTCAAAAATGGTGTTTTCATTAAAGCATGCTTGAGATCATCAAATGAGTGTCGAGCAGTTGCATCACGGATGAAAGGGGAATTTTTCTGCAACAATCTCATGAATCATTTAGTAATTTTGGCATAATTGCATATAAAAAGGAGGAGAAAGTTTGCCTTCCCTTGCAAACTTTGTAGTTGGGTAAGTTTATTGGGAGGGGGTAAAGTGAGAATGGCTTTGACTTTTAAGGGATCACCCTAATCCTATCTTTGGATACTACGAAGAAGCCAAGGAGTCACCATGATTCAACAAAAAAAATGCATTTATGGGGGTTCAAACATATGTTGTAAAACCCACATCTAAGAAATATGGCCCTTAGATGACCAATGTGGTCTCGTCGATGAGTTGAGTGAGCTGGCAAGTCATCAAGAAAAGGTTAAACGATATGCTTGATGTCATGGAATGAATATGACATAGCCCGTTGAAAAGTGGCTCCAACATTTTTAAGGCCAAAAGGTAATTTTTTATAGGCGAAAGTCCCCCATAGGTAGATGAAGGTTGTTTTGTGTTGATCAGCTGGTAAAATGTTGATTTGGTTTTATCCATAAAATCCATCCATAAAAGAGAAAATGACACTTCCGACGCAATTATCAATAATTTGGTCGATAAAGGGTGTAGGGTAATTGTGCTTCGGACAAGCCTTATTAAGATCCCAGTAATTGACACAAACACGAATTGTCCCTTGTTTCTTGGCGATTAGAACAATGTTGGAAACCCATTCAGTTAGAGGGATGGGATAAATAAAACCATATTTTAATAATTTTTCGACTTCTTCCTTGATTGCCGCGGTTTTTTTGGGATGAACCGGGTGAAGTTTTTGTCTCACTGGTTTGACTCCAGGGTAAGTTTTGATTTCATGCACAATGATCAAAGGATCAATCCCTGGAATTTATTCATAGCTCTAGGTGAATATGTCATGAAATTCTTTAAACAAGGCGATATAATTTTCAACCTCTTCAGTTGAACAATTGGCACCTAGTTGTATGTTTTCCACAATACCTTCTTTTATCAACAATAATTGCGTGAGAGATATTTCCCAAATTCCCCTTAGATATGGTATCCTGAGTGAGTATCGAAGATTGGGGAGAGTCGACGATATTGGTAGGAAATATAGAGGAAATATCTTTCTCAATCTCATCCAAACTGGGAAGAAAGGACAAACGATGGTGGGGGTCATCCCATGGTGCCTCCTCGATACTAAGCATTTCCATAATAGATTCATCTAATGGAAAAACATGTAGGATGTAATCAAAAGTGGTGGATAGGGAATATAACCAGGATGGTAGTGAATATGAGGTAGACACCATCGAATGTTGGTCGTCTATTGAATGAGAGGTAAACTGAATGGCTTCATATTCAGCCTCTGCAGGACTAAGTGGAATAGTGTCTCCTAGGGTATCAAACTCTAAGGGACTAGGTATGATCCATGAATTAGAAGATTTGAAGGATTGGTGTACCATATTTGAAATCATATTAACTATTTCGATGTGTTGAGTGATTGGAGGAAGAGGTGTAGGAAAAGTACCCATGAGCAAAGAATATTTTAGGAGACCTACTCCAACACTTTCATAAGTAATTTTTGAGTCCCCCATAAATGGAATATTGTTGGTTGTTTGAGTGTGAGCATCAGGGGTGAAGTAATATAACTGATCGATGGTCACAATTTTACCTTGATGAGGGAATTGGACACATCGAAAAACTGATGAAGCGACGACATTCATAGAATATAATCAACTTCTCCCTAGCAACAAGTTGTAATCGAGGGGAAAATTGACTACTTCAACATCTACATAAACAATTTTTCCTCCCAATTGTACTACTAAGGATTGTAGTAGTCCATGAGGTCGAAAACCTATTCCATCAAATTCTCTTAACATGGTGGGATATTGATTAAGACCAGGTGATTTAAGGCCTTTCGAGCAAGCCAAGGACATGACAAATGTGGAGGCCCCCTCATCCAATATTGTGCGATGAATATGTTGATTATGGTCAACGACATCGACTTGGAAAGCAAGTTGGTGAGAGAGTCGTGATTTGAAATTATCCAGATTGAATGTGATATTATTGGATGGCTCAGCATCTATAGATGTGATGGCTACCAAGAGAGTTCTATGTTGGCTAGAATAGTGTTGGATAACTTCAAGAGCTGACATAGCGCAAGGTGCTTGGGCCAAATCTTCAACAATGTTGTAGTTTTGAGCAGCACGAGAATTAAGATTAAAGGTCAAATTTTGGATTGTGCTCTTGGGTAGGCATAGGATAGATTCAAAACTTGGTTTCTCAATCTTGAGTGGTCCAAATGGAGGATTAACTAACATGTACGGTGGATCCAATGCAACTCCAATAGTTACATTTTTCTTACCGGGTTTACCTAGTGGTGTGTCATATGCCGTTTTGCGAGTAGTTAAATCTACCGCATTGAACATATAAATGTGTGCAATCGATGAAGCTTCCTCATTAGGAGGATGACTTGGGTTACTTTCTGTTGGAGGTGCAAGATTTTGTACAATCAGTGACAGTTGTTGTGGAAAAGGATGTGTCAATACAGCGGGTTGATAATTTCCATTAAAAATTTTAGCAACTTTGTTTCGATGGGGCCAGTCTCATGTGTAGTGATCTTCAACACAAATGAGACATGGAAATTTCGGTTTGAGGTGAGATTACTTTTCAGTAGCAGGTGGTTGTGCTTGTGTTTTGGATTTTCAGTTTGATTATTGTTTTTCTTGGGTTTGTTCTTAGT
>JZKD02S1660390.1:67729-84137 GCA_000966675.3 Picea glauca | reverse complement strand
GTTGTGGAGAAGCAGACTGAACTGCATTCACTTCAGATACTTGAGTTGGGGTGGATTTTGATGAGAGTGGAGTCTTCCTGGTAGCTAGGGCACTAATTGAATGATTGGTTGTGTTGGTCAACTATGAACTGGACTGGGTTTTGACGGAACCGATAACTCCATATGAATGAGTGGTGGAGCATGGTTTTGATGGATTGGTTGATGTATGGGGAGTGTTTGGAACGAATTCATACAAAGTACTAGATCATGAGTAAACCAAATACAAACACTGAGCACGAGCAATGGCTTCCTCTTCTGTGAGTACACCACCCATGGCTACATCTCGAGCAATAGGGGGTAATAGAGATTTGGTGAAACATTCCACTAACAATTGGTCAGGAATGGTCGCTTTGATCAACCGTCGTTGTCGTCTCTATTATCACATGAAGTTGTTTAGGGTCGCAGGTGATAGCCATGAGCATAGGTGAACATGCAGGTGTAGTTTTCCAAGGTGTAGATCCCTTGTGCATTTTGATTTAGTGCCATCTCTAAACGTGGTTGGAAGGATTCCATGGTTGGCAGGAAGATAAAGCTTTGGTGGGGGCACTAAAATAGCCGGTGCGCCCAGATCGCAGATCGCGATCGGATCAATGACCACCAATCATTTCGGCACCACAAGCAGCATAGGTGTTAAAATCCAAAGGCGGGCCAAAATCCAAACCGTGGTATTGCGTGGAGGCTATGTGGTGGAAGATGGTCCATTTCGGGCCCGAAAGTGGTGTTGGACTGAACCTGTTTTGATGGCCTTGAAATCATGTGCACTTATAATGTTGTATCTAACAACAACACGCGGTCGCCCGTTATTCATCCAGCCTCACTCCGGTCCCGAGGGGGATTTAGTTAATGAACAAGGACTGGTAGCTGAAAGCTCAACTCAGTCCATAAATAGGAAGCATGGAAGCTATGGCCGAGGAGATAGAACTGTCAACCCGAGGTACCACGATGGAGATTTTCTTCTTGGAGGCCCATACTGATCTGAGCTTGCGTCTGATAGGAGGAAACACACACAGTCTAAGAGAAGGATGAACATATGAAAAGCCTTGGATGGGATGGCCATATAAATCTCCTAGAGGTTGTTCACTGAGCTGAGTATAAATAGATCAGTTCAAGATTTTTTTATGGTCATCGAATGGTTGAGCAGAGCTCCCTATTTTGTAATATTTTGATACTAGAGTTATTCTCTGGTTATGTATGAGACCCGAGACTTTCTCATTAATAGAAGTTAGCTTCTTTCATCGTCATGTTTACTTTTGTGCTGAAACACTCGTGCATGGAAGATCCAGACGAGGTGTTGTAGTTGTATTGTAATGGAGGTTTGATTATAATGTTGTTGTGACCTATTTCAGTATTTTCTTTCGTTGTCTTGTTTCCTCTTATGCTGAAATGCTCATTCATGGATGATCTAGACGAGTTGTTGAAGTTGTATTGTAATGGAGGTTTGATTATAATACTGTTGTGATATATTTCAGTATCTTAAACTTAAGTTCAAGAGTGCGCTTTTGCCTGAGTTTTTCTTCACCAAGCTGCTTGAAGGCCAGATACTCATGGAAGAATTGTCCACCTTTCTCACCAAGTCTTCCTTCTGCTCACCTTTAGTCTTAACCATTGACTGAATTTAATGAGGACCTCATTTCCTTATGTATTTCTTGTCCAACTTCTGTGTTAAAACATTCTCGTACTGAGCTCTGTCCATTTGACCTCCATTCATAAACCTACCTTCACAAACATATTGCTGGGTACTGGGATTATCCTCTTGCAATATGAGGGTGACTCTTAGTGATAACATTCTTGGAACTATTTCCAGGGAACGAATTGAAGACATTTCCCTGTGATTGAATGACAAAGAAATTCTGATTCTGAAGGTGCATAAAAAAATCAATACCTTGAAGATTGCAACTTGCACCTGGCAACTCCACTATTTCAGTTATGTCTCCCAAAGGTAGACACATGAGGTCTACTCCACAACTGCCTCTGGAAACACCTGAAACTGACCCATAAAATATTATCAAGAAAAGAAAGACCTCTCAAGAAGGGATTTCAACTGTTGTACCAGGTAATTATGGTAATTTACATGATTCTTCTTTTAAAACTCCAGTGGTTGTATCTAATTCTCTGTTTATACCATATGTTGGAGTTTTCAAAAGTTTATATTTTGAAATATTTCCTATTGAACTCCCCCCTTTTAGTCTTCATTTGAAAAGAGAAATTTTTGAAACTCCTATTTCCCCTGATATTGTAAAGGGGTTTAGACCCAGGAGCTTAGAATAATTTCCCACTTTCTATTTTTCTACTTCTCCTCCTATCAAAAGTTGTTGTATCTAAAGAGGCCTTGAACCTCATATCATTCTCCTCCAACAATCAATCGCTTCCCCTTTCTCCTAGAAACACAACTGTAGTCCTATATGTCCAAACTCCATCTCCCCCTTGTTCTCCTACAGTTCACATCCAAATGGTAGGTGCTAATCTTCCTAGAAACAAGATGGATACCATAGTGGCTTCTAGATATGCCCCTCTTGTTTTACCTCAGCCTATGAATGATATCCCAATTGGAGACTGCCTTAAGTACATGCCCAAGTTCACAGGGGAGGAAGACATAACTACAGAAGACCACCTTTCATCTTTTTATAGTTATGTAGATAATCTTAACATTTAAAATGAAGATGTGTGGATGAGAGTTTTTTTACAGAGACTTGATGGTGAGTCTAGGAAATGGTTTAGGGGCTTGAATCCTAGATCTATAACTAGGATTGAAGCTCTGGATGATTCATTCTTGAGGCATTGAGGGGATAAAAAATATTTTCTTTATTATATTACAAAATTTGGGTCACTTAAGATGAAAGAGGGGGAATCTATTTCAAACTTCTCAAAAAGATTTAATAAGATGTATAATAATATTCCCATTGAAATAAAGCTTACAAAAACCTCTGCCAAGATTACTTATGCCAACGCTTTTGACCCTAAGTTTTGTCTCTTATTGAGCGAAATAAGAGCAACCTCTTTAGCTCATATGCAAGATGCAACCCTTGAAGTAGAGTCTAATATATTGGAAGCTAACAAATTTAGGAGTAAATCTGATAGAGATAGAATAAAAGGTAGGGATGAAGCTTCAACCTCTGATTCCTCTGCTTCCTACCCTAAAGTGGATGAATTGACAAAACTGGTGAAATCACTTTCTGCAGAAATGGATAAATTGAAATTTGAAGGAAAGCAAAGCTATAGGAACACCCAGAATGATGATGATAGGGGTAATTTTGAAAGACCCAATAATTCCCCTTAGATCATCCAAAGAGATCAAAGAAATAGGGATAGGGATGATAAAAAAATCCAAGCCCCTCTCCAAAATAACCTGGTTACTGATGAAGAAGGAGAGGAAAAAGATGTTGATCCTAAAATCCATTGTCTTGGTGACACCTCTTCATCTCATCATTTAACCCAATCTGCATATGAAGAGGCTCTCATGGGTAGACAACTAAACAAGTTGAGAAAAGGGGAAAGGACTAGTGGCAATCTAGATAGATACAACCTAAGGTCCAAGAAGAAAGAGGGAAAGCCTGACATTCCTAATTAGCCTACTAGAATAGATAATTCTGCTAAGGGTGTGGCAACTAGCAACAAAGAAAAAGAGGCACAAGACCCCCAGGCAATGGTTAAGAGCCCTACCCCAGAAGTTAAGGAGATTCTGAAGCCTCCCTCCTCTTTTAGCTTTGAGAATGGCATTCAAAAGATTAAAATCTAGGTACCTTTCTTGGAGTTAGTTAAGAATGAGGATTTCAAAAGGTACCTTTCCAAAATGTTGTAGCCTAAACCTTCATCTTATCCCATAGATTCAATTAACCTCCAATATGTAAAATCAGTTGTCATGCTAGGACCTTTGGTAGAGGATAGGGATGACTCTTCCCCTCCTTTCTATACATCATTGAACATTCATGATAAAGTGTTGTACAATTGTTTGATGGATTCAGGGGCATCTCATAATCTCATGCCTGAGAGTATCATGGATGAGCTTGGGTTGGAGGTTACAAAAACCTACCATGACTTATACTCATTTGATTCCAAGAAGGTGAAGTGTCTTGGGGTTATCAAAGACATAGTTTTTTCCTTGTTCCAATTGCCAATGAAAAGTGTGGTCATGGATATTTTAGTGGCCGATGTCCCCCCTAAGTTTGGGATGCTCCTATCTAGATATTGGATCAAAATACTAGGGGGAAATTTGCAGATGGATCTCTCATATGCCACCATTCCTATGTTTGGGGGGGAACATAGAAGGCTTTATAAGGAAGCACAACTTGCCTACATTATCAGTGATGCAAAAAATCCTACCAACCACCCTATTTTTGCAATTGATATTGATTTAGGAACCAATATGTTACAACTCACTGATTCTCCTCAAACACCTATTGAAATTAGAAAGCAGACTATTACCTCTTTTCAAGATCCTCCTCCTAATACCCATGTTTGGAAGATGTTTTTTGATGGATCCTCTTATAGGGAAAGTGTTGGTGCTGGGGTAGTTTTTATTTCCCCTACTCAAGAGACCATAGTTTTACAAACTTGAATTTGAAACAACAAACAATGTGGCAGAATATGAGGCTCTTGTTTTGGGTTTGAGGGCTGCTAAGGAAATGAATATTGAAGAGCTAGCAATGTTTGGAGATGTTGAGTCAATTGTTCATCAAGTCAAAAATTTGTATCAAGCTAAACACCCTAGGTTGATGACCTACAAAAATGAAGTTTGGGATCTTGTTGATAGTTTCTTCTTGGCTTTTAATATCTCATTTGTTTGAAGAGAGGAGAACACTATGACATATTCCTTGGTTTTCTCAGCAAATAAGTTCAAGGTTCCTTCGCCCCCCAAACTCAAGTATGATGTGGAAGTAAAGTATAGACCCTCTATTCCTGACAATGTCAAACATTGGAAGGTTTTTGAGGATGATCTTGAGATAAAAATATTTCTTGAGACTGTAGATGAATTTTCTTCTTTACATATTGATCAAGATTAGGATACTGAAGAAAGCCCCTATGCTGATATTTTTCTGAAAAAAATTGTTAATCATCATATTGTTCAATTACCTAGTAACCATATTCCAAAGGGACTTGTTGTAAAGGTTAAAGGTTTAACTGAAGATGTTGATGTGACTGAATGCAATTTAGGAATAGAGGAAGACCCAAAGTATGTCAAATTGTCTGAAAGATTGTCAAAGGAACAAAGGGCTGAATATGTTAAGCTTTTAAAGGAGTTTGCTGATGTGTTTGCCTAGAAATATGAAGACTTAAGAACATATGACACAAACATCATTGAACATAAGATCCCTTTGAAAGAGGAGGTGAAGCCTTTTAGGCAGAAACTCATACAGATAAATCCCATGCTGCTGCCTATTATGAAAAAAGAAGTGAAAAAGCTGATGGATGCCCAAATCATCATTCCTTTGAGATATTCATAATGGGTGGTTAACTTGGTGCCTGTGAGGAAGAAAAATGGGGAAATCAGGTTGTGTGTTGATTTTAGGAATTTGAATATGAGCTCCAAAAACTATAACTACCCCTTGCCAAAGATGGAGCACATTTTGCAGAGAGTGACTGGTTCATCTAAGATGTCTATGATTGATGGATTTTGTGGCTACAATCAGATCTCTATCCTACCTAAAGATATAGAGAAGACAACCTTCACTACTCCTTGGGGCACATTCATGAATGCTAAAATTCCCTTTGGATTGATGAATGCAAAAGCAAACTTCCAACGAGCCATGGACATTGCCTTTATTGGGGAGAAAGACAAATTTGTAGTCATCTATCTAGATGACATTACAGTGTTCTCGAAGTCTAACAAAGAACATTTTCATCATTTGAAGAAGGTCTTCCTGAAGTGCAGAAGGTTTGGTCTCTTTCTCAATCCAAAAAAATCTTTGTTTGCTATGAAGGAAGGTAAATTATTGGGGCACATTGTGTCAGCAAAAGGGGTAAGAATTGATTCAAGAAGAGTAGAGGCCATCCAAACCTTATATTTTCCTAGATATAAGAAGGAGGTTTAATATTTATTGGGTAAGATCAATTTTCTAAGAAGGTTCATCTCTGCCTTTGCTGAATTAGTGAAGTACATTACATCCATGCTCAGAAAGGAAAATGAGGTGAAGTGGACTTCTGAGGCTCGAGAATCTTTTGATCGGATAAAAAGGGCTTTGACTAAAGCACTTATGCTCATCAACCCTGACTATTCTAAGGAATTTATGATATTTTCCTTTTCCTCATTTGATATAGTGGCTGTTGTTTTGCTATAGAGAAATACAAAGGGGTTAGAACAACCTATTTCCTTTTTCAGCAGAACATTGAGGGGTGCATAAATGAGATATGATATCATGGAGAAGCAGGCATATGCTTTGGTCAAATCCCTCAAGGCTTTCATAATATATGTTTTTCATTCAAATATTTTTGCATATGTCCCTTCAGCCTCAATAAAAGAGATATTGATCCAGCCTGACATAGATGGGAATAGAAGCAAATGGATTGCTAAAATTCTCGAATTTGACCTTGAAATTAAACCCGCTAAACTGGTGAAAGGCCAAGGTTTAGCCAGGTTGTTGGTTGAATCAAATTGCAAATTTTTGGGGGTTAATTTCATGAACATAAACTCAGAAAATCAACAAGATGAGATTGCTGATAGAGGCTCTCATGTCAGCCCCAGCTTGGAAGAATGCACTTGGTATAAATACATCATATAATTTCTGTAGAAGTTGCGGCCTACTGATGGCTTGGTCAAGAACAAGGTGAGAGATTTGAAACACAAAGCAATTAAATATTGTCTCATTGATTAGGTTTTGTATTGGAAAGCTCCTCTTGGAGTTCTTTTGAGATGTCTAGATCCATAGGAGGCCCAAAGGGCCATAACTGAATTTCATGACAACTTATGTGGGGGCCATCAATTTTGGAGGACCACATCTTATAAGATCCCCAGAGCTGGGTATTTATGGCCTACAATTTTTACTGATGTCTGTGTAAAAATTAGAGCTTGTGGAAAATGCCAAAAATTTTCTGGAAAGAAGCAGCTCAAATATTTTCCTTTGAAACCTATGGTGGTTTCTGGACCTTTTCAACAGTGGGGTATTGACTTCATTGGATAAATCCACCTAGCCTTGAGTGGTCAGTATAGGTGGATTTTGACTACCACTGATTATTTCACCAAGTGGATAGAAGCCATTCCTACAAGAAGTTTCCCCCACAAGGTAATCATTAGATTTCTTGAGGATATCATGTCCAGATTTGGTTGTCCAAGCACGATTGTTACAGACAATGTTGCCTCCTTCAAAGCTGAACCATTGATCAAGTTCTTTGAACGGTATGAGATTACATTAATCCATTCTACTCCTTACTACCCCCAAGGAAATGGTTTGGTAGAGTCCTCTAACAAGAGCCTCATAAATATCATCAAGAAATTGTTGGAATACAACAATTAAGCATGGGACTGAAAGCTAAAATTTGCATTATGGGTTGACAGAGTTAGAAAAAAGAGGTCACTTGGCATTTCCCCTTTTCAAGTTGTGTATGGGGTTGAGGCTATATTTCCTACTCACCTTTCCTTTCCTTTGGAAAAATTCCTCCAAGACTACCAAGGAGAACCTGATGATATGGTCAGGAGGATATAGCAGCTGGTAGAAGTACAACAGGCTAGGGAGAAACTACTTGTAAAGCTCAGGACCATCAACAGAAGATAAAACAAACCTTTAACAAGAAGACAAGCAAGGAATATTTTCAACTAGGTGATCTGGTGCTCAAGTGGGATGCACCCAAGCAAGACAAAGGAAAACATGGTAAATTCAAATCCTTATGGATTGGTCCTTTCAATATTTATGAGGTATTTTCAAATAACACCTATTAATTGTAGAGCATGGAGGATTCTGAAGTTTTTGGTGGCCCTATCAATGGGAACTTTCTGAAAAATATTTTTCTTAAGCCATGATTGGCTTTCCATTTGTTGTAAATACCACTTTCTTTTTTGATTTTTGTTTGAATAAGTGACCCCATGACCAAAAAGCTAAGGCACTAAAACTGATTGTTCTTGGCATCTCACAGGGAGCATGCCATTCCCTGTGGAGCCAATGTTATCACATGAAGTTGTTCAGGGTTGCAGGTGACAGCCATGACCACAAGCAAACAGGAGGGTGCAATTTTCCATGACAAAGATCCCTTGTGCATTTCGATTTAGTGCCATCTCTAAATGTGGTTGGAAGGATTCAATGGTTGGCAGGCTGTTAAAGCCTTGGCAGGGGTGCTAAAAAATTCGGTACACCTAGATCGCAGATCATGATCAGATCAACGACCACCAATCATTTTGGCGCCATAAGCTACATGGGCATTAAAATACAAAGGCAGACCAAAATCCAAACCACAGTATTGTGGGGAGGCTATGTGGCAAAAGATGGTGCATTTCGGGCCCGAAAATGGTGTGGGTCCAAACTGCTTTCAATGGCCCCGAAATCACGTGTGCGTATAATGTCGTATCCAACAAAAACACGTGGTTTCTCCCTAGTCATCCAGTCGTGCTCTGATCCTAAGGAGGATTCAGTTAATGAACAAGGACTGGTAGATGAAACCTCAGATCCATCCATAAATAGGAAGCATGGAAGCTAGGGTCGAGGAGATAGAACTGTCAACCCGAGGTACTGTTATCGAACTAATCGATAGGTGCGGACACTAACTGATCTCCCTAGATCCACCTGGATCTAGAACAAAACAAGACAAAACATGACGCTTTCCTTAAGTTTTAAATATTGAATTTACTAACTAAATAGGGATGAGTGACATACCATTTAAATGTTGCTTCCTCTAGCCATCGCCATCCTAGCTCCATTCCAACGCTCATACAATGATGAACCACACAACCAACCAAAGTGATAGTAATAGCATAAACTCAATATAAACCTATGTATGTGATCAAGGAATCATACAATAAAACACAACAAGCTTTATAGGAAAGAATCATATTGTTGTATCATATTAATCGTGAAAGAGAGATTACAACCATGGCCTTGATGTCATAAGGTCCCTTCCAACTGTCCTTCATTCCCCACACACTTCTTTCTCCAAGGATTCTGAGACCATGGATCTGAAAGCTACTCACAATCTATCTTGACAAAGAAAATCTCAAAGCCACTCTAACCAAGCTAATAATTCCAAGCCAACCAAAGATAACTTTCTCCATGAGAACTCCTTTCCTTTTATAAGTTGAAGAGGACAAGGTGAGGAGGTTAGGATGATCCCACTAAATCATGAAAGCGAGTAAGATCCAAACCATTCAGATGCCACCTCACCATAGAAGTTTCTCCTTCTAGAAGATTCGAGAAGACACTTGTTTTTCCCACGTGTAGGCATTCTCTCACCCTACCTATAGAGCAACCTGTGAACATCTCACACCCTAGCTATGGTGCAACCTGCGAGAATCAGGCATTCTCACACCCTGCCTATATAGCAACTTGTGAACTTCCTTTTTTACAGGGTTTTTAATAGGGAAAATGCAACTTCTTTTCTCAGGAAAAGTTCTTCTCCCTTCTCTCTTCAGGAACTCAGGCCACTAACCCCTCTGAAGGCAACATATAGGTTTACATAATTAACAGTCATAGGGATGACGAAAATAATGTGTAACAGGTACCATGATGGACGATTTCTTCTTGCAGGCCCATACTGATATGAGATTGCATCTGACAGGAGGAAACACGCACAGTGACATAAGGATGCACAGACGAAAATCCTTGGATGGGATGGCTAGATGACTCTCCTAGCGGTTGTTCACTGAGCTAGGTATAAATAGACCAGTTCAAGATTTTGTTATGGTCATCGAATGGTTGAGCAGAGCTCCATATTTTGTAATATTTTGATACCAGAGTCGTTCTCTGGTTATGTATGAGACCCGAGACTTTCTCATTAATAGATGTCATATTCTTTCATCACCCTGTTTACTTTTATGTTGAAACAATCATGCATGGAAGATCCAGATGAGGTGTTGTATTTTTATTGTAATGGAGGTTTGATTATAATGATGATGTGACCTATTTCATTATTTTCTTTCGTTGTCTTGTTTCCTCTTATGCTAAAATGTTTGTGCATGGATGATCCAGATGAGTTGTTGTAGTTGTATTGTAATGGAGGTTTTATTATAATACTGCTGTGATATATTTCAGTATCTTAAACTCAAGTTCAAGAGTGCTCTTGTGCTTGAGTTTTTCTTCACCATGTTTCTTGAAGGTCGGATGCCCATGGAAGACTTGTCTACCTTTCTCACTAAGTCTTCCTTATGCTCACATTTATCCTTAACCATTGATTGAATTTAATGAGGACCTCATTTCCTTATGTATTTCTTGTCCAACTTCTGTGTTAAAACATTTTCGTACTGAGCTCTGTCCATTTGACCTCCACTCATAAACCTACCTCCATAAACATATTGATGGGTACTGGGCTTATCCTCCTCCAATCTGAGGGTGAATATCGGTGCTAACAGTCTCCATTCATGAATATGATCAAAAATATGTATGGAGTTAGTCTGACGAAGGGAGGTCAAAATTTCTATGCCGGTTTTGTAATGGATAGGTAATTGGAAGTGGGTGAGAAAATCCATAGCAAATGAATTGAAATCTTGAAAATTTCTGCATTGTAACTCAATTTACCATTTAGCCGTTGAACCCATAAGTGTATGTTGGAAAAGACATAAACAGATAGAATCATCCATCAGTGAATTTGATGAGCACCACAGATAAAAAAATATAACATTATTATTAGGGTCTTCACTAGGTTTGTCGTCAAATTTTGGAATATGATAAGGTAATTTGGCCGGAATGACTAGCTAAAAAGGGGAGTGTAATATGGGATCGTTGGTTAATCTTGACATATCTAGTAGATCTAAAGTGGATAAGAATGGTAACTGTCGATTGGATTGAGGATGATACCGGTGTGGCATAGGAACACCAGTAGGACCGTAAACTGGTTGTGGTGGATAGTTGTATCCAACATGTCCTCCCATATGTTGTTGATTTTGACCATCAAAAGTAGGATTCATTTGTTGAGGAATTTGCATAAAAGGAGAAGGGAAACCCATTTGTCCCTGGGGAGGATAACCAGTGTAACTCAGGGGAGGATAGTTAGCTTGACTATTTTGAGGTGGATAACTAGTTTTCCCTTGAGGAGGTAACTAGCTTGACCTTGACGAGGGTAAGGCATTTTCCCTTGGAGAGGAAAATATGGTTGTCCTTGAGGACCCCAAGTGGGATTTGAGACCCCTAGGAAGGGTTGTCCAGAATGTAATCTAGAAGGATTGGGATTTAAGATTCCTCCTTGCGGGTTAGGGTTCGATGATCCTCCTTGATGTGGTTGATAAAAAAATCCTCCCTAGGGTTGTCCCCAGGATTGTGACTGGTTTCCAATAAATGAAGGTTAGAATTGTCCCCCTGCCATCGGTTGGGTAGAAACTAGGATTTGATCGGTAAA
The DNA here is from genome assembly GCA_000966675.3 of Picea glauca. Taxonomy (NCBI): domain Eukaryota; kingdom Viridiplantae; phylum Streptophyta; class Pinopsida; order Pinales; family Pinaceae; genus Picea; species Picea glauca. The sequence continues at coordinate 72,629 of JZKD02S1660390.1, read as the reverse complement.
AGGGAGTTTCCCCCTCAGTCAAAATTTGTGCACCGAAGTAAAACTACACCTCGGTAGGGATATTTCCACTGAATGGGGGTTTCCCCCTAGTAGGGATTTGTCCACTGAATGGGGGTTGTCCCCCAGTAGGGATTTGCATTGCAGTTGGGTTTTTTTGTATGGCAGGGTTTTGTATCCTTTGATGCAAAGGTGTCCCAACATGGTTTTGTGGAGTATATGAAGTTGTTGCTTGAAGAGGGATGATGGGCGTAATCATCAGGGTACTTTGAAAATGACTAGGTAACACGACTCATGTTTCAATTTTAACTTGTCCAGAAGTGGTAGCGGGATTGATCGTTTGATTGATAGGATGGTCAATAGGCCAACCTGATGGTCCTGCATCTGCACTGGTGGTGGTAGATGCATGTGGAGGGTCAAAGAGTGGTTGAAAAAATAATTTTTTTCATAAATATCCCGACCTGATGGGTTCTCCATATAGGAAAAATAAGAGTTTGTTGTGGATCTACAATCTCAGTAGAGTGGACAGGGGTAGTGTATTATTCGTTGAAAGTTGGTTGTATTGGTTCCATGTCTAGTTGATCGTATGGTCGTGACGATATGCTAGGGTGATCTTCTAATACAATGTTACCTGAAGAGTCCAATCGAACAAGGAGTGGATCATAAGGAATTTCCAAATTTAGGTTTACATGAAGGATGGATCCTTAACCGCAACTAAATCTCTCTCAAGATTTTCTATCAAAGGAGTGGTGGCACTCCTAGCGTCTAAATGGTTTTCTACCTCTTCCCGATAAGTGTCTTCAGGTGATTTAGGAAGTATGGGTTTGCATCCTTCTGGAGGAAACCCTTTCATCCTATGTGATCCATGAATACCGTTATCAGCCACAATACCAATTTCAAGGACAACTAAAGTAAATAGACAACATTCGCTAAGAAATCTAGAAAACCAGCAAGGATAACAATGTCTTCTTTCAATGAACATAATAGTTGGTGATGAAATTCAATATCATGTGATCAAATTGAGAAGGGGATAGGATATGAGTGGGTGGACCAATTACATTGGTGGCCTGCTTAATAGACTTACACCTTGGTGCAATTTCCCTCATGGTTTTACCCGTAGGTTACCCTCCAAGGATCCCGAGTGAGTTTGACCAATGTCTGTTTTAGGTACAAGAAAGACTTCCCTTCACCATCACCTCGTGTAAGGACCGTAAATATTATGGCCACTAAGGACACCAAATCATAGTCAACCTCTGGGCGGGTACAATCGATAGTCGAGTCTGAATGTATGGGCATGATATCAAGTCCAAAATTCTTCAAGAGAACTGAGGACAAATGGATTGGTAAACTCTAGAGGACCCCGAACAGATTCATAATTCACGAAGCTTCAAGACCAAATGAAAACAATTGATCCTCAAGAATAACCCCCAATACATGATCATACCACTATGATTGGTTAAGCCTCAGGGGGATAATATTCGTTTCTCTCCCGTACACGACCTTGTGTTTAACCCCTATGTGAGAGGGGGATCCTAGATATGCTTATAGGAGGGTTGGTTTTGTTCTCCCTATCACAACATTCTAAGTTCGTCTTGAATGCTTTGGAGAGTTATTCTCATAGCCTATTCCAAAGCTCTAGTCCTAGTCTATTGTTGGTGTAAAGATCCAAGAAAATAAAAGTTTCTAGTTCAATTTTAATTAGCACTTATTTTCATGATTGTTTGTTACACAAGGGTGAATGATAGTGAAACTAATGATGTTTGAGACTCCACTCCACAAAAAGGTAAAAATAATTCTATGCAAACTTTATTTTCAATGAATTTCTAGCTATAGGAAGGAGAAGAGTTCATTTTTTTTGTCACTAACAAACACTCAAGAATGCAAAAATTTATGCTATTTTGTTCTCAAACAAGAATTCAAACAATTTCCAAAATATAAAGAAGACCTTTTTAATATCCAAAACCAATGCATACATATAATTCTTTGTTTGATTGCGAATGCAAACTAAGATGTTCGTCTAATGCTTCTTTCTTTCACTAATAATGAAAAAGGTTCACTACCATGATTTGAAAAAGTAAGAAGCAAACAACACACAAACAAAGATACTCTTAGCAATAAACAAGAGACCGAAAGAAAAACAACTATCAAACTATTCACTCAAAGAAAAACACTAAGAAACCAAAAGTCACACTTTACAGTCTTCAATAATTGAGTAAGGTATCAAGGATAAAGAAAGCAATAGATCTGTGATCAATGGTCTTCCCTATAAAAACCTCCAATCAATCAGATAATCTATAAGAGTGGTAAAAAGAAACCAATTTCGAGAAAAAACTTCTGATTTTGCGATAAGGAAACATAGACTCAATAAGGAATAAAAATAATGAAATGTAGAAAGTTTGATTCAAACAAGGGACAAGATAAAACAGAATAATATCTGAGTTAGAGAAAGAGATCCAAAGACTATACCTAGTAAGAAAGGAAGCCTGAAATTTCCCAAAGAAAGGAAAATCGGTGCTCTGGTAACCAAAGCACCAAAGCGCAACAATGCTCCCTTGTAGACTCTAGGGGAGCACTAATTAAGTAACAATGCTATGACTTGAACTGCACAGGGGTGCTAGTTCTAGGGAAAGTTTAAGAAAAAGGATAAAAAATGTCAATAACTCAGGAAAATTCAGTAAGAGGCTCTATGAGACAACTTAGCAAAGAGAAAAGAGATGTAAAGACATGCTCAATAAAAAAAATAGGATCTAAGGATAGACAAAGGTCACTGATGAACCAAAGGAAAGAACAAACTAAAAATCCATTCCCCAGTGGAGTCACTTATTTCTATTACGAGAATATTCCCCTGCGTACATGTGAATTTTTCAATCGATTACTGACCCTTATACCAAGACAGAAACAATAATTTGGACACTACCATTCCTATAAACTCATTTTTCTTATCGAAAAAGAGAGGATAAGATAAAGTAGGATGTACTTTGTTTATGATGTTTTTCCTAGCGTCTCCTATTCGTAATATTAATAAACTCCTGGCGCAAATCAATACTTGCAATGAACAACAAGAAACAAGCGACTTCCTTCTACTCTAATGGATTAGGCAAAGAAAATTCATCTATGCAAATCGAGTTAAACATAGACAAGCACATGAAACCACATACTTGAAGGAAATAGGAAAAGTATACTATATGAGAACTTTAAGAAGAAAATTACAATCTTCAGATGATGTTGCAACAACCTCTCGAAGTCCTCCTCGTCCAACCCTTGCATGAAAGATCCACAATCAAAATAAGAATGCTTTGTTGATTTTCTCCTCATGTTTTACCATGGGAATGCCTCCATTTATAGGCTTTGAGAGGCTCAAATTCCTTGAGTATATTTGGAATTAGTTGAGGATATGGCTCCAATAGTCGTGATATCTTCCTTAGATGAAACCCTAGATTTAGATTCAAGCCAAACCAACTCAATCCATCTATAGCTGTCTTTAGAAGAAAATGGGATTTCTTCCAAGATTTCCTCAACCAACTTAGCGCTCCCTTAGAATGGGAAATAGAGCGCTAAAACACTCCCCCTAAGATGGAAAAGGAGCACTAGCACTCCCTATGTATGATCATGGGAGCGTTGTTCTTCCAAAAAGTTACCAAAATGAACAATTCCCTAGACAAACATTTGTTCCGACTGTCAGATGATGGGGATTATTCTTCTAACATGTTTTAGGGGTTGTAGCAAGTTTTTTCATGGTGTCGTTTGTGATGCGACACTTAGGGAAATAGAATGTGACACTTACGACACTTGTGAAAAAAGTGAGACACTTACGACACTTGCGATAATGGGAATGCGACACTGTTGAAGTCAGGAATTTTGATGTATAATAGAGAGCACATAGAAGTAATGCACGATAAGATGTTGGTTGTGGAGCCTGTTTATCTTCCTGACTTAGAGGTCTTGTGTTTTTCAGCCGTGTTTATACCCCATGAAGACTTTACACCCTAGAAGTATGTACACTCTTCCACGCGGGGGAGTGCAGAGGGGGGTACCTTGTAAAAGTATATTGTAATTTCATTGTAAATCTGGACTGTTCATTATAAGGTCACAAATCTAATGGTAGAAATTATGTTATGGTTTTTTTCCCTAGAAGGCAACCCTCTTTTATGAGAGAAATGTATTGCAGCTATGTATGATGGCGAGTATTGTATTCTGAGAGAGGATACTATGAGAGAAAGAAGAGGAAGTTACAATGGGTTTTGCTATAGGTTGTATCCCTTCATTTGCTGGATAGTAATAAAGGAAGGACCTGGAAATTTCTCTGCTGGATGTAGCCCACACTGGGTGAACCACGTAAATCTGTGTCTCTCTTGTATTGTGTATCCTCTGTGTTTTGTTTCTGCATTTGTTTTATTTTATTGCTCTGTGGTCCTGTTTTTATAACAACTGGTATCAGAGCGAAAGGTAACTCGTAGGAAAAGAGGGTTCCTAGTTCGAGTGGGAGCAATGTTAGAAGATGGAAAGTTTAGGGTCGAGAAATTTAATGGCCAAAACTACCAGTTATGGAAGATGCAGATGGAAGATTATTTATATCAGAAGGATCTATTCCTACCATTGGGTGGAGTAGCAAAGAAGCCGACGACCATGAAGGATGAAGAATGGGAGATTCTTGACATAAAGACTCTAGGAATGATACGATTGAGCTTGGCAGCATCAGTGGGTTTCAATATTTCGAAAGAAAAGACAACGAAGAATCTGATGGACATGTTGGCTAAACTGTATGAAAAACCCTCGACATCCAATAATGTATTTCTAATGAAGAGATTATTTAATATGAAGATGTCAGAAGGTGGGTCTGTTGCAGATCATTTAAATGAATTTAATATGGTTACTAATCAACTAAGTTCCGTAAAAGTGGACT
>JZKD02S1660390.1:25028-48078 GCA_000966675.3 Picea glauca | reverse complement strand
TTCTAGGCTCCGCCAAAGCATTCCCTTCAAAATCGACCAGACGATAAGCACCCTTTTTTAAAACCTCCTTAACAATGAAGGGTCCGAACCACATGGGTTTAAACTTTCCTGCCCCTAGGGGGTCCTTATCCTGGTCATAAACCAGGACAAGGTTGCCCTCAGAGAAAACCCAAGGACGAACAGACCTATCATATTGACACTTAACCTTATGTTTATGAGCCTCGTTGGCCAGAGTCCCATCGCGACGCTGTTCATCAAGCTTCTCAAGGTGTACTAACCATTCTTCAAGTGGAGAAGTGTCTGTCAATAACTGTACTGCCAATTTCAGAGATGGAATTTGACATTCGATGGGAAAGACTGCCTCCAGCCTGTAAAAGAGATAGAAAGGTGAGAAACCGGTTGCAGTCTTAACTGATGTTCGGTAAGCCCATAATGCCGAGTATAACATCAAATGCAAGTTGGATTTGGCTGAGTTGATGGTTCGCTGTAGCATGGTCTTAAGAGTTTTGTTAACAACTTCCACTTGCCCATTGGCTTGGGGATAGTAAGGTGAGGAATATTCTTGCCGTAACCCAAGCTTTGATGTTAACTCAGTCATCATTTGATTATGAAAGTGACTACCATGGTCAGTGACAATCTCTCTTGGGATGCCAAACCTTGCTATAATCTGCTTAAATAAGAAGAGAGCTGCAATCTCTCCTTCATCTTTGAACGTCGGCATAGCTTCGACCCACTTAGTGAAGTAGTCGACAGCTACAATGATATAGCGGTTCCCCCTTGCTGATGGGGGGTTGCATGTAGTGTAATCAATTGCCCACTTGGTGAAGGGACTGACTGTGATGACAGGAAACATGGGAGTTGGATGTGCCCTCATCTTCCATGAGAAGACTTGGCACGGATGGCACTTCTTGACCGACTCGATACAATCTTTGATAAGTGTGGGCTAAAAGTAACCTGCTCGTAAAATATTTTGGGCTGTTGCCAACCCAGATAAATGACCGCCACAAGCTCCTGTATGACAATCATTGAGCACTATGACAACCTCCTCATGAGTGAGACATCGGCGCAAGATGCAGTCTACACCTCTCCAATACAACGTATCATTGAGTATGAGATAGTTCTTGGCCTGATGGTGTATTCACCGACGCTCATCACGAGAAGCAGAGGTGGGGCACTTCAAGGTCTGGAGATAGATCAGTATATCTCCGTACCAAGGGTCTGAAGATTCAATCAAAAAAATATCCCCCCAGATAGGTGATTCCTCAGGCACAACGTCACCTGACTCAACCGGAAGCTCCGAGATAAGTTCTGCGAAGACCAACGACTTTTTGGACTTGGCTGAAACGAAGTCTAAGTCAAATTCTTGGAGGATTACAATCCATCTACTAATTTTTCCACCGATAACCCATCGTGTCAACATGTACTATAATGGATTCACGATGACTACGACGGTGGTCTTACGAAACAGAACATAGTGATGGAACCGTTGAACAGCATGAACTGCTGCCAACGCAAGTTTTTCGAGATGGGTATAGTTAAGTTCCGGTCCTATGAGGCCTCGACTTAGGTAATAGATCATGTATTCAGAAAACGAATCATCTTCCTAAACTAAAACCATGCCTATGCTTGACTCTGCGACAACTAGGTATAATAAGAAATCCTTGTTATAATTCAGTGGCTGTAGCAGAGGTGCGGTTGTAAGGGTGTGTTTCAATGCGTCGAAAGAGCACTGTGCTGCTTCGTCCCAGAAAAAAGGAACGTCTTTCTTCAGTAAACGCATGAAGCCCTTGGTGATTTCAGCATAGTTGGCGATGAAGCGTCGTAAGAAGTTCGCCTTGCCTTGAAGACTTTGAAGTTGTAAGATTGTGCGTGGGGGGGGAAACTGGACTATTGCCTCCACCTTAAGAGGATCGACCATGATCCCCGTTGTTGACACGATGAAACCTAACAAACGTCCTGACGTGACGCAAAAGATGCACTTGTTGGGATTCAAGCGAATCCGGAAGTAGCGACAGCGTTCGAAGATTAGTCTGAGGTGTGTAGGATGATCCTTTCGCTTGCGAGAGCGTGATGCTAAATCATCTAGATAGGCCTCAACTATATGTTTGAGGTCATGAAACGAAAAATACATGGCCCGTTGGAAGGTGGCTCCAGCGTTCTTGAGACCAAAAGGCATTTTTCGATAGGCAGATGTACCCCACGGAAAAATGAATGTCGTTTTGTGTTGGTCCTCGGGTTTGATTTGGATTTGGTTATAGCCCGATAAACCATCCATGAACGAAAAGGCTTCACAACCGGCACACTCATCAATGATCTGGTCGATGAATGGGGTTGGATAATTATCTTTTGGACATGCCTTGTTCAAATCACGGAAATCGGTACAGACACGAATTGTGCCTTGTTTTTTATCGACTAGCACAGGATTTGACATCCATTGAGTCAAGTGAATAGGGTATATGAACCCTGCCTTAAGCAATTTCTCAACCTTAGCCTTGATAGCTGCTGCTTTCCTAGGATTAACTGGACGAAGTTTTTGTCGAATAGGCTTAGCGTCCGGATATGTTGTGATTTCATGTTCAACTATTTTCGGATCAATGCCTGGCATTTCCTCGTAAGACCAAGAAAAAACATCGCAGAATTCTTTAAAAAGGTCTGTGTAAATCTGAATCTCTTCGGGGGAGCAATCCACTCCGACGAAGACATTCTCCACGATGTCAGGGTTTCGGGAGATATTTATAGGTATCGTGGCAGCGATAGTCGCCATATTTCCCTCAGCATAAATATCCTGTGTAGCCAAGAGGTTAATGGGACAAGGATGATCTCCTGTCATGGTGATAGTGAATTCTCCTGCCTCAATTTGGTGTAACTCTGGGAGGAAATATGATCTGTGATGAAGATCTTCCTAGGGTTTGTTCGGACCAGTCATTGCTTCGATTATTGCTTCGTCAGAACGCAAGATTAAATATAACGAATCGATGTTGGCAAAATAATCCTGAGCCCAGATAGGCTCAAGGAGTGGATCCAACTCTTGTGCGGGAATCGAATCAGGAGTAGCTGAAGCTTGCTGGACCAAAGAGTACGCTACTTCAGCTACTGACAAGGGCGTGGCCATGCCAACGTGCCCCGTCTCATCCATCGTGGTTGATGGGGAAGGAAGAATCCACGGATCCTGAAAGTACATCGTGCAGAACGACGAGATATGAAAAATCTCAGCCTTGTGGTGAGTTGATATAAACTTGACATCGCTATGAGGAGGTGGGCAATCGAAAGTACCCATCAAACATGGGTACAAGCCAAATCCTACGTTAATGACACCGGCTTGAGGATTATCAACCATGGGAACCGTGGATGCCCCCAAAGCTGGGTCAGGTCGAGAGAAGGATAACTGATCAATGGTCACTATCTGGCCTTCATGTGGAAACAATAGGACTTGGAAAACTGTAGCGACCACCGCTTGCATTGCATAAGTCCAACTACGACCTAACAATAGATTTTAGTAGATGGGGGCATCAACTACCTCTACTTCGACGCACACGGTCTTCCCCCCTAACTGCACAGGGAAAGAAGGAATGATGCCATGCGGTTGGAAAGAATGACCATCGAACGTAGTGAGGAGAGTAGGTGGCTGAGACAACTCAGGTTGACCAATGGCTTTCCAGCATGCTAACGACATAACGCAAGTCGAAGCACCCTCGTCTACCACCATGCGGAAGATATTCCGTGTAAAAGTTTTCGTGGGATGAACCACTACTATCTGAAACACGACGTGGTAAGGCAAACGAGGTTTCAAGTCAGTCGTATCTAACATGATGGTACCCAGGTTACAAGTCTCAGTAGAGCCTAAAGCAGTCAACAAGGCTTTCCTTTGAGTAGGGCAACTTTGGAGGACCTCCAAAGCGGACATAGCACAAGGGGTTTGTGATAAATCTTCCACCACAGAGTAGTTCTAGGCGACCCTTGCATTTGGATTGTGAGAAGCTCGCTTAAACGCACCTTTTGGGATGCATGTCATTGTTTCACCCAACGTCTTCTCGATCTGTAGAGGAAGAGATGGGATCTCGGCTTCTTTTCCCTTCTCAGAGGTGCTTGGTTTACTATAGTCATGTGCTCTAGTTGTTATTAAAGCATCACTTTTCACCATATATACATTCATGGAAGATGGATTGTTTGGGGGAGGGCAGTTTTCTTGGCTGCCCCCCTCGGCACTGGCAGAGGCTTGAGTTAAATTTTGCCCATGCTGAAAGGGGTTAGTCAACACGGCTTGTTGTTTCTGTGTGACAAACTTTTGGGCCTCCGCAAGTCAAGGACATAGATGGGTAGGGTGATCTTCCGCACACAAGTTGCACGGATACCTCACCTTTTGTTTTTCCATGTTGCCCTCGCCAGCATTATCAGTTGGTTTCTTATCCCCCTTACCCTTCTTGCATTGTTTTTTCTTCCCTTCAGGTTGCTGGTTGGCCTTTGGGTTAGTCATCTGTATGGAGTGTACTTCTAACGTTTGGGTAGGAGGAGAAGCCACAACAGTAGTCTGGCTGGCTGCTGAGTGTTGGATAGATAACTATTGCAATTGTTTTGTCAATTGCTCAGCGGGCTTGGTTTGTGCTGAACCAACTATACCATCGGCATGTGGTCCAACTCTCTGTCTAGTCTTATCCAGAATTGATCGTGGTGCATCCGGAAGGATGGTATATAATAAACCAGACTGAGAGTAAATAAGCTCAAACTGTTGAGCCCTCATGATGGCCTCTTCCTCGGAGAAAACCCCAGAAGTTGCGACGTCTTTGGACAATTGGGGAACTAAAGACTTAAGGAACCACTCCAGCAGGAATGGTGGTGGAACTAGCACTTTGATTAGACTCTTTCGGCATCTCCATTCTCGGATATGATCCGAGATATGATTTGCTGTCGTCTGTTCAAAATTGGCTAGCAATTATGTGCCGACGTCATATCTCACAGGTAACTGGAAATGGTTAAGGAAATCCATAGCCAGTTCGCCGAAAAAAGAATGTCGTGAACGATCAAGCTCTATGTACCATTTCGCGGCACTCCCAATAAGAGTGCATTGAAACAATCACAATTGGATGGAGTCATCTTTCAGTGAGTTAGATGAACACCATAAGTGGAAAGTAGTCACGTGATCACCTGGATATTCATTAGGCTTGGCCTCGAACTTTGGGATGTCTGAAGGCAACTTCGTCGGCATAGGAGGCCAATGCGGATCATGACAGATAGGATCATTCAACAACCGTGTTAAATCTGGAAAGTGTAATGTCGCCAAGAAAGGTAGTTTAGGTTGCTGCTGATAGCTGGGATAAAAGGGTCCCGGAGTTTGACTGGCACCAGGTTGCCAGGAAAAGTTTGGCTGCTGGCCCGGGTTTTGGTAGAAACCCTGGCCCTGACCGGCGTAAGGGTTTTGCATTTGAGGAGACATCATTTGCTGATTCCCCATGAAGGACATAGGATGTTGGGCATTCATCGTGTTTGATGGACTTTGGGAAGGATTACCCCATGCCGGTCCCGAGGGGAGAGGCATAGAAGTTTGTCTGGGGTTCCATTGACTGTGGAAAGAATTACCCCAGAATGACATTCTAGAGGAAGGAACGGATCCTTGTCCTGAGTTCCAAGGTACTGGTATATGTGCCCCCGGCGCAGGAATAGTACCCTGTGCCGGAGTAGATTGTCCAAAAATGGGTGTGCCCCTAGATGGGAAATCAGTGGATGCGAAAGTGTTATTACCAAATGTCTCGTTCCAAACAAACGGTGACGAACCTACCGACAAAGTTTGCGCAGGTGTTCCTTGAATCCCAGCTCCAAATGAACTCGTGTGTGCAGGCTGCCCGGTGGACTGCTGATGCAATCCACTAAGCGAAGGGGACGAAGGAGGGATATGACCCCCATCATAAGGAAAAGAATTGAAAGGGACAGGAATTCCCCCAAGTTGACCTTGCAAAGGAGCGTTAGAGCTCCCTGCCCCCAGACCCAAAGTCTGTAAAGTGGAGGATGTGAGTGCAGGACTTGTACCTGAACTAGGCATACCGTATGAAAACGGAGGGCCTGTCGCACTAGGTGTGTAAGGAGGTGTGGCCGCCGCGATAGATGGGGTCGGTCCACTGTGCGACGTAGTTGCGGCTGAGACCATGGTGGCCCAGACCATCGACAAAGGCAAGTTAGGAGAAGCTTCTCCTATGGTAGCAACAGTGATAGGAATGGAAGAATTTCCAGAGGAAGTAACAGAGTTTGGTTCCATAACTGGGTTAGGCACTGACAGGATTTCGTAAAATTGAATTGGCACAATAATGTCCGGCCAAGTATCAGTGTTTGAGGTTTCAACCGATCCAATATTGGTGGTTGATTCCTCTGGGAGTTGTTCAGGCTCAATGGTTTGAAACCCGGTTGCTTCGAAAGACCCTCGTTGGTCTAGCTTCCGCCTCAAAGGTGGCAGGGGTGGCTCCAGTATAACCGGCGGTAGGCCTAGAATCCTTCGTGACCGGCGGAGCTCTGAATCCTCCACTGTGTAAGAAGATTCATGAAACGCTAAGGTATTCTACATGAACAAACAATAACACACACTAAAATAAATCCCCTAACAGATAAATCAAGCAAGCACTAAACTAGTTGGAAGAACAGTTACAACAACCAACACTAGAGCAACTTACCGGTGCAAGTGAAACTCAAATACGGAAGCACCCTCTGGGTATACTCTGCAAAGCATGGCCCAATGTCTGTCCTAGGTACCGCGGTATACCCCCACAGTCATCTATGTATGTCCCTAGAAAAGATTGGCAGCTAGTTTGCCAGCACATGAACAGTCACCAGGCGGGTACAGTCGATAGTCGGGTAGACCACAATGAGCAGGGTATCAAGCCCAAAACCTATCAAGGGTATCGAGAGCAAATGGTCTGGAAGACAACTGAGGACCTCGAACGGATTCGAGACCCACGAAGCTCCGTGGAAAATGCAAACGACGGAATCCCTTAACAAATCCTCGATATGTGTTCTCCACAACGCTCGGTCTAGCTTTGGAGGGGTTATCTCCACTACCTTTCCTTACGCGACCTCGTGTTTAGCCCCTGTGTTAGAGGGGGGTCCTGGATAACTTTCTGTAACTGGACTTCTACACTCCCTATTGAAAGACTCCAATGTCTGGTTTGGGTGGCCTTGGAGAATTTACTCTCCAACCTATTCCAAGGCCCTAGTCCTGAGCTAGTGTATGCACCATATAAACAAAAAGTCTACTTGGTTTTAATTAGCGTTTCTTTTAATGGGATTTTTAAGTCACAAGGTACGAAAGTGAAACTGATGGTGTGTAAAATACTCAAAGAAAAATGAACAAGAAATGCTTGGAAACAAAAACTTTTACAAACAATGCAAAAACCAACAACTTTTCAACAAGAAAGACTTCTTTTCCTTTTTGAATTTTCTAAGATTTAATGCAAAACTTATGAAAAAAGACTCTTTCCTAGCTACTGATGCAACAACACAATCTTCAAACCAAGAAGAAAATGAAACAAGATTTTTTTTTTATTTTATTTTAATTGCAAAATGACGCAACAAGGAAAAATTCCGACAAGCACAAAACCAAGAGAATGAAAATAAAACTATGGCTTAAAGCACAGATTGCAAAAGAATCAGAGCAAAGATGCGAAAAAGCAATCAAGAAAGCATCGATTCTAACACTTGTCTAAAAACCATAAAACATTTTTTTTTTCTCTTTGTCTTTTTCTATCAAAACATCAACTAACAAACACAGGCTAAGGATAAGATGCCCTAACCTGCTGACTGGGCAGCTCCAGACTCTATACCCCTTAGAGGATCTCTTCTCACCACAGGAGGGGATGACTACCCCACCGAAGTTGAAAATCTACCAATCAAGCTCGCGACTATCACCAAAACAGCACGCGTGCTGAGCTATAACAGCGCGCAGGTACCCGCAAGCTACACTCAAACAGGCCGCGGGTCTGTATAAAGGCTAAGATAAAACAACACATAGGCATCCCAGACCTGAAAAAGGCCTCTGGTATTGACATCCAGGGTCTCTAAAAGGATTGGATGCTTTTACTTCAATAGAAAAGGAAAATTTGTAAAAAGAAAACAAATGCAAAGAATAACCAACACAATATGGCAGACTGAAAAACAAGACAATAAACCAACAAGACCCAGACAGGATCCAGAAAGCCCCCTGAGAAGGTAAACTTCTGACAGGGAAGAGGAGACTGCCTCTCAAGCTTTCTGAGTGCTACACGCTACTGAAACCTCTGCAGCAAGCGTTCAAATGCGGGCTACAGAAGGTTAGGGCGCGGGTTACACGCGTGCAGGCCTTCTGCAAGCCACGTGTACCTCTGTGTGTCTCGAGAATAAATGTCAAGCAACAGTCAAGGAAAAAACTGGTATTGATAACCAGGTTCCCTGCTAGCTTTGACCTAACAGACAAAAAATAAACAAAGAAACTGAAACTCTACTTCTTTGAACTACCCAAAAAAACCTTTAACTAAATCTGGGAAACCCTAAGAGTAAATCTCCCCAGTGGAGTCGCCAATTCTGTTGTGGGGAAATTCTACCCTACGGACTAACAAGCTAGGGCTTAAACTTGCATGCAGATCACGACCCTTAAGAAATTACTTTTAACCTTCTACCCCAAACCTAAAACCCTTTTTCACATGCAAACATGGAAAGAACCAACTAACCTTTTTATCGACGGTTGGTGTAGATCCTCCTTTGCGCTTTATCCCCTTGCTTCTACTGCTCCTTCCAAAAAGCGATCCTGCAATCAAGACAAAACTACGCATGCATGCTATTGTTCTACTAGAGGGTTAGAGATTAAGCATCAATCAAATAAAACATATAAGACTCCTGCATTTGGGATGAGAAAAGTATCTTTTTATTAATCTCAAGACGAATCAAATTACAATGATTATAGAGACCGACCACCATTCCTTGATCCTGATCTTGGGCTCCTCCTCTTCTTTGTCCTCCAACTGCTTTGATTGAATTCTCCTAAAGCTTGAGGAAAGGATAAAGGGTTGGGACAAAACGGATTCGGCAATTAGGCAGAGTTTCTTTGCTATGATTTTTCCTCCTTTGAATAGTACCCCTACCCCTTCTTTTATAGGCTAGAAGGAGCTAGGGTTTTGGGCGAACGCTTGGCCACGCATGGCTGGGAGTTTCAGTTAACTGACCCAAAGCTTTTTGTTCCGTCGACAACTTTCATGATTTTTTGCTTTGTTAGGTAAACGCTGGCTGTAGTGGGCCAGCCAGTGTTCCAACACGTGCAATATAAGGCCTGCCAATGTTCCAACATGCCCAGTAATGGGTTAGGGTGCAGGTTACCTAATTTAAGAGGTTTTTAAAGAGTCTGTTCAACATGGATTTGACAATGAAGGGCAATGAGTTGGCCTGATGCCAGGTAAGCATGTATAGTGCAATTTACGGTTATAACAGAGAGAAGTAAGGGAAAACAAGCCGTTGGATGAGAATATCAAGGAGAACAAATAAACAAGGAGGACAGATCATGGACAACTCAACAAGCGAAAAAAGACACCAATGGATGCTTTGGAGCACCTTGCGGGAAATATGGAAAGATAGGTTGGGAAAGCCCAGAAAACGCGGGTCAAAGTGGACCTAGGGTTTTGGTATTTAGTGTTTTGACACCTAGGTTTAGACCTAAGGTTGTTTGAGAGTCATTGTAATGTATAAATAAATATTGAGAGGAGGGAGGAAAGGTTCATTCAAGGTGGGCCATTGTTCGTTATTGGCTAGAGTTGTGTTGGGATATCGAGTGATTATTGTTGTAAGGGAGGGAAGTGTTGTGTGTGAGGGAACTCTGGTGTTGTAAGATCTTCATCTGGGTGTGAATATCAACCCTGCAGCTGGGTGCACAGGGAGGGGAGAGAAAGAGAGATAAAGGGAGAGAGATATGCAAGCTAAGAGTACAGATAGAACTGTATGTTTTCCCATAATATCAAGAAACACAATTCTGTGGATGTAGCCCTAGGGAGAGGGTGAACCACACATATCTTGTTGTTCTATGTGATTGATGTTGTGTTATTTTTCCTTCTGTTATTATATTATTGCATCATTGTGTCAGATCTGATATATAGCTCGCGCAGTAGGCTTAAAGGAGATAAAGAATAACTAGGTTACCGTGTGTTATTTCCTTGGATCCACTTTGTATTTCCTCTGGTTGTAGACACATGTGTCCTGCAACCCCCTATTTCTATTTCAGGTAAGACTGCATCTGCTTCGCAGGTGTTGCCGAAAGGGCCAGTAGTTAGGGCTTGTTGGTGCATTGTTAGAGCTGAACCCTGGGTCTGCCCCTGTACCAACAAGGACCATTATGATTAACCCTCTTTTAACCAAATTTGTTTACTCATTAAAAAGTGTAATTTTATTTCTTCAACAAAATAAAATTACATTTTGAAGATACATGTCCCCATGTATTTTGTTGTAGAAAATTTTGTAGTGATATTGCCTTAGCACAAAAGTCCAAAAAAGTGTTTAAAAGAGAGAGCTATGCATAATTACATTCTCTGACTAAAATACATAAAACATTCTAGATATATCCTGCTAATTACATAATTTTGTTACAAAAAGAAACCGACATGCAGAAACTGGTCGTAAAGAACACACTATAGATGATACATCCAAGAGTCAGATGTGTCTACTATAATATATGTGGAAAAAAGAGTGCTAATATAGAGAATTGGTATGAGGCTGAAACTGAGTTTTGGTGCTACTCCTATATAAAAGGTTTATGGTAGAACTCATAATTTGTTCCTCTGTTTTCTTCAACGATCAACCATTGCCCATGTCCCAATTGAACTGCTTCTATTGAGAGATGATATGATACCATATTCCTTTCCCTGAAGACACGATGAACATCAAGAGTGTCAAAGGAAGGAACAAGTCTTTGAACTTCTTCAAGGATGGGAAGCAAGTGGATATTGTGACACTATTGGGATTTACAGACCCAATTTATAACATTGAGAGAGTCTCCAAAAATCTGTAAAGAATTAACATTATTTTCCTTTGCAAAAAGTTAGAGTAATTTAAGGGATACTAGTTCTGCGAAATTGTTTGTGCCTAGGCCCAATCCCATTTTTACTTTGTAGCAAACATGATCAGATAAATGCAGGATAACCCCTCCACCATATGACTGATTTATTTTTTGTGAGGCACCATAAAAAAATACCAGGGCCCGGAGCATTCCACTAGTTCCTCTTGTATTGTCCTACTTGCCACCCTCCCTTTTTCCTAAGGAAAGTGAGCTAGGATAATAAGACATTGAGCTGCAATGACCTCCAGGGGATAGGTTTATCATGAAAAATTGAAGAGTTTCTATCCATCCAGGTACCCCAGTAGATGAGTAGAGGGAGAGCCTTGATGTTACAAGTAGTGGCATCGGTGACCCATGCCACTACTCATAACATCATGGCTTTCCCTCTACTCATCTGTCAGGGTACATTTTCTTTTAACCAAATTATATGGAATTATTCTAGAAAAGAAGATTAGTGTATGGTATAGAAAAATGGCTAAAGGTTAGGTTGGTTTTAAAAGATATCGTTCAATTGTGGACCACCTAGTTATGCTGAGGATCATTGTAGAGGAATGTGCTAATAATAAAACCAATCTCTTGTGTTTCTTCATTGAATTTTGGAAATATTTTGACATAGATCCTAGAAATGACCTTTGGAATCAATTATAAGTGTTAAAGGTTCCTTTTGAGTTGAGAGTTGTTGCAATAATGTTGTAAGATAATGTTATCGCTAAGTTAACGAAAAATGAGGACTGGTTGAAAAACATTAATTGTAATATAGGAGTTACTCATGGTTGTTCCCTATCCTCTACCCTTTTTGGCATTTGCATTGACAAGTTAAAGGAATGTTTGGAAGAATCATGTTGTGATAGCTTTACTTTAGTTGGAATAATCTTCATACTTCTTCTTTATGTTGACAACATTGTTCTTATGGAAAGTGTCCCTTTGATCTTGACAAGCAACTGAGAATTCTCAAGGATTTTTGTTTTAGCATAGGTATTCTTGACAAAATAAAGGCTATGATATTCAAATCCAAAAATATTTCTTATGCTAATTTTGTGTACAAAAACAACAACTTAGATGAAGTTACTTCATACAAATATCTTAGAGTCTACCTTCATCACAAGCTTAACTGGAACTACAACATTTAGAAAAGGATTAATGAAGGGTGGAAAGCCTATTTTGGTCTTGAAAAAAAACTACAAATCATTGGAGTTCTGGTTGTGGGAAAAAACAAACTCCTCTTTGAGGCTATAGTCACTCATGTTATCTTATATGGGTGTGAATTTTGAGGATGCAACTTCTCTAGCCAATTATAGAGGAAGATTGAGCAAATCTAGAATCATTTATAATTTATGATCTTAAAATTAAAAGAAATATGCCCTATTCTATACTACTCATAGAAGTTGGTCTTTCCCCCATTGAGAGCATGGCTATGACTAGTTACATAATTGACTTGCAAACGATAGTCCTATAGCTCATCCATCTTGCCAACATGAATCTTCATTGTGGAATTAAAATGTAATGTCTCTGCAATTACAATTAGGATGAGTTGAATCTTCTCTACTTTCTATTAACCAAAATGCATGAAAGGATTTGTTTTTGATTTGGTTTCATTGCTCCCTCTACTTGCTTGTGCCAAGGCCAATGCCCAATAGAGGATTCAAGTGCACTCTATTTTAATGGCCAATAATAATATATACTTTAAAAATTTTACTAGTGAAACTCAAAACTTTTATCAACATCACATATACCCACCCATTATATAATCAAGTAATCAACACCTCCAATTCAAGATCTATATACAAACAATAATAAAGATACATCACTATTTTGTTGTCATTGTTTTTTTTTTAACTGGAACTAAAGATTTATATTATATAAGGACTGCACTAGAGCGAATCAACAAGCTCAAAAAGATTTAAAAAATTTGCAAAAATTGGCTCACTACCTAAACAATGTCCTATTGCTATCAATTAGAAAATTGCATAGATCTTCCTAGGATATTTCTATGCAGTCTAACTGCAAATTTCCTTTACATATTGGCCCAGAAAAAATTAAATCTAAAAAACATTACTGATGAGCAGATGCATTGTCAGGAACTTCTTGCACTCCCCCCTAAATTGAGGTATTTTCTTTGATGTCCATTGGAACTGCTTCACAACCTATTTTCTCATCTTGCGAGTTTCCTTGGCGATAAATTGAAGACTCTTGCTTAATTGATGCTAATTGGGAGTGTTGAGGAAGAACCAAAGATATTAATTGTTGGCATTCCACCAAATTGTCTATGCATTGGGAGAAGCTACAAATTGATCCAGATCCCTCACATTACCTAAAACTTGTTGAAGCCCATAACTATTAACTTTCATTGTTTCTTCATGTTGTCTAAGAATGTGCTTGATGTCACTCTAAGATGGATCCATATTTTCCAGATCCACGAGCTAGATAAACCACCACCCACAACCTTTACTACTAGCAAGGAGGTAAGTTAAAGGAAGAAAAATAGGGCTTGATCCCCCAACAATACCACTTCTAGTATTGTCAACAAAGTCAAAAAGAGAAGGCCCAAAACAAAGAAACCATAAACCTTTGAGAATCTCACTTCCGGGAAGAGTTAAGTCTGCTGGAGTGAGATTATATTTTTAAAAGATAGAGTTATTAAGCCTGGGAAAATATAAGAAAGTTGAAAATCTGGATTCCAAAAGGAGGCTAGATAGATGCCAAATTTCCATTAGCTGAGAGCTAAAACCACTAGAAATGACATGGACGATGCAACCAAGGCTTGACCCATCAACAATATGATTTCCAATTTTTACAACAGAGACAAAGGAAGAAGAATTGAAACAAACAAACCATAATCATTTAACAATCCCTTTTCTAAGACAAAAGGAATCCACGAAAGCAAGATTAAAATTCAAAATGATAAGAGGATTTGAATTTGGGGAGACCAAATAATAAAATTGAAAACCCAGATTCCAAAAGGAGGCTGAATAGATACCAAATTGTCACCAACAGAGAGCTAAAACCATTTGAAACGTACAGGCTCCAATTGCAAGATATCTTGAAATCTCCAAGGTAAAATTGTTGACTAAGAAACCAGACCCTGATGTCACAGGGAAGAAAGATCAAGACCAGAGCCATTGCACTAATGGAAATTGATTCGCACATCCCTGAGAGAGAGCCCTTGTGAATGCACTTGACTTCACAGAAATTCAAATAATGTGGCTGACTGTATTGTTGTCAGTCGGATGTGAAGGCTTATTAAACACATGATCTATATTTCCCAAACTTTACCACTTGTCTAATATTTTAAAATCATTTCCCATGTGATTTAAGGAAGCAGGAGGGGTCTTCTAGTCCCATTGATGTTTTCTATACCTTCTTCTAAGTAAGTTCCTCCTTTATCCCACTGATCAACATAAGAATTATGCTCACGCTTTATAATATGAATGTAGTATTCCTCAAATTCATATAAAATGGCAAGTGTGCGGGCCATGATGACAATGATGATATTGCTTTCAGTAATATTCCTTTTGATCATTCTTGTAATCACCATCATTGAATACATCAATATGGTAAGATTAAGGATTCCCAAGTCTCTAGCAAGTCTGAGACCTACCCATAGATCATAGGCCTTGATGACATTGTTATAGACGTTGTGTAGGCCCCAAGCATAAAAATCCACTATATTTCCTTTGGGATGGTGAATAATACCCCCTACACTCTTTTGTTTTAATTTTTATCACTACCCACAAGACATAAAATATCTGTATGCCCTCATTTATAAAAGGTTGATTATAGGTAATTAACAAAGCACAATAAAAGTCTTATATTCAAATTGCTATATGAGGTTTGGACAGACCACACAAGCATTGTAGGAAGATGTCATGTTTTGAGAGTAGGGAAAGAATAATATTGTCTATCATTTAAGGATTAAAAATCCCAATATAAAAGAGGAATTAGTCAACCTGTAGGCGTTAAGAGCACATTGATTGCTACTTGATTTAGTTAGCAACAACACCAATGATCTAACAAACAACTAATTGGTCGTGAAAACCAATAAATGACCTAAACCATGTGATTTGAGTGCTATAGGGACTACTAATGATTCAATTTAAGGTGGAATAGAGCTATGGGTAGTTTGAATGTTCTATGTAGTGAGTGCATTATGCAATTTGGTGATGTGCATATGATTTACACACCAAAGACACAAATGAATTAACTCCAATGATCTAGAAATTGGAATATTGTGCTATAGATGCTAGCCAATAATGCTATGGAATTGATTTTAATGTTGCGGGAGTAATTACCACAAAAACTAGAACAAACATACAAATAATAACATTCACAAAACAATTAAACACACTGAACAATAGAGATTACACTAGAAAACAAAAGGAGAAAACCAACAAATAATGATGCTTTGACTCTTTTAAATAAAAGAGGATTACATGTGAGGGGGAGACACTCATTCTCGAGTGTTTTGACTCTCCTTCTACAATATTTGAGATAATTTGAAATGATATGGGCTAATCTTCTTGACCATGGGTAAGAAATACCAATTTTTTTCCAATTTCAATTTCCAATACCAACCTCTATATTTGTTACTATCTCTACAATCCTCCCAAAATGAAACTAGTCACTTAGGCCCTTAGGCTTATTGCTCCATCCTTCATTCTGAAATCCATTTCTATGTTGGAGCCATTTACCCTTGAAATCAATTCTAATTAATTTTCACAACAAGAAAGATGTTTCCTTTATTATAGTGTTGCCTTGGAATGCCAATCAATTCATCTTCTTGTGGGGCCAAACTGAAATCTTTTTCCTTTGTTCTTCATTGTCTTGTTTCAAATGTTGGAATCATCCTTTTGAAAATAACATAGTACTCAACCTTTATACAATAATTGGAGGATCAATTATTTTAGATCCATTTTCAGATCACTCATGTATAAGCACAAGACAACTACAATGAGAGACACAAGACAACTTCAATGAAAGAAAAGAGGATTCCTATGATTTCTTCAAACTACAACCAAAGTCACATACAACTTAAGATAGGATGACATAAATATTCTAAGTCTTGTCTAAATCATTGGAGATATAAGAGTAGGTCAATATTTAGAATATTGACACCATTAAAAATATTATCACACACTACAAAGAGAACACCTTCTTGCAGAGGTTTTTACAAAACTTCCCCAAAACAATTATCCCTTTTCTATTTATAGTGGAGGTGGGAAACTGGAGGTTTGTGTGGAGGTTTTTTACCGGTGCGCATGTAAGCAACATACACACTAGTGCGCACATAAAAATTAATTCCTTGGTTCTTAAATGTTCAAAAGCATTGTCATAAGTTATAATAAAAATAACAAGCACTAGTCAAAGCACATCGATGTCGTTAAATCTTACGAACCACTGCGTATCATTGTCGTCAGGTGCACCATGGTAGGGTAAATAAAAAAAGTTACCAAACCGATTTTCATTGTTACAATTCATCCCATGCTTCCAAACTCTCAAGCAAGCACTGATGCTCACTCTCCCAAAGACGCGTTGATTCTGGTGCTCTACAACTAGTTGCATAGCTCCATTGGTAGGTTCCACACATTTCCAAAATTTGGAAATTACCACAAATTTTCATTTTCTCTCAATGGTGGAATCATGACTCCTTCAGACATAAGAGTGCAAGTAAATTGTTTATTACCTTCCTATTTTCATTTTCATCCAATTAAAATTTGAATTTATCTTGCAATTTGGCCATTTTTCAATCTTTTTTTTCCAATTATGCGCGGTGTGCTTGAACGCTTTGGTTCTCCCCTAAGCAGTGCATCCTATACTAAATTCACAGTATGCACCACCACTAGTGCATCTAAAATAAATGTATACATTGGTTTTGTTCATGGAAGAGAATCACGATAAATTTAATAAACGAAGTGGTACCTTTTTTGTGATGCCCCTCAACCAATGCGTCATTTGTGACGCCCTGCACATGGTACATTATAAAGGACAAAACTCACTAAAAAAAATGTTGGTGCTCTTGGAACACTAGAGCACCGTTGAATTCAATTTAATTAAGTGCACCGCTACGTTTACAACTCATGAAATTTAATTTAGTGATGCAACCATTTTAACCAAATGCATCGGTAATGTTAACAAAACCGCACGGGGAAAAATATTCACTGAATTGGCATAGAGGAGTGTCTCGGTGGATGCCTCATTACCGATTCTCTATGATTCATAATGCACCACTATATGAAACATTGATTCTTGTTGGCACAAGGGAAGACCTAGGGTTCAACTCTAACAATGCACCAACAAGCCCTAACTACTGGCCCTTTCGGCAGCACCTGTGGAGTAGATGCAGTCTCACTCGAAGTAGAAATAGGGGGTTGCAGGACACAGGTGTATACAACCAGAGGAAATGCAAGTGAACCCAAAGAAAAACACACAAAGATCTAGTTATTCTTTACGAATCTTAAACGTACTTCGCACAGTTATATCTCAGATTTAACACAACAACGCAATAACGGTATGACAAACAACAAAGAATACAACATCAACCACATAAAACAACAAGATATATGTGGTTCACCCCCTCCCTGGGGCTACGTCCACAGAACTGTGTTTCTTGATATATTATGTGAAAACATACAGTTCTATCTACGCACTTAGCTTCCAGATATCTTCCTCTCCTTCTCTCTCCTCCATGTGCACCCAGTTGCAGGTTTGATCTTCTAACTCGACTGAATATCTTTAAATACAAGAATTTTCTCACCTCACGATGCTTCCCTCTCAATAACATCAATAATCAACAATAACAAACGACGAACCCCTCTCCTCTCCTCTAGGTCCTTATTTATACATTACAATGACTCTCAAACAACCTTAGATCGAAGTCTAGGTTACAAAACCCTAAATGCCAAAACCCTAGGTCAACTTGACCCACATTTTTAGGTCTTTGCCAGCCTGTCTTTCCTTATTCCCCGTGCGATGCTCCTTTGCATCCGTTGGTGGATTTTTCTGTTTGCTGAGTTGTCCACGATCCATCTTCTTTCCTGATCTATTTTCCTTGATCTTCTCGTTCAATGGCTCGCTTTCCCTTACTTTTCTCCTTCTTTTCCACTTCTTTGGCCACTTCAACCCATTCTCAGTCAATATGTCTTCCGCGCAGTTTGTACTTTGTATTTTATCCTTAATATTCACTTTCTTCCTAACCAAAGGCCAATAGGCCCCCAACACTCACATGTGACTCGTCCCGAGGCACTGCAAGACTGAAAATTCTATTTCACTTCGACTTTATACTACACAGCGCAGCCTGCGCTTCCTGCTCAGTCCTCCCCTCTATGTGTAGACTGTCTTTTCTGTGTCTGGTACTCAATTCCATCTGCACCTAGTACCTAGACACTTTTTCTTCTGATTTTACTGAGAGATGCCAGGCAATTGGTTCTCATAGTACAATTTCAACTATCTCCCATTTACCAAACCTTCCTTCCATTCTCCATTCAAAGTCTTCAACTGCACAACTCCACCTTCTATAACATAGGAACCTTCATATGGTCTGAGCCAATGTCTCCTGAATTTCCCTAGATGCTTCATGAACTTGCTGTCATATACCAATACCAGATCTCCTTACTTGAATGCTTTCCTCTTGATGTGTCTGTCATGGTAAACCTTCTCTCTTTCTTTCTGTACCTACTGATGAAATCCTGCAATAAACCTCTCCTCCTCTAGTTCTACCAACTGCATGAGCCTGTTTTGAACAATGTCAATGTCATCCATATCTGTGAATGTTGCAATTCTTAAGATAGGAACTAAATATTCCATAGGTACTAATGCTTCTAAGCCATAAACCAGCTTAAAGGGAGTCTGCAATGTCATCTTCTTGCAAGTGGTTTGATAGGCCCATAACACTGCGAGTACTCTCAAATCCCAATCATCCCTGTTTACACTGCAAATCTTCGTCAACATTGTCTCCAAGATATTATTGAAATCTTTGACCGTGCCATTCGCTTGTGGATGGTATGGTGTACTCTTCTGATGATGAACTTCAAATTCTTGAGTCAAGGCTTCAATAGTCTTGTTAATAAAATGTGTACCTTGATCACTCATGAGGATATTTGGGCATCCAAACCTTGTTATGATGTCCTTAAATATGAACTACGTATTTGTAGCTACACTAGAGTCCTTAACTGTTCTTGCTTATGCCCATCTGGTCAGATATTCTATCATAGTGATGATGTATCGAGCTCATGTGCACTTTTCTGGTGGGTTTATAGGTCCCACAAAACCAATGGCCCATTTCTCAAATGCCTATAATGTTAGTTGTGGTGCTAATGACATCTCATCCCTTCTATATGGTTTTCCAATTCTTTGGCATATATCATAGGCTCTATAGTAATCCTTAGCATCTTTGTGTAAAGTGGGCCACCAGAGGCCATCTCTAAGAACCTTCTGCATTGTTTCTTTTCCTGCATAATGTCCTCCTGTGATGCCTTCATGTGCTTATGACAGAATCAATGGTCTTTCTGTCTCCATAACACATCTTTGAAAGATCTCATCAGGTCCCATCTTATATAGTTGTCTAGCTATAAGTGAAAAATATGCAACACGAACTACTGACTATTTCTTCTGAATGATTGTGTATTCGTGAGGTTCCATTCCTATTAATAGGATCTGGACTATCTCGCTGAAGTGATCATCAACCTTCTTGATGGCCAACAACTGTGCATATGGTAGTGTATCCTCCAGATTGGTAGGTTCCTCTCCATGTTCTAACCTAGACAAGTGGTCAGGTCCCTTGTTCATTCTTCCTGGATTGACCACAATCTCAAAATCGTATTCCTGGAATAACAGTAGCCACATGCATATTATTCTCCCCAACACTGGCTTGTTGAATAGGTATTTCAACACAGAGTGATCAATGAACATCTTAAAATGTCCTCCCAACAAGTAGTGTCGAAACTTCTGCAGGGCGTACACCATGGCTAAACCTTATTGTTCAGTGGTAGTGTAATTTGTCTTAGCTGTAGAGAGATTCCTGCTAGCAAAGGCTAATGGGTGGTCAATATATCCTTATCCTAGTTGTGCTAACACTACTCCTAATGCAATAGATTAAGCATCGACATGCACATGGAATTACTTACTCCAATCCGGGAAAACCAGAATAGGCGCAGTAAACATTTTCTGTTTCAATTTGTCGAAGCTTTGTTGACATTCCTCTGACCATAAGAATTGGAAATATTTGTTTAAAATATTTTCCATGGGTGTTTTTATCTATGCATAGCCCTTGATTAAATTTCTGTAGTATCCAGTATGCCCCAGCGCAGTGCGTAGCTGTCTAACAGAAGTAGGGGGAGGTAGATCGACAATGATGGCAATCTTGGAAGGATCTACCAACAACCCCTGTTTACACACAATATAGCCTAGAAACACTCCAAAGGGTGAAAATAATATACATTTCTTCATGTTCAGGGCAATATGACATTACCTTCATTTATCTAACATCAATATTAAACATTCAATATGGTCTTTTAATAAGCTAAAAACAGTCCAATCATCAAAATATGCTTCCAAAACTTTATGTAAAAATTTCTTGAATGCTTCGACCACCACCCTAGAAAAGATGGATGGTGCATTCTTCAATCCAAAAGGCATCACTATGTATTGGAAATAACCCCATTCTGTTGCAAATGTGGTCTTATGGTGATCTTCTTTAGCAGTCTTGGTCTGGTGATAACCTGAAAATCAATCCGTGAAGGAGTAAACTTCCTGTCCTCCCACATTATATAATACTTCATCACTAAACGGTGTAGGGAATGGATCATGTAAGCATGCATCATTCAACTTTCTTAAATCTACATAGTTTATGATTTCTCTTGTCTTCTTATCCTGGACCACCATAGGGCTAATCCATTCTAACTCTTCAACAGGTTCTATGATTCCTGCTTCCAACATTCTGTCTAATTCAATATTGACTTTTTATTTATATTTGGGATTTAGTCTGTAGGGTCTTTGATTGACTGGCCTTACATCTGGTTTCAAGGGTATTTTCATTTCTCCCATGGGACCTTTAATGCCCTTCATATCGGTGAACGTGGTTGGAAACAAGTCCTGATATTCATGTAGTAATTCTGTGATCTTATCAATAGTGGCATCATCCCAATAATATCCAATGTTTTCCAGCTTAGGTGCTTGATTTGTCCCAATATTAACTTTCTTGATTTTAATTGGTGGTCCAATGAAAGGTAGTTCGACTCCTGGTCCTTCTATGTCTCTCTGTCCTTCAGTTTCTATGATGTTCACCTTCCTAGGATCATCGTCTTCATCAGCATTGATGCTGTAGCAGCCTTGCAATTTATGAAAACGTGCAGTCCATTCATCTTCCTCTTGATCCAAAGGAAGGTTAGGTTCCTCCTCAAAGACTCTCTGTTGTAAAACTTGTAAATCCTGATCTATTGTTGGGTGTTGATTTTAAATAAAAATGTAGCTACAAAGTTCTGAGTCATACAATGCCAATCTGCAGTGGTGCAGTGCAGTTCTACTTGAAGGTACCAATTGATAGGTGTTGTGTCCAAAGTGTTAATGAATTTATGCATCTACTGTTCTTGATGAATGCTTCTCCATGCCTCCTCACAACTTCGCACATGGTTCTGCAGACAAATCTGACCTGTGTAATGAACTTCACATCCTTTGGCTTGTTTTGAAAAGCACACTATCATCAAAGTGTGACATTGCACCCACTCCACGATGTTCTTCTTATGTGTTCTCCACCATCTTGTTGGCGTTGCTTTCAAGGCTTCATCCAATGCCAACAGTCGTTGTTGTGCTGGTACAATTTCTTCAAATTCCACTAAGAAAGTTTCTAAATGGTTTAAACCATCAAATGTGGGTATATTACTTACTTATGTGCCAATCCAACGAACTTCCCTGGTCAATCTGGCACAACTCTGTGCAAAAACTTCATACATTTTTTTCTGCCAGTTCTCTAGTTCTTCTTTCGAATCTGATGAGCATGCATTGTCACTTCGCCAGCTTAAATTCCCATCTGTTGTAGGATTAATGTAATCCTATTGTCTTGTTGTCAATTTATATATATATTCTCTAGCTCATATGTGCAGTCTTCTTCTTTGATGGGTTCTGTGTATCTGCGGCCTTCATCAGGATCAAGAGGTGCAATGACCATAAGGCCATCACCTTCAAATGTCATTCTTCTTTTCTTTAAGTCAACCACAATAAAATTGTTGAAATCCCAATCAATTCCTAACAACGCAAGATAAGGACAAATATCATCAACTATCTCAATTACTTCGAAGTCTACAAACATCCTCACCCCATCGATGTCCACAGGGACATGCTCCAGTCTTCCAAAGGGACTTATTGTGTGCTAATTAGCCATCCTGAGTTTGATAAGGGAGTAAATCAACTTAGGTTTTCCCATCAGTGCCCACGTCTTCTTCGTCATAACATTGACTTCTGATCCCAAGTCCAGGACCACATAATCTATGTCATAATCTCTAATCTAAGCATTAAGGTGTAGTTCCTTTTTTGTTCTTCTCTTCCTGGATACTTTGTGTACTACTCTATTTAGTAAAGGATCTACCTTCCCTATCTCATACTGTCTAATCAGGTGTTGTATTTCTTGTATGGATCTTTCATCCTTAATCAATTCAATAAACGTATACAATAAGCTAATAAGATTGCTTACCTCTTTTCCATCTTCAGGCCCGACTGGCTGATAGAATGCTAGAGGCATTCCAAATTCTCTTACTTCTAGCTATATCTTTGATGAGGAAGCCTAATCTCTTCCAAATTCTCTTTTTTCCTCTTCAAACATTTTCTTTTCTTTCCTTGGATCAAACACTTGTGTCTTTTCTGCAACTCTTCTGACCCTTGATTCTTTTGTAGCCTTTCTTGGAGTCACCCAGTCTTCTCCTGTAAAAACACCTCCTTGAGTGATAACAATGAATTTGGGATCCTCTCCGCGAGTTTCTGCTGAGATTAGTTGTACTTGTTGGTTTCCTC
>JZKD02S1660390.1:0-20164 GCA_000966675.3 Picea glauca | reverse complement strand
TGCTTGCATAAAGTGTTGGTTGGTTTCGTGATCTGGGGCATTTCTATGACTGCTTCTCTTTTGTTGACTTTGACAAGGTTATCAAAATGCATGTGACCCATTCTTCTATGCCATAACCAAATTTCATCTTCCAGATGAGATTTTTGACTGTTGATAATGTCATCCATAACTTTTGAGCTATTCTGCATATTTTTCTTTTGAATATCCTTTCTTAGTATGACAATCTCTGCTTCCAAGTTTCCAATGACCTTGTCCTTTTCTTCTAGTTGTTCTTTGAGTGTTTCTTCAATTATTTTATCTTCTTCTATTTGAACCTTCAATCTTGTGATCATTTGTTATAGTTCTAGAGTGTCCTTTTTCTTGTTTAGTTCTGCTTGTAGTTTATTGTTTTTCTTCTTTTCTCTTATGATAACTTCTATGACACACATTAATTATTCTCGATAGTCAACTTCTGCCTCTTCAATTTTGTCTTCGACTTTTTCATATCCATCTTCAGCTTCTTCTTATTCTTCTTCGGAGTCTTCTTTGTCAGAATCTTTTACTGCCATGAATAGAACTCTTCCTGTCTCACTGTCACTGATTTCATCTTCATTTGATGATGATATGTCTTCTTTGATGCATAAGTTTTTCTTGAAATATTTCTTTGTAGTTCTTTTGCCTTTATATGTGTGTTTTCCTTTTGAGTAACCTTCATCATTTCTCTTTTTCTTATGAGGACATTTGTTAAAAAAATCACCAATACCATCACAATTAAAACAAATTAAAGGAAGCTTACCTCTATACCTACCATTGGTTCCCTTGTTTAGTATTTTGATGAAGTTGGCCACTTCTTCATCATCTCCTGAGATGTCCCTGCTGCTACTATATTCTTCTTGTTCCTTTTTCTTTTGCTTTGATCTTTTGGATTCTTTGAAGGCTGCTTCTTTTACATCTGGATTTTCCTGTTCAGTTCTCATTTCATATGCTGTGAATATTCCATGCAGTTCATCCATTCTTATTGAGTTCATATCTCATCTTTCTTCTAGTGTTTATATCTTAGGGTTGAATCTCATAGGAAGAGATCTTAGTACCTTTTGAATAATTACAGATTCTTTGATTTATTCTCCCAATCCTATGATTGCATTCATTGTTTCATTAACTCTTAAGAAGTAGGCTACAATATTATCATCTTCCTTCATTTTTAGTTGTTCAAACTTACCTCTGTAAGTTTGAAGTTTTTCTGCTTTGAATTTTGTATCTCCTTCATAAATATTTCGAATCTTGTTCCAAATCTCTTTGGCGGATTTACAATGTGCAACTTTGGTGAATATTGTTTCACTGAGACCATTCAAAAGTGCATTTGTAGCTTTGGAATTATTTTCACCAAGTTCCACTGCTTTGTCATTTGTTGGTGGAACTGCTGGTACTGTGTATTCATCTACAATTGATTGCCAAATTTCAAACCCCTGTGCTTGTATATATGTCTTCATCCTTATGCTCCAAAAAGCATACTTCTGTCCATCAAAGTGTGGTATTCCATTTTTATATGAGTTAGTACTCTCCATGATCTACCTTTTAGTGGTTAAACTGATTTCTGAAGGAACCTGCTCCGATACCAATTGTTGGATTACTGAGAGGGCGGGTGAATCAATAATAACGTAATTATAATCCTTTTTCTCCAAATAATCCAAGTGTTATATCAATGTAGAATTATTATCCAATAATGAGAAATAAGAAATGAACAATCACACACATACACAGTACACTAGTGTTTTACATGGAAATCCAAATCGGGAGAAAACCACATAATGCTTTATCTTATATGTCTTGAAGACTTACATTAATTGGAAGCACCAACTTCATTTGTTTTCCAGCTACAACTGGAAGGAGGCTGCAACACCCTAGTTTCATAGGCTACAACCTGAGGGAATATCCAACTCCCCAATTCTCTTTCTACAACCAGAAGGAGGCTATAACCCCCTATGTTCTCTGGCTACAACCGGAAGGTGGCTACAACCACCTGTCCTTGCCCCATCCAACCGCCCTGAAGTAGAAGTAGAATGATGGAACTACTGTCACACTATCACTGTGAGATATATCATTGTAAACATGTACCAATAAACCTAAACCATGCATCAACTTGTACCTCAACTTGTAATCAACCTGTACCATAAACAAGTGCATCAACCATGCACCAACTTGTACCAAACAATCTATAATCAACCTGTACCATAAACAAGTGCAACCAACCATGTACCAAGTATGTACCAATCATGTGTTAAGTACTCATCAACTATGACTCATCAACATGTACCAATATCATCAACTATACACCTCATGCATGTGCAAACTCATTAACTACTTGTCTTAACCATGTACCTAATTTGTAACTCAACCAAAAGCCCTCATCAATTTCATCATTTGAATATGATTTGTAACTCTGTAATAGAACTGGTGTATATGATCACATACCTACAAACCTTCCTTAACTTTACAAACAAGAGACTAGCATTTTCATCAAACGTTTCTTTAGTCTCACAAGACTAGTTTTGGATTAGTCAACAACCCTAAATTGAAATAATCATAACTTTGTACCTGTAATGAGTAAATATATGAAACTTATACACATTATTCTTCAATGTGTTTTATGCAATTAATCTAGGTTTCACTACTTGGAACATCCCAGAAAAAGATTTATGGCAAAAATGGCACACCTTGTTGAATTCTATCTTATTCTAGAGAGTGACCTTGTAGAGCGTGCCCCGCACAGAATATTTGTTGAATTGATCTGAAACTGTTACACAACACACTACATACTGTACTCTAACCAAAAAAATTTTTCTTACTAAATTTTTATCTTTTATGAAGAAGTTATGACGTTTTTACCCGAAACACCTATTTTTGACTAGTTTTAGGACTAGCCACAAACCCTATTTTCCACATAGTGTAACTCTAAAAATACAATGACCCACAAGATGAAGTTTTTAACACAGATACTTGGATATTTTTCCTCAATGGAATAAAAATTTCATGGTATGAATCATTCTAGAAAAGAATTTATTGCGAAAATGGTGAGATGACTTGAAAAAAAACATACCTTAGAAAGCATCATCAAAAGAATTTATCCTTCCTTGAATTCCGGCCTTATTTTCTTCACTTTCCTCAAAAATTCAGCTTAGATATCCTTTTTTTACCTCAGAAGCCTATAGGTATTCAATATTATCAAGTGTGTCTTAAATGAGAGAGCCTTGCCTCTTATTTATACTCTCCAAGTAGCTTCCTTAAAAACATATTCTAGGTCACTTTGCCCACTTTCCTTATTTTAGGGTTAACCCACTTCTAATTTCTCCATTAAATTTATTATTGAATTAATTTATTTTGTATTCAATTTGAATTATAGTACACTCATCAATTCACTTTATCATTTACGTTTTAAAATATCTTAAACCACTTTGACTACTTTGACCTTTTGGGGCTTCTAGATGACATATTAGGGTCCTCCAACTTCATAAGGCCATAACTCTCAAACCGTGAGGAGTTATGTGACGTTCCACATACCACCAGAAATGGAATGACATGTACTATCCATATATAATATTATTACCTAAAAATATATCAAAAGTCATATCGTTATCCATCAAACAAACTTGGGTCCATTACCCAAACCTAGATTCTCCAACTTCTTATGGCCATAACTTTCTAACCGTGAGGATTTATGTGACGTTCCACATACCAACGGAAATGGAATGACAACAAATATCAATCTAGGATAGTTTCAATGAAAAATTCACTTTCATTCATCTCATTATTTCATAAATAAGCATGGGTTCTCTAACCATACTTCTAGGATTACTCAATCTACAAAGCATCTTCCCGTGAGGGATTTCACCATAACAAAACCACTTTGGAGTTCATCCATTTCTACTTATTATAAACCATGAAAAAACAATAATGAGTCATCTTTACATCAAACAATCTTGGGTCCATTACCCAAACTTTGTGCTACGGGGTTTCTTCAAGGGTTGACATCAATGACAACCAACCTTAATATGTCCATCTTATATACTTTAACATTTTTGGAGCATGCATAGGCTAAAATAAATCGAATTTCTTCCATTCTGGAAACTAGGGAAAATGTATCTTCGAATTCGATTCCTTCAATTTGTGCATATCCTTTACATACCAATCTAGCTTTGTTCCTTGTAACTTGTCCATCTCCATTTAATTTATCCCTGAAAACCCATTTTGTGCTTATCACATTCTTATTCTTTGGTCTTGGAGCCAGTTCCCAGGTGTCATTTTTCTCTATTTGATCCAATTCTTCATTAATGGCCTTATTCCAAAATTCATCCTTGTTGGATTCTTCAAAAAAGTTTGGTTCAATTGTAGATAAGAGTGCTAGGTGTGTTTGTTATGGTGAACTGATTTTTCTTCTAGTCTCAACTCCTGCATCTTTGTTTCCAATAATCTGATCTGAAGGATGATTCTTCTGTACTCGTTTTCTAGGTGTCTTTGGAGATACTTGATGAACTTTCTCTTCTATTTATATTGGATTCTCTTCATCTTCCTTTTCTACTTCATCTTCTTCTTTGTCTTCTTCGAAAAGTTGTTCCATTGATTTGTTTTCTTCTTCCTTTGATTTTGGCCTGCCTGTTTCATCAATTGTTACGTTGATTCTTTCCACAACTTTGTTCAATCTTAGATTTTAATAGTTGTATGCTTTCCTTGTACTTGAGTAACCAACAAGTACTCCTTTGTCCACACGAGAGTCAAACTTTCCCATTCTTCCATCTTCTCTTTTGATGTAGCATTTTCTTCCAAAAAATCTGAAGTGTTTCACATTTGCCGATCTTCCTTTCCATAGCTCGTAGGGAGTTTTATCAGTGTTGTTTCTGAGCATTACTCTATTTTGAATGTGAACTGCTGTATGCAATTCCCATGTCCAAAATATATATGTCAATTTGGAATCCATTAGCATCGTTTGAGCCATTTCTTGTACTGTCTTGTTCTTTCTTTCAACAACTCCATTCTGTTGAGGTGTCCTAGCAATGGAGAATTGCCTTTTTATTCCATGAATGCTGCAGTAGTCCATAAATTCCTTTGAAGTGAAATCTCCTCCATTATCAAATCTCAAGAATTTGATTCTTGAATCCATCTTAGTTTCACCATTTCCTTGTAGATCTTGAAGTTTTCAAAAGCTTCTGACTTGTTCTTGAGAAAGAAAACTGCAGTCATTCTTGTATAATCATCAATTAATAACATAAATTATCTCTCACCTTTTAAGCCCTTTGTTGTAGTTGGTCCAACTAGATCAATATGCACAATTTCCAGTGGTCTTGTTGTTGAATAATTCTTTGATTTGAACCTGGTCTTTGTTTGCTTTCCTTGTTGACAATGCTTGCATAAAGTGTTGGTTGGTTTCATGATCTAGACATTTCTTTAACTGCTTCTCTTTTGATGACTTTGACAAGGTTATCAAAATGCATGTGACCCATTTTTCTGTGCCATATCCAAATTTCATCTTCCTTTCCTAGACAACACTTTTCATTTCCAATTTCACTTAACACATATATGTTGTTTGAAGTTCTTGCAGCTGTACCGACCAATTTCCCTGAACCTTCCCTTCTTATCTCACACTTTTGCGAATCGAAAGTAACTTTATGACCTTGGTCACACATTTGAATCACACTTAGAAGATTATGTTTCATATCTTCTACCAGTAGAACATTTTGTGTTATTCTTGTTCCCAATTCGGACTGTGCCTTCTCCAATGATTTTGGCTGGATTATCATTTCCGAAGGAGAGTGATCCATTTCTTTCCTTTCACAATGTAAGAAATTTCTCTCTATCACCTGTCATGTGTTTTGAACACCCACTGTCAACATACCAACCATGTTTCTTCTTCTTAGCTTGTAGAGAGACTGTGCATTCTTCATTGCTATACTGATCTTGCTTTCTTATCCATGTCATTTTCTGAGGTTCTTGTCTGTGACTACTGTTATTCTATTGAGGTTCTTTAGGAGGGACTTTTATTCTGTTGAGGTTCTTTAGGAGGGACTGTCATTCTGCAATTTTTGGCCATGCATCCAAAATTGTTACATTTGTAACATTCCACTTCAGTGCTCAAAGATTCAAACATGTTGTAACTTCTTCTTTGTGTTTCACTAGGTCTTATTGAGTAACCCCTTTGTGTATGACTCTCAAATTTGTTATTGTCCCTGTTGTTAGCTCTGCAATTCACAGCTTTATGTCCAAAATTATTACATGCATAACATAAACCAAAAAATATAGTTTGATACCTGGGAGTTGAAGATCTTCTAAAATAAGTTGCTCTTATGAATCTTTCTTCTTCTTGATGCCTATCTGTCTGATGTTGATTTTGAAATCTGAATATTCTTGGTGGAGGAGTGTCCTTGTAATCTTCCTATCCCCTTTGATTGTTTCTGCATAGCCTTTTGGATTTGTTTCTTTCTCTATTGTTTTGGAGCTTGATCCATTTTTTGTCTAATTGTATCCAAGTCCAGACTTGTCAAGATGAGATTTTTTATTGCTGATAATGTCATCCAGAAGTTTTGAGGTATTCTGCATATTTTTATTTTGAATATCTTTTCTTAGTGTGACAATCTTTGCTTCCAAGTTTCTAATGATCTTGTCCTTTTCTTCTAGTTGTTCTTTGAGTGCTTCTTCAATTATTTTATCTTCTTCTATTTGAACCTTCAATCTTGTGATCATTTGTTCTAGTTCTTGAGTGTCCTTTTTCTTGTCTAGTTCTGCTTGTAGTTTCTTGTTTTTCTTCTTTTCTCTTCTGATAACTTCTATGGCACACATTAATTCTTCTCGATAGTCAGCTTCTGCCTCTTCAATTTCATCTTTGACTTCTTCATATCCTTCTTTGACTTCTTCATATTCTTATTCGGAGTCTTCTTTGTCAGAATCTTTTACTACCATGAATAGAACTCTTCCTGTCTTACTGTCACTGATTTCATATTCATCTGATGATGAGATGTCTGCTTTGATGCATAAGCTTTTCTTGAAATCTTTCTTTGTAGTTCTTTTACCTTTATATGCGTGTTTGTATTTTGAGTAACCTTCATCATTTATATTTTTAATATGAGGAAATTTTCTAGCAAAATGACCAATACCATCACAATTAAAACAAATTAAAGGAAGATTACCTCTATATCTACCATTGGTTCTCTTGTTCAGTCTTTTGATGAAGTTGGCCACTTCTTCATCATATTCTGAGACATCGTTGTTGCTGTTATATTCTTCTTGTTCCTTTTTCTTTTTCTTTGATCTTTTGGATTCTTTGAAGGCTGCTTCTTTTACATCTGGATTTTCCTGTTTAGTTCTCATTTCATATGCTGTGAAGATTCCATCCAGTTCGTCAATGCTTATTGAGTTCAGATCTGATATTTCTTCTAGTGATGATATTTGAGGGTTGAATCTCATAGGAAGAGATCTTAGTACCTTTTCAACAATTACATATTCTTTGATTTCTTCTCCCAATCCTATAATTGCATTCACTGTTTCATCAACTCTTAAGAAGTAGGTTGCAATATTCTCATCTTCCTTCATTTTTAGTTGTTCGAACTAACCTCTGTAAGTTTGAAGTTTTTTTGCTTTGACTTTTGTATCTCCTTCATAAATATTTTGAAGCTTGTCCCAAATCTCTTTGGAGGATTTACAATGTGAAACTTTGGTGAATATTGTTTCACTGAGACCATTCAAAAGTGAATTTGTAGCTTTGGAATTATTCTGACCAAGTTTCACTGATTTGTCATTTGTTGGTGGAACTGCTGGTACTGTGTATCCATCTACAATTGATTGCCAAATTTCAAACCCCTTTGCTTCTATATATGTCTTCATCCTTATGCTCCAAAAATCATACTTCTGTCCACAAAAGTGTGGTATGCCATTTTTATATGAGTTGGTACTCTCCATTATCTACCTTTTAGTGGTTAAACTGATTTCTGAAGGAACCTTCTCTGATACCAATTGTTGGATTACTGAGAGGGGGGGAGTGAATCGATAATAGTGTAATTATAATCCTTTTTCTCAAAATAATCCAAGTGTTATATCAATGTTAGAATTATTATCCAATAATGAGCAATAAGAAATGAACAATCACACACATACACAATACACCAGTGTTTTACGTGGAAACCCAAATCGGGAGAAAACCATAGAATGCTTTATCTTATATGTCTTGAATAATTACATTCATTGGAAGCACCAACTTCCTTTGTTTTCCAGCTGCAATTGGAAGGAGGCTCCAACCCCCTACTTTCTCAGGCTACAACCTGAGGGAAGATCCAACTCCTCGATTCTCTGGCTACAACCAGAAGGAGGCTACAACCCCTGGTGTTCTCCGGCTACAACTGGAAGGTGGCTACAACCACTTGTCCTTGCCCCATCCAACCACCCTGAAGTAGAAGTAGAATTATGGAACCACTATCACACTATCACTATGAGATATACCACTATAAACATGTACCAATAAACCTAAACCATGCATCAACCATGCATCAACCTGTACCTCAACTTGTAATCAACATGTACCATAAATAAGTGCATCAACCATGCACCAACCTGTACCAAACAATCTATAATAAACCTGTACCATAAACAAGTGCAACCAACCATGTACCAAGTATGTACAAATCATGTGTCAATTACTCATCAATGATGACTCATCAATATGTACCAACATCATCAACTATACACCTCATGTATGTGCCAACTCATCAACTACTTGTCTCAACCATGTACCCAACTTGTACCTCAACCAAAAGCCCTAATCAATTTCATCATACAAATATTATTTGTAACTCTGTAATAGACCTGGTGTATATTATCACATACCTTCAAACCTTCCTTAACTTTAACAACAAGAGACTAGCATTTTCATCAAACGTTTCTTTAGTCTCACAAAACTAGTTTTGTATTAGTCATCAACCCTAACTTGAAATAATCATAACTTTGTACCTATAATGAATAAATATCTAAAACTGATATACAATGTTCTTCAGTGTGTTTTATGTAATTATTCCAGGTGTCACTACTTGGAACCTCTCAAAAAAGGAGTTATGGCAAAAATGGCACACCTTGCTGAATTCTGGCTTATTCTAGAGAGTGACCTTGTAGAGCGTGCCCCACATGGAATATTTGTTGAATTGATCTGAAACTATTACACAACATAATAAATAATATAATTTAACCAACACATTTTGTATTACTTAATTTGGATCTCTTATGAAGAAGTTATGACGTTTTTACCCGAAACACATGTTTTTGACTAGTTTCAGCTAGCCACAAACCCTATTTTCCATAGAGTGTAACTCCAAAAATAAAATGAAAAACAAGATGAATTTTTTTACCATAGATACTTGGTTATGTTGCCTCAATTGAATAGAAATTTCAATATCTGAATCATTCTATAAAAAAATGTATTGCGAAAATGGTGAGATGACCTGAAAAAAAACATACCTTAGAAAGCATCATCAAAAGAATTTATCCTTCCTTGAATTCTGACCTTCTTTTCTTCACTTTCCTTGGAAATTAGGCTTATATATCATTTGGTTACCTCATACACCTATAGGTATTCAATATTATCAAGTGTGTCTTAAATGAAATATCCTTTCCTCTTATACATACTCTCCAAGTAGCTTCCTTAAAAACATCTTCTAGGTCACTTTGCCCACTTTCCTTATTTTAGGGTTAACCCACTTCTAATTTATCCATTAAATTTATTATTGAATTAATTTATTTTGTATTCAATTTGAATTATAGTACAATAATCACTTCACTTTATTATTTACCTTTTAAAATCTCTTATACCACTTTGACTAATTTGACCTTTTGGGGCTTCTAGATGACATATGAGGGTCCTCCAACTTCGTAAGGACATAACTCTCAAACCGTGAGGAGTTATGTGACATTCCACCTACCACCAGAAATGGAATGACATATACTATCCATATAGAATAGTATTACCTAAAAATATATCAAGACTCATATCGTTATCTATCAAACAAACTTGGGTCCATTACCCAAACCTGGGTTCTCCAACTTCTCATGGCCATAACTCTCTAACCATGAGGATTTATGTGAGGTTCCACATACCACTGGAAATGGAATGAAAATAAATATCCATATAGGATAGTTTCAATGACAAAATCACTGGCATTCATCTCATTATTCCACAAATAAGCATGGGTTCTCTAACCATACTTCTAGGATAACTCAATCCTCAAAGCGTCTTCCCGTGAGGGATTTCACCATAAGGGGATCACTTTGGAGTTAATCCATTTCTACTTATTATCAACCATGACAAGACAATAATGAGTCATCTTTACATCAAACAATCTTGGGTCCATTACCCAACCTTTGTACTACGAGGTTTTCTTCAAGGGTTGACATGAATGACAACCAACCTTAATCAACAAGGGATTCCTAAGACCATTCCACATTCATTGAGTGGCACCACATCACATGTTACCTCATCCACAAACTTGATGAAATTGCAAACTTTAAAGTGCATTGTTTTTTTATGTGCAATTTATGATTGTTTCTTATGCATTTAAGTGAGTAAGTTTTATGATGTAGCTTAGTTGTCAATCCCATTTGTTTAACCACTTCCTTTGAAATCAAGTTATATTGAGATCCACTATCTATCAATGCATCGATCTTATTATGTTTCATTATCACCCTTATGTGATACAACTTACTTCTAGAATCATATCCATCACCAATTTTACCTATCAAACTAATTGTTGTGATTTTAGTCTCATCACCTGAATCATATCCCAAGTCTGTTGGCCGTATTGTTGTTGCAACTGTTTGCCTCCCTTTCCTTTCTTTGAACCACTTTGGTCTCTTCTCTGGGTGCAATTTCCAGAAATGGCCATGATCATGCCCTTCTTTCTTGCATGCTTGCAAGAGAGATTCTCTTCCTTTATTGTTGTTGAATTTTCTTTCTCCCCTTTCTTGTGTCCTCTTTCCTTGAAGAAGATTCCCCTGATACACCAACTGCTATTTTCCCTACTTCAATGTATGTTGCTTGAACATAAACCTCATCAAGATTAGTAGGTCCAAACATAAATACAATGTTACAAATATGTGCAGGAAAACCTCCTATATACTTCATAATATTTTCTTGGGTATGTAATGGAATATTTAACATTAATTCCATCTTACAAAATTCATCTATGTATTCTTGAATTGTTTGTCCTTTTCTTAGTTTAAGACTTTTCCATTCAATTAAATCCTTCTCTTTATAACCCAAAGGATAAAATTTCTTTCTAAGTGCAAAAACAAAATCTTTCCATGATGGAAATACATTACCAACTTCTTGCATGCCATTTTGCAACTTACTCTACCACTAGATGAGTGTTGTGCCTGCAAGATGAAGTGATTCCAACTTGATTTGGGTTTCCTCATCTTTGATTTGTTGCACACTGTAATAAAATTCCATATGTCTGACCCAATTATCAATTCTCTCAACATTGACTTCACCATCATACATGGGTAATTCAAATTTCACATCAAGATTAAGTAAAGGCATATCATGTTTACGTTTATGGGAATGTTTTCTTGTGGTGGATTTTGAACTTGTAATTGAAGAAGAAGAAGATGATGGAGAAGAAGTAGGTGAATGAGGAGGTTTAGGGGGATCCTCTCCTTCTTCACTTTTGTCTTGTTTTGACGATTCCCCTTGGAAATGCCTCTTCCATTCCAAATAATCCTCATATAAGACCTTTACCATCTCAGACATGGTGATTAAAGTCTTTTGCAACTCTATCTCATTCTAAGATATTCCTTCTTCCGATGCCATCTCCTCACTTTGAGAAGTCTTGTTTCTTGATCCAATTTAAGGATCCCTTTCTACAAGCTCACCTTCACCACGACTCAAATTTTCCCTGGTAATCATGCAAACTCAAACAACCAATTGTCAACTTGCTCTGATACCACTTGATCTGAAAATGATCTTTAAAGACTTGGTTAACTTTTAAGCATGTGTTCAATTACCAATTAGGAATTAAGTAAATAAGAAGAAATTAATGAGAGATTATACTAGTCATCATAAAGAAATGCAGAGCAAAATACAAGAACAAAGAACAACAAACCATAACAACAAGGTTGTTAACGGATTTCGATAAGATTGCCTACGTCTTCAAGCCTTTGTCTTAGTGGGGGAGGATTTATTATTTCTCTTAAATGCTTCAAAAGTAAATTAGAAAATTTTCAAAAGGATTAAAAACTAGTCTGGTTGTGTTCTTCTCGACCTCAAGAGTCCAACACAATAGTCAGCATTGAAAAAGGTTGAACATAGCTCCCGAAATTCGCCTCCAAAGTTCGCTTCCTCAATGGATTCTCTACATAAAAATGGATTTAAGCTTCACAAACTCATCATCATTCTGCCAATATGAACCTCCTAGTCTATCAAAAATATCTGATTTATATAGGATTTGAGTTGGTGATCCTATCCCAACTTCCTCCCAATATCTGGCCTCAAATTGGGCTCCAAATCCCCCCAAAATGGACAAAATCTCCCAATATCAACATAAAAAAAAACAAAAAATCATAATATATAGTTTGAAAACCCAATTTTGGAAAAATGTTGGGCACAACCCCCTTTCTCCGGGCTCCTGGTCATATGGCGAACTGCCACATGGACCTGGGTTGATTGATGGCACGTTGGCCCCTTATCCTCCGGTCCTGGTCATGTGCACATGGTTCATGTGGCCATGGCCTGAACTCCCATGCACCCCAATCCATGGTGCTTAGCCCCTGGTCCTTAGCCCACAGTAACGTGGGGTGCCAAGTGGCCTCTCCCTAACTCCCTCTAACTAGGGCTTAGCCCAAAAAAACTGCCAACTACAATTTTAAATAAAATTCTGCCACTTGGCATACCAAGTCACAACAGAGCCTGGACGGTCGGGTGTTAGTTATGAAATATTTGGCTTGAATGGAGGTTTGGAGTTTGAAACCGGTGGAGTATCAAACAAAAATTTTGGCCTAGACAACATTGGAAAAATTTGGGGTGCCATGTGGCACCCTCTGATTGGGCCACGTGTCACCCTATGATTGGCTCGTACAATACAGTGAACACACAGTCAACATGCATGGTCAGCTGCCATGTCAATACCATACAACCACTTGTCATGCCACATTAGTGTCCATACTACCAAGTCACCTGCCACATCAACATCCATACAACCACCTATCATCTTGACTTCCATGTGTCATCCTGTCATTGGACCATGTCACGTACGGACTGCCATGTGTCAATTTCATACAGTGCCATGTGTCATTTTTGTACTGGTCCAACTCAGCCTAAAAATGACAAAATTGAGTGACATGTTTCACCTCCTCATTCTTCCACATGTCCTACTGACATCATCATGATGTCACCTGTTGTAGTCCTGACGTTAGTAGTACGGCCTGTTGACTTTTTGCTTGTTTGGGAAATCGATCAAAATGCGATAAATTTCTCATATGGTGTCCATTTTCAGAAAAAATTATATGTCTGGAATCAGTGCGACGAGTCCCACAAAATGGTAGTGGTTTCCTTAAATTTCAAAAACTTTGATTTTTAGGCCTTCTTGGATCCATTTTGGATCAACCATCCATTGATCCTCCTCCTCCTCCTTCACTTGTATCACCATCCACTAATACTTATCCTTCTCCTCCATATGTGTCATCATCCACATATCCTCCTCATCCTCCTCCTCCACATGTGTCAAAATCTTTTGATGCTTTGGACACTATGTCCACATTGTGTATTGTTGCATAGGTTAATCTTAATAGAGATACATTTGATAATGTACTTTTGTCGACATTTTGTTTTTACATAGGTATTGATAGACCCTCTACCTCTGGTAGCAGAGAAACTGATGCATCTGGATTTGGTGGTGGACCTAGCCAGTAGTGGTACCGATTGACATGTATATTGATTGTTTTATCTTTGACTTGAGATGTATATATGACATGTTTATTGAAGATTTTGTTGAGATGTATGTTTGACATGTATATTGATATGTGTATCACTCATGTATATTATGTTTTTCATATAATGTTGTGGTTTTTTTTGTTTGATTTATAAAATGTATTATGAGCATGTTAATGATTAACATTTTTTTTTTTACAAAAACCTATGGATATTTTATTAATAAAAAAGATGCAGCCAAATCACATAGAGGGGTACAAAAGAGTCCAAAAAATCCCAATGGCAAGGCCAAAAATCAAAAGCAGTTCTACTGATGACTTATCTAGTCGGTTTTTAATTTTTTCTTCACCATAATTCATTACATTACAAAATTTTCAAGTGGATATTATGTAGAAGATGCCCATAATGCATATGCACTTCAAAAACATTAGATACCTAGCGAGAGATTGGCTGGAGGATCTTGTTCTACATTTTTTCGTCTTGTGTGGGCATGTTCATATCAAGAGGAGGTTATTTGAATGTTTGAGAGGAACCATTGTTGGAAGGAGACTCAACAAGTTCTTGTGGAGATGGTGTCACTTGCATCTTCAAAATTTCCACTTGTGTTCATATAACATCAACCGCATCATGTTGTTGACACATAGTTGTCCTATGTTGAATGAGAATGTCTAGGATATACGAGACATAAGGGGACAAATTTTGGTGAGCAATTTGAAGTTGTTGGAGTTCTTACCCTAGAGTGTTGAGGGGGTCCTCTGGAGCCTACCACTATCTTCTATTATGAGGCATTGTGTTCGGAGAAGGATGATTGGGGAATATGGATCTACTGATAAAAAAACTACAGGGCCATGATTTCCCTTACAAGAGAACAATGCACATTGAAGAAGAGAGGTTGGGCACCTCACTAACCCAAATGCACGAAGGAATTCAAATGCCCAGAAGTTAAAAATGTCACCACTGTGCTTTCGCCTGCTAC
The DNA here is from genome assembly GCA_000966675.3 of Picea glauca. NCBI lineage: Eukaryota > Viridiplantae > Streptophyta > Pinopsida > Pinales > Pinaceae > Picea > Picea glauca. Next base: position 5,258 of record JZKD02S1660390.1, on the reverse strand, counting down.
TCAACTTCCAACTAGGAGAAAGACCAACCCAACGATCATCTAGAGATCCTGCTTCAATTATTTGAACACTCCTAATTATGTTTCTTACACCTTTCTTTACGAAAATTTCTAGGTTATTCTGCTCCAATCCTCCGTCTTCAGTATTATCTGCCTAATTCCTAAGGGGGAAACAATGCCTTCCTTTATACACCTGAATCAGATGTGAATTACCACCTTTCTCATCGAGCCATATTGAGACCACACCCACACCTACACCTATAGATTGGATGTTGGCACTTTGATTCCCATGGGGTTTAAATATGTGCCTACACAAACATGAATAATTCTCGCACATTCTAGATAATCTATGCATTCTCATGATGGTGTTCAGGTGAATTAAATGTCCAAAACCTGAATAAGAACCTGCATTTATCACATTTGTTGATTCCCACACTAACATAGAATATAGTGACATAACTTAAATGTACTTTGATTAAGAAATACCACCTCGCTCATGTGTTGTATGTACTATGGATTTATGAGGATATAACTTTGCTAATATGTTATGTGTGACAAAGGAGGCCCCTGTTGCTTTGAAAACTTGTTTCCTTTGTGGGTGTGACACTTGGGTGAAATGCATTGTATTTGAATGATCTTGCATTAATTATGGTATTGGATGATGAAATAATCTCCCATTAATATTAATAGTCCTTTTTGGGATTCTAGTGGCTAGGTTGGCTTGAGAGTGAACCAACCAATTATTCTCCCTCAAAATGTGATAGAAGGAAACTTGAGGGATATCAACTAAAACATGTCTTATTTTTTTGTATTATGTTTCAGAGATGTGAGTCCTTTGGGAGAGTTCCTTTAATCATACTTCGTATGGTGTTCAAAGAGTCACTAATTATGATGATTTGTTTAATCTGGACCTCTCTGGCTAATTGAACTCTTTTAAGGAGATAATATTATTCGGCTTGATCTTTTTTGGTGCACATTAAACTCCAAGTGAATCTTATTTCAATTCCCTCACTAGGGTCAAGAACAAACCCTCTCGCACCTACCAACCTAGGGTTCCCTTTGGAAGCACCATCGAAACATAAGATGCGTGACTACTGAGAAGTGACCCACTTCTGAAATTCAATGGGTGTAATATGAAGTTGCCAAATTGATATTGATCGAGAAACATATTGAATTTGATCATTCAGGTGAACTTTGTATAGCCATTGTTGTTCTTGTGTATCCAGAATCTATGGGGAATTTATCTTTATGTGACTAGAGTTGAGATATTCTAAGATTTGATCTTTGATTTGTGCCATAACTTTGTTGGATCTTACCTCTTCTTCGTTGAAAACTGTTGGCCCTCGACCAAGTTTTGAGGAAACATTAGTCGTGTTTGACCATTTTTGGGACTTCGACAAGCTGGTCGAAGAGGAAGCGCCCAGGCGAAGCGGAGATCGCGGGATATCGCCCATTTTTGCGGGCTTTTTGGGTTCTAGGGTTTATGTAACGGGTATGGGATGTCGACCCATGTGTTTACCCATGCCGAGGCCCCTTTTTGTAATGTATAAATAAGTAGCTAGGTGATGTAAGAAGTAGTTACTAGTCATTGATCGACTTAGTGCATGGCTAGTTGGCTTTGTTCATGGATGAGTTAAGGCTTGTAGAGATAAGTGCAAGCGTTTTGTAAGTGCTTTGTGTGCAGACTGTGTAAAGCTTTGTGTCGTGGCTTGATTTTGAGGAAGGTGGATCTAGTGCATTGTGCATAGGTCACTTGTCCAATGCAGATTGATCTCTGTGGCTTGTTGCCTGTAAGAAGATTGAAGGAGACTAATAAAGAAGAAGAAGAGTTGGTGGATGTAGCCCCACACTAGGGTGAACCACGTATATCTCGTGTTATTGTGATTTGTGCAATGTTGTTCATGATGTTTATGTATCTATTTTCTTAGTACTTTGTTCTTGATGTATGGTAGATAGATCTATGAATTCTTAGTGATTTATGATGTGAATGAATGTTAGATCTAAGTTAATGCCATGTGTTAAGCGATTGGAAGTGCGTGATCTACTCTTTACTGCGTTTCTTTGTATTTAGGGTTTAATTAGAGATGTGAATAAGGATCATAATTTAATGCATATTGTTGGCTAAGTTCTCTGTTAAGTGTTGTAATCACATATATGTGTCCTAGTTAGGTTGTAGACACCTGAGTCCTACAACCCCCCTTGCCTCTACCTTAGGTGAGACTTCATCTGCTTCATAGGTGTTGCCAAAAGGCTGGTAGTTAGGTTTTTGTTGGTGTGTTGTTGAAGCATTGAACCCTGGGTCTGCCCCTGTGAAAACAAATGGTTTTGTTGCCAGGAACTGAAACTGTGATTACTGGGAACTGAAGAAAAGAGAAATCTTTGTGTGTAGATATGTTGATGTAGTGTGCAATATTCTACTTGACTTGAGAAGCTCTGTGCTAAGAAAGGAACCATATCTGAAGAAAAGAGGTAAGATCTTAAAGCTTTGTGCTCTGATAAAGGTAATATAAGTGATTTTTTTTTTTTCGGAAGTATGTATGTAGGTATGTTTGATAGTTTTTTTCCTAGTATGGAAACTAGAGCACAGTTAGAAGAAGGAATATTTTATCTGAATAAATTTGATAGAGATAGTGAAAGATATGTTATTCCTATGCACAAAAAGAAATTTTGGACTAGTAAGAGGATGCAGGAACCTAGAAAGATTTTTTTACAGGTCCATCATTGTGATCCCAGTCTGCAGTACAAGAAATGTTGGGGATCATTTAAAAGGAAAAGAGGATTGACAATGTGTTATAACTATAGAAGATTGGGACATATTTCTAAGGAATTCCCTAGTATAGGTCCTATTTGTCTTTGTTGTAAAGTTGGTGATCATGAGGTTTTGGATTGTCCAAGAATGATTGCTAAAGTAAAAAAGATGAATATGAGACAAGAAAATTATGAAGAAGGTCAAGATACTAAGGATATATTAGAGAATCAGAAAGAATCAAAGACTCTATTATTACATATGAAAGAAACATTGAATGATCACAAAGACATCAGTTTACGAGAGATATTAAAGGAAAAGCTGTGCATAGAAACAAGAATAGGAGACTTCAACATAGACTGTGTTTTGGATGAGGAAACACATGTGAATATTATGTCATAAAGCACTTGGGAAATTTTGGGAAAGCTTGACATGATTCCTTCATTGGGAAGAACAAGATTGTTTAGAGGAAAGATGATAACCCTATGTGGAAGAGTTACTAATGTACCTATGATGGCTCATGGAGCATCGACCGAAGAAGAATTTGAAGTCATTAAGTTTGTTGAGAACAACACTTATTTTTCACTGTTGTTAGGAAAGGCCTGGATTGATAAAGACCAAATCCGAAGGAAAGCAAAGGAGGAAGCTATAGAACATAAAAATCAAGAATTAAGGGACTTCATCGCCAAGAAAATAACGTGACTAATAGAAGAAAAAGAGGATAATTAGAAGCAACAGAGGACCAGAGAATTAGTTGTTGAGATTGAAAGGACATAAGAAAGTTTAAAGAACTTGTCCATGCAGGAGAGAAGAGAACCCACCCTGGAAATAATAAGAACAGAGGTATTACACTCGAATCCTTTGAAAGACCCTCAGCAACGCGAAGTCACCTTACTAGGAGAAGATAAGAATAAAAATGGAAAGAGGAACCTAGAGACTCAGATCATAGGGAAGAAGGAAATAAAGCTCAACAAGAAGAAAGAAAAGTTAGAAAAACTAGAGGAAGTTCCAAAAAAGACTTCACGGAAGGTAGGCTTGCAGAACTTGAACCTCGCCGGAATAACAAAATAGCACAGAATGGCACTTCGCCAAGACGAAGATATATGACCGTTGGAGGCATATCAACCATTAGAATGATGCTCTGGAATGGCTAGAAACATAGTTATTGCCAGAAATATCGCCATTGGACTATTGAGACCGTGCCATAACAGATGGTTTCGCATTGATTAAGGCATTTCGACCCATTGAAGGAATCTGCTATGATGTTGCTTATTTAATCTGTCAAATACTGCACCGAGGCCACTTTTTCAAACTAAGATATTCGAGATAACAGATAATTGATCGCATACCATGTTGTACTGTATAGACCTCGCCATTGATTCGATTACCTTGAGTTTCCATTCGCCTGCCCAAATTATTTGATTAAGAGTGTGCATGTCAGGTGACCTTAGCACATTAGAGAAATCTGTAGAAAAGATCTTGATCAACCTCATGGCTGAGAAATTCATGTTTGGAGGAATACAGACATCGTCGACTGGTGGATTGCAAGCATCCCCCTCGACTGAACGTCGATCTATGTCCCTAACTGTGACTAAGAAAAGAAGCAAGCACCGTGACAATCTAGTGAATGCGAAGAAAATCACGTCGGTCTTTCCTGACTACATCCTGCCTTTAGCTGGCGTGGTTAGTCATGACAACATCACACGTGACTTTGAGTACACATTGATCACTGCGTACCTCCTGAAGGGGATACTCGCAGTCGGACCATAGTTGGGACTGATCCCAACTCTTAAGATAAATGATTTTAACCTTGGAGATAGAAAGAACTATGCGATGCTTGCACCGCATAGGTACCTGACAAAGACGACTGGGAAGAAGCCCAAGATAGTTCCTTAGCCATGGATTAAGGAGATTGCAAGATCGAAGATCATGAACGTCATGAAGATACCCCACTTCGGCAGACATTAGGAGGTTAACGCGTGAAATAAACTCCTCCTGTCATGCTACCATGGAGGTTACCTCTGGTTAGATAGGCGCATGACTGTGGATCCAATGTTGATCCACCTGATCATTGGACTGAGCATGCAAGGATCGGACCCTCACCAATTCTACCCAGGAAAGAAATCAGACCACTCCCTAGTCCAATGCATCAAGGAGGCTGTTATCATTGAAATTTCGTCCACACATGGCGACAAGAACTCCGCATCGTCAAAACAGGACTGGAGTCATTCATGGCACAAGATTACTTCCACAGCATTGCAAAAGGGTAAAAAACGATACAAAATGACCAAAAAATTGAAGGGCGCTTTACAGAACCTGGGTTCGTGCGCGTATGCGTGTAACAACAACGTATAATGCGCGCATCAGTGCACGATGCGCGAATGTTAGGCGAAAAACCCACATGCCTGCTAAACGGCGCATTTATTGAAATTGGTCGGCCTCCCAACCACTAATGGATCAGCTCCCAAGTCGATTTGACACCAAATCCGAGCTCAATCCTCATGGTGGGCTGGTC
>JZKD02S1660379.1:12467-25297 GCA_000966675.3 Picea glauca | reverse complement strand
TGGGGAGATCCCTTTCGGGAAGTACTCTTGCTGTCAGGGCTGACCGAGGAAGCTAGGGTAAGGCCTCGTTAGCCTTACTATCTTGAGCACCAGGCAATCATTTGGCCAAGGGAGGAGGAAGTTTGAAGCACACACCTAGTTTAGGGGGAGGGAACTAAAATTAATCAATCTTTAAGAAACTCCTAAACACTTAGTTTCATAGATCACTTGTGTATGTTTGGGGGGTATTAGATGTATACATAGGCAAACATAACTGGTGGAATATTTCATGGTTTTATCTATCTATTGCAACTACATGTTTATTTCCTTTTATGTTTACATGAGCAGTTAAGTTACTTATTGAATATCTTGTTATTTGCTTATTGTGGGTGTGAATCAGGAAAGTGCTGAGTATCCCACTTGGGGAGGCATCACTTTCCTTGGTTCTTGAGTGCTTTGTGTGATTGTTGCCAGTGAAGGCAGTCCAATAGTGTAAGTGCTATTGGGGCATGCTTGGCCTTTGTGTGTTTCACTTACAGTTGCATATCTTTGTATCTAAGTTGTATATCTTTGTATTTAGTTTACATATCTTTGTATCTCATGTATATGTTGTAAACATTTGTAACACTTAGAATTCTTTTGTGATTATTCGTAGTTTGTGGTTTGGGGTGGTTTACTTTGATTTACTTGTAAGATTTGTTGTAATAAACCATCCTCAAACCTTAGTCGACCCCATTGCCCAACCTTAGGCACTAGTCTTAGTTGACTTAGGGAAAGGGCTGACTGTCATATAGATTAGACTTGCACTCTGCATTCGTTGCTTGATCATCTTAGGCTAATTTTCCCCTTTGGCCTATAACGAATTAAAACTAACTCCTAGAACCTTAACATTAAAATCAACTTAGTAACTAGGGACTACCCCCCTTGGCTTCCCTAGGAGTAAGCCTAGAAGGAAGAAGTTCCGGTCAAGGTGACAGTGTGGACTTGGAACTTAGACATTGTGTCTCCGAGGGCACACTAAGTGAGTTGGACTTAGCTCACGTTAGCAAGTGTGCATTAGGACGGCAACACCAACTATAACAGACAATTGCTTTAGATTTTATCACTTAGCCATATAAGTTATCCCATTTAAGATAGCATGCTAAAGATGATAAAAAACTTGCTGAAAGGAAGACTAAGTCCTACACCATTCACATGTCCATGAGTACCTTTGCAAACTTAAATGAAAAATGAAAGCTTGAGAGATATGTTTGCCCAAGAATAGACTGATCTAAGACATCACTACTTAGCCATAGATATGTTGCATTTAGATATACTATTATCTAGATTGTAGTGAAACTCAACACATGTAAATGAAACTATGCCTCAAAGGCTTAAACTAAGATGAGCATATGTGTGATGTCTATCTCTAGAAAATTTTAAACATGTAAGCAATAGAAACCATCAACATACTATCATCCTAACCATACGATATGGGAATGTCTCTCCCAAGGTGTAGGCAACTTAATTAATCAAAACTTGAAATGTATTGCAAACCACTCACAATTGCACAAGGTGGAGGCAAGCCTACCAATGTTGTGCCAAAGAGGGTTGGAAAGAAAAACTAAACAATGATTATTAGAACAAACTGGCCACACAACCTTGTCCTAATGACAAGTGGGGCAAGAAATAAAGAATGCTGAAAATAATCTATGTCCTAGCCCAACGATATTGGGGGGTTGGCTGAGGCAATCACTCTCCCAAGGTGTAGGCAATAAACTAACTTGCAAAATTAAAATACAATGGTTGAAATACAACAAGAGAACGCAAGCCTCAAGGGAACTTCCCGGGGGCTTGCTACAATGCTAGAAATGAATAGATAGAAGAAGAGTTTTGTTACCCAACTAGTGGAGACTCTTTGGGGGTGTTGTGAGAGTGAATTTGGTTAGCATATCCCCTTATTTCTGGTAAGAATCCGCAAAAACCAGCAAACCAATGCTTGCTGAAAATGCTGCACAACACAAAAAAAGTTAAGAAAAATTTCTGTTTTTTATGCAGAAATTTTTTACATAAAAATCTCCAAATGAAATTGAAATTATATGACCTATCTAAGATGGTTATCAAACTGAAATATAAATAGAATGTGAGCAGAAAATAAGACTAAGTAAAGATAGGAGTTTGAGAAGGCTTTGAGGGGAGACTCCTTCTTGAGGCTTTCTCAACAATCCCTTGAGGTAAACCTGCAAAACTCAAGACATCGTGAAGCATGGAAGTAGATAATATGTATGGATAAACTAACAATCTGAAATACTTCAAACAACTAGCTATCCAACATATATAAACCAACAAGAATACTCTTTGCTAATCTACTCAAGCAAATTACTTTACTAAAGATCTACTCAACACTACACAATAAACTCAAACACCACAATATCACCTCATATGAAGGAATGCAACCAGAATACTCTTGGTGATTCAAAATCCTCCAAAGCTTTATTAATTCAATGGAAGAGTCTTGTAGCAACAAGTTGCTCCAAGACTCTCAAGAGAAAAATGGGATGGAATGCAAGATGGTAAGAGCAAGAGAAGTGGGGCGAAAATTCAGTAGAGTAACACTAGCTCAAAGATTGGTGAGTAAATGAGGGGGTGAGGGGCTGTATTTATACCCAAAGAGGCAAAACGACCCCTCTTGGATGCATACCAAGTGTTGCAACCCAACCACATGAGAGAATCCCAATGAGAGGGGCGTACCATCTAGGGTTTTAGTCATGGATTGATGAGTTGGATGAGTGAGGTGGAGCGTGGGACCAAGTGAGGGTGAGGTGGTAGGCTAGGAGGGGCGCACTACTCATGGGAGGGGCCCACAAAGCAATTAAATTGCTTTCCTAAGGTTTCTATGTGAAGGGGGACGCAAATCCCCCTAGGGGGCGTGAGGAAATGAGGGAGTGAATGGGCGAGGGAGTGAATAATGGTTAGGATGTGGTTTGGGTAGGTTAGGGATGACTTCTCTTGCCCTTTTCCATCTTAACATTAACCCATTAACTGAAATTTATAAAAATTACACTTTTGACTTAGCAATAAAAATTGTTGTTTTGACTGACTGACACTTCGAGTGGACAAACATCTAGCTAAGTTTGTTCGACTGAGCTGAACTTGGCCCAAGGGTGTGGGGGGTGCCTTTCCATTTTATTTGAGCACAAATACCCCTATCAAAAACCCAAAGGCCTAGTTTTTACCATAATTGTTTAAAAACAATTGATTAATTAAATAATTAAAATCCCAACCTTAGGAAAATTAATTAAATTTAATTAATAAAAAAAACCTATCGAGACTCGATGAAATTCCGCGAAACTTTCTATGACTTCTTGCATGGTCTTTTACATTATTCCTAAACAATAGCTACCAGAGGATGAGACCATTAGAACGTCGTTCACCACTTTGGAGGAATTATTGTAGGTGTGAGGGAAAAACTCAAGGATAAAGCCCAATTAAAATCCCGAGGATAAAAAACCCTCGGTGAAAGGAACTCTCCCAATGAAAACATCCCAAGGTACCTGACCTAACTATGATCCATGCAGACCTATTACATTATTAACCCTCGCAGGGGTGCAGAAATTCCGTTTACAAAAATTTGTGCTGGAGGCATAAATTGCCTAGTAGAACCAAATTGTCTTCGACATATTTGCATTTGATGATGCATATCTTCATGGCACATGGAGTTGACCCCCTAGTTGAATAGGCGGTCAACAGGGGGATTGACAGGATGCCCTAGTAAGCTTGTGTCCGTAGGTTTTGGTTTGCCACTGGGGGGATTTCTAAAAGGCCATTGTTCGCTCCCATCACAACACCACTTTTTCATCTTGCTTCCCGCTCACCTATCCCATTCCACTTGTCCGGGCACTTGGTTGATCTATTCTCAGGATTGCACCTTATCTCGTGGGAAGAAGGGGCTAAAGGCCCAGAAGGTAAAAGCAAGCTGGCAAAAGGTAAAAGCAAGCTGGAAAAAGATAAAAGCCTAAAAATAAAACCTCGAGATACTTCGCCTGTTAATGTTTAAGCCATTATTATAGTTCTTTGCATTTCAATATATAACAATAGCATAATACAAGATCATTGAGAAATACACAATCACAAGAGACANTTGATGATGCATATCTTCATGGCACATGGAGTTGACCCCCTAGTTGAATAGGCGGTCAACAGGGGGATTGACAAGATGCCCTAGTAAGCTTGTGTCCGTAGGTTTTGGTTTGCCACAGGGGGGATTTCTGAAAGGCCATCGTTCGCTCCCATCACAACACCACTTTTTCATCTTGCTTCCCGCTCACCTATCCCATTCCACTTGTCCGGGCACTTGGTTGATCTATTCTCAGGATTGCACCTTATCTCGTGGGAAGAAGGGGCTAAAGGCCCAGAAGGTAAAAGCAAGCTGGCAAAAGGTAAAAGCAAGCTGGAAAAAGATAAAAGCCTAAAAATAAAACCTCGAGATACTTCGCCTGTTAATGTTTAAGCCATTATTATAGTTCTTTGCATTTCAATATATAACAATAGCATAATACAAGATCATTGAGAAATACACAATCACAAGAGACACAACATTTATCCTCGGAAACCCTCTAGGGGAAGAAACCCCAGCAAAACTTCCTTATTATAGATAGCCAATACAATGCCAAGAGATAACTTAAGTTAATACAGAAGATCCTCTCCCAAGGATGCACCACTCTCTCTCCTTCTTCTCTAACTGTAGTTCCAAAACTTGTCTCTCAAAATGAGCAAGTGAGTTATGTATCTAAGTGAGGCGCTAGCCTCCTTATTTATACAAAACTGGCACGTGTGAAGTGTCTCTTCACTGGCAAGGCCGACTTCTCCAACTGGGTGGTTATAGCCACCTTTATTATATTTCGGGGCCTCTTGATATATTATGGGGCTGACTTCTTCTTTTGCCTTTTACAATTACATTATGACCAATCCACAAAAGGGGATTTGGTCCTTATACAATAGCCAACATGATCAATCCACAATGGGGATTGATCCCATGAATAATATATCAAATAATAATAAGAATACACTTTGCAATTACATTATTTCAACATCGCCCAGGGATCCCCGAGAAAGCAATAAAAGGCTTCTCAACAAGAAACAGGAGGGACCCGCAAAAACTAATAAAACAAGACCTAATCAGAGGATAGGGGGTCTCATCACGAGCTAGCCTATTAGGTCCATGGGTACCTAGCAATATGACATTACCACCAACTAGTTACCACGCCCGGGTAGTGACTCTTGGTTGCATGGCCAAGGGAAAGGGTGTTTCATCACGAGCCAACCTTCTCATTTCTGTGAAAGTACTTGTGGGTAACACTGTCACCACTGGTCACCGTGCCAGGGCAGTGTCTCCTGTTTAGTCTCTTGAAGAAAAAGCAATAAAGAATAAAAGAATAAAAGAATAAAAGGCAAATGAATGGGCTTGGAAAAATTTGCATCCAGGACAGGTGCAACTCGCCTTCTACAGAGGCACCCACAGGTAAAACTTTGCACCCTCTGCTGACACTGCACCTACTTGCTTGGACATCCCTTGCCCATATCACCCACTTACATGGCTCAGATGAGTTCCCTTCCGAAAACTTTCCTCTTCCAGTGGACACTAGCCCAATAGGACGCCTTGTCATTTTCTCCAAATTTGTATTGCAAGCTTGTGTAACGTCTTTGAGCTTTTGGCTGATGTATTAGGGATTCTATGCACGTGTTTAATAATATTGATGATGAGATGTGATTGACATTGCTATGATCCCTGTGACTTATGAGCCCATGGAGGGCGTAGCTGTTGATGTGCAGGATCATGCCCGACAGACAGGTACCATTTTGGATCGGTACACATGGGGAGATGATCAGTTCGAACCTCCATGGGGCTGAAGAGTCCACTAGATGGATGCTGAGACCCCATCAGGGGGCAAAGACAGGACAAAGATGGATCAGGGGCTTTGCACTGGAGAAGAGGAGGACGTTCCACCAAAGACACCCTGGCAGAGCTTGACCTAGGGGGATTGTGCCCTTTTCAGTGGAACGTTGGCCTTGGAAGGCCTAGGACGTCACCCATGATGATCATGACGTCATCCAACCTTATGGACGTCTTGGGAGGCAGATTTGGCAGTGTTGGCACATGTGACAGGTTGGAGAAGCTCAAGGNACCTTGTCCTAATGACAAGTGGGGCAAGAAATAAAGAATGCTGAAAATAATCTATGTCCTAGCCCAACGATATTGGGGGGTTGGCCGAGCCAATCACTCTCCCAAGGTGTAGGCAATAAACTAACTTACAAAATTAAAATACAATGGCTGAAATACAACAAAAGAACGCAAGCCTCAAGGGAACTTCCCGAGGGCTTGCTACAATTCTAGAAATGAATAGATAGAAGAAGAGCTTCGTTACCCAACTAGTGGAGGCTCTTTGGGGGTGTTGTGAGAGTGAATTTGGGTAGCATATTCCCTTGTTTCTGGTAAGAATCTGCAAAAACCAGCAAACAAATGCTTGCTGAAAATGCTGCACAACACAAAAAAAGTTAAGAAAAATATCTGTTTTTTACGCAGAAATTTTTCACATAAAAATCTCCAAATGAAATTGAAATTATATGACCTATCTAAGATGGTTATCAAACTGAAATATAAATAGAATGTGAGCAGAAAATAAGACTAAGTAAAGCTAGGAGTTTGAGAAGGCTTTGAGGGAAGACTCCTTCTTGAGGCTTTCTCAACAATCCCTTGAGGTAAACCTGCAAAACTCAAGACAAATCGTGAAGCATGGAAGTAGATAATATGTATGGATAAACTAACAATCTGAAATACTTCAAACAACTAGCTATCCAACATATATAAACCAACAAGAATACTCTTTGCTAATCTACTCAAGTAAACTATTTTACTAAAGATCTACTCAACACTACACAATAAACTCAAACACCACAATATCACCTCATATGAAAGAATGCAACTAGAATACTTTTGGTGATTCAAAATCCTCCAAAGCTTTATTAATTCAATGGGAGAGTGTTGCAGCAACAAGTTGCTCCAAGACTCTCAAGAGAAAAATGGGATGGAATGCAAGATGGTAAGAGCAAGAGAAGTGGGGAGAAAATTCAGTAGAGTAACACTAGCTCAAAGATTGGTGAGTAAATGAGGGGGTGAGGGGCTGTATTTATACCCAAAGAGGCAAAACGACCCCTCTTGGATGCATGCCAAGTGTTGCAACCCAGCCACATGAGAGAATCCCAATGAGAGGGGCGCACCATCTAGGGTTTTAGTCATGGATTGATGAGTTGGATGAGTGAGGTGGAGCGTGGGACCAAGTGAGGGTGAGGTGGGAGGCTAGGAGGGGCACACTACTCATGGGAGGGGCCCACAAAGCAATTAAATTGCTTTCCTAAGGTTTCTATGTGAAGGGGGACGCAAATCCCCCTAGGGGGCGTGAGGAAATGAGGGAGTGAATGGGCAAGGGAGTGAATAATGGTTGGGATGTGGTTTGGGTAGGTTAGGGATGACTTCTCTTGCCCTTTTCCAGCTTAACATTAACCCATTAACTCAAATTTATAAAAATTACACTTTTGACTTAGCAATAAAAATTGTTGTTTTGACTGACTAACACTCCGGGTGGACAAACACCTAGCTAAGTTTGTTCGACTGAGCTGAAACTTGGCCCAAGGGTGTGGGGGGTGCCTTTCCATTTTATTTGAGCACAAATAGCCCTATCAAAAACCCAAAGGCCTAGTTTTTACCATAATTGTTCAAAAACAATTAATTAATTAAATAATTAAAATCCCAACCTTAGGAAATTCCGCGAAACTTTCTATGACTTCTTGCATGGTCTTTTACATCATTCCTAAACAATAGCTACCAGAGGATGAGACCATTAGAACGCCGTTCACCACTTTGGAGGAATTATTGCAGGTGTGAGGGAAAAACTCAAGGGAAATTACTAAGGCTGAAAAGCCCAATTAAAATCCTCAGGATAAAAAACCCTCGGTGAAAGGAACTCTCCCAATGAAAACATCCCAAGGTACCTGACCTAACTATGATCCATGCAGACATATTACATTATTAACCAACATAGGGGTGCGGAAATTCCGTTTACAAAAATTTGTGCTGGAGGCATAAATTGCCTAGTAGAACCAAATTGTCTTCGACATATTTGCATTTGATGATGCATATCTTCATGGCACATGGAGTTGACCCCCTAGTTGAATAGGCGGTCAACAGGGGGATTGACAAGATGCCCTAGTAAGCTTGTGTCCGTAGGTTTTGGTTTGCCATTGGGGGGATTTCTGAAAGGCCATCGTTCGCTCCCATCACAACACCACTTTTTCATCTTGCTTCCCGCTCACCTATCCCATTCCACTTGTCCAGGCACTTGGTTGATCTATTCTCAGGATTGCACCTTATCTCGTGGGAAGAAGGGGCTAAAGGCCTAGAAGGTAAAAGCAAGCTGGCAAAAGGTAAAAGCAAGATGGAAAAAGATAAAAGCCTAAAAATAAAACCTCGAGATACTTCGCTTGTTAATGTTTAAGCCATTATTATAGTTCTTTGCATTTCAATATATAACAATAGCATAATACAAGATCATTGAGAAATACACAATCACAAGACACAACATTTATCCTCGGAAACCCTCTAGGGGAAGAAAACCCAGCGAAACTTCCTTATTATAGATAGCCAATACAATGCCAAGAGATAACTTAAGCTAATACAGAAGATCCTCTCCCAAGGATGCACCACTCTCTCTCCTTCTTCTCTAACTGTAGTTCCGAAACTTGTCTCTCAAAATGAGCAAGTGAGTTATGTATCTAAGTGAGGCGCTAGCCTCCTTATTTATACAAAACTGGCACGTGTGAAGTGTCTCTTCACTGGCAGGGCCGACTTCTCCAACTGGGTGGTTATAGCCACCTTTATTATATTTCGGGGCCTCTTGATATATTCTGGGGCTGACTTCTTCTTTTGCCTTTTACAATTACGTTATGACCAATCCACAAAAGGGGATTTGGTCCTTATACAATAACCGACATGATAAATCCACAATGGGGATTGATCCAATGAATAATATATCAAATAATAATAAGAATACACTTTGTAATAAAAGGCTTCTCAACAAGAAACAAGAGGGACCTGCAAAAACTAATAAAACAAGACCTAATCAGAGGATAGGGGGTCTCATCACGAGCTAGCCTATTAGGTCCATGGGTACCTAACAGTATGACATTATCACCAGCTGGTTACCACGCCCGGGTAGTGACTCTTGGTTGCATGGCCAAGGGAAAGGGGGTCTCATCACGTGCCAACCTTTTCATTTCTGTGAAAGTACTTGTGGGTACCACTGTCACCACTGGTCACCATGCCAGGGCAGTGTCCCCTGTTTAGTCTCTTGAAGAAAAAGCAATAAAGAATAAAAGAATAAAAGAATAAAAGGCAAACGAATGGGCTTGGAAAAATTTGCATCCAGGACAGGTGCAACTCACCTTCTACAAAGGCACCCACAGGTAAAAATTTGCACCCTCTGCTGACACTGCACCCACTTGCTTGGACATCTCTTGCCCATATCACCCACTTACATGGCTCAGATGAGTTCCCTTCCGAAAAGTTTCCTCTTCCAGTGGACACTAGCCCAATAGGACGCCCTGTCATTTTCTCCAAATTTGTATTGCAAGCTTGTGTAACGTCTTTGAGCTTTTGACTGATGTATTAGGGATTCTATGCACGTGTTTAATAATATTGAGGATGAGATGTGATTGACATTGCTATGATCCCTGTGACTTATGAGCCCATGGAGGGCGTAGCTGTTGATGTGCAGGATCATGCCCGACGGATAGGTACCATTTTGGATCGGTACACATGGGGAGATGATCAGTTCAAACCTCCATGGGGCTGAAGAGCCCACTAGATGGATGCTGAGACCCCATCAGGGGGCAAAGACAGGACAAAGATGGATCCGGGGCTTTGCATCGGAGAAGAGGAGGACGTTCCACCAAAGACACCCTGGCAGAGCTTGACCTAGGGGGATTGTGCCCTTTTCAGTGGAACGTTGGTCTTGGAAGGCCTAGGACGTCACCCATGATGATCATGACGTCATCCAACCTTATGGACGTCTTGGGAGGCAGATTTGGCAGTGTTGGCACATGTGACAGGTTGGAGAAGCTCAAGGAGGGCTAACGTTTTGCTCCAGGATGCCTCATTTTCCCTAGAAGGGGCTAACGTCTCCCTAAAAGGGGTAGGACGTCTCTCTCTAGCTAGATTAGGGTTTATTTTGAACATTTAATGTAAAATAGTATGATTTTTAGTATTTTGGCCTTGTCGGCCTTTTCATGACCTAAAATGTAAAATTAGGTCATGGTACAGTATAAATTGAGAGTTTTTACTCTCATTTTTTCATCATCTTTGACTCAGCACTTGGTGAGGTCTGAAATTTGCGCCCTCTCTAGGGTTTTGGCTGAAATTTTGAGGCGCACCTGTTGAAGGAGACTTTTTATTGGCATTTTGGCATTTATCTTGGTGGAAGGTGTTACAACTAGAGTTTGCTACTTGATTTCTTGGTTGAATGTAAGTAAATTTCTGCAAAACTTCTTAATTGAATGGTTGTAGTTTTATTTCTCTTGCATTTACGGTTATAATTTGTTGAATAAACCCTAGGGGACAAGCGCACATTGTAGGACCTTGTCTCATGTCCCCGTCAAGTTTTTTAGCTGTTTCATTTGTTGAAGTGAGATAAAGCCTTGCCCTAACAACACTCTACTCTTTCATGCTGAAGAGGATTGAGCCTAGCCTTAGCTACACTCTATCCTTTCTCTTCTATGCTAACTGTTTTTACTTCTCTGAGCTAAGAAGAAGAAGACGCATCAGGGCCTAGTTCAACTACACCTTGATGAGCCGTTTTTCTAGGGTTTGCTGGTAAAACCTTGCCATAGCAACACGTTGCCTAGCAGATCCTCTTGTCTTAGATTTATGCCCTTTTTCTGAGCTAGCTGTTTGCCATTTGACCTAAGGAAGGAGGAGAGAGCACTGAGGGCTAGTTCCCCTACACCAAAGTGAGCCTCTCTCCCTTAGGGTTTCATCCTTGAGGCCTTGCCTTAGTAACACCTCAAGTTCTAACCCTCTTCTCCTTAGTGCTATTATTTTCACTTGATCCTTCAACTTGTGTGTCCTCTACTTTTGACTCCATTAACCTTGAAGCATTGATTTAAAAGACCTCTTGTCTTGAGTAAACTTGATCACAACTCCAATCAAAGACTTTGAATGAAACCCTAACTATTTTAACCCTAGCCTAGGACTAACCCTACTAACTAAGTGATGTCGTCATCTTTTGCTATAAACATCATTGTGCAGCTAACGTTTCACTTTTGAGCAATTGAATGGCGATTTAAGGGCATTATTTAAATGAAGTGTTGATTATTACATTGAATGCCATGTTTTTCTTAGCATTTATTGAAGAAGTGACATTGTGCATTATTGCTATTTTATAAACATTGATTTCGTCAATATTTATTGGTCAATTGCTTATATATATATATATCATATAGTCATTGATTACATGAAGTACTAACCAAGTGAGTAAGCTTGCATATATCAGTCTCTTGTTGCTTTGTCTCAGGCAGGTGCATCTCTCTTTTGGGTTATACTTTATTATTGGCTGTTAGTCGGATTATTTGCTCGGTGGTGACTTGTGAGGGGGGAAGTTTACCTTGTCTTGTAATCCTTTGCCTTCTCAAAACCCCAGGTCACTGGGGACGTCTCCCTTGGGCTTTACCTCCCTAAACAGAAAGAACCATCCCATTGAGGTGACATTGGGTGGGATTGGTTCCAGTTACGCTAGTTTGCCTCTTCATACCTAGCTTTTATCCTAACTACAAATTGTGCAATAACAGGCCCCACCTTAATGTGATTAATAATAAATGTAAAAGATAATTAATATCGTTAATAATAATAATTATAATAATTATAAAGTGACTTAGATAGGCTAGCCTCGTTGAGCCAATAGACGCCTTTGTTGATTGGACAAGTCTAATATGAGTAAGGTATGATTTCCCATTGTGGAATCATATCTTTCTTGTGAGTTTGGAAATTTCAGCAAATACATCTACTTGGGAAAAGGTGCGCACCTCTCTTGGGTGCTAGTCTTCTAGGACTTGAGCACTCTCTTGTGTGCTAGGTCTTTATTGGTGGTGAAGGTCTTTCTCTTGAAGAATATAGCAAAGGATTTGGCTGGGTTTTCTTCCCTTGTTGAGAAGGGTTTCCCCCGATACTTCTTGTGTTCTTGTGCATGGTGTTTCTTCTTGTGATCTTGGTTGCTGCAACATTATTTTTTATGGTTAAGTGAAATACTAAAATGGAATGAACTTCATGCTTAACCTAGCTTATGAAAAATCAACATTATTGATTTATGGACAATCATTTTTTAGTTCGAAAAATGGTCTAGGATGAGCAGTTCCTTTCCAATTCAGAAAGTGGTTTGAGATTTCTGACGGACAGACATTTTCCAGTTTGGAAAATGGTCCAGATTGGATAGTCATTTTCGTAATGAAAATGGTTCGATAGGTTGCTGATGTACCATAGACAACGATTCCCCTTGTGGCCAGTGTGGGGGAATGGTCTAGGACAATCATTCTTCTTGGCAGTCACTCTGAGTAGTGGTCAAGTAGAATGGTCCGTCTCGCCGGGCAATCATTCTTTCGAAGTTCACAGTTGTGAGCAATTTCGAAGAATGGTCCGTTTTGGAGGTTGGTGCAGGGAAATCATTTCCATTAGGAAATGGTCTGGACAGTCATTCCCTAGGGCAGACTCATTCTATCCAGGTTGCACTATGATTAGTGCCGGAGGAATGACCCAATTAGGTGAATGG
>JZKD02S1660368.1:50136-62745 GCA_000966675.3 Picea glauca | reverse complement strand
CACGATTTGTTTAATGGGGTGATTAGATGGGTGAAAACTCAAGAAAATATAGCTTTAAATTAGGAAATTGGCCCTGGTATGTAGAAAGCAAGGGAGGTCTTGATCCAACTTCTGTCAGTAAATGATTAAAGGGTTGTAGAAGGAAGACTTGTGAGGAGGGCGATCAAGATTGCCTCGGGAAACAGGCCTTAAGAAGCTTGAGGACGAAAAACTCGAAAGCCAAGATCCCCTTGGTCCAGAGCTTCAAGGAGCTGAGGGGTGACTCGACTGAATCCTTCAATTCCAAGTCGTTTCAGCGCTGAGAACATCACAAGAACTGATTAGAAACAATGTGACTATTACAGTGATCCAACCTACATCATCCTATAACAGTCACAACTTGAATGGATCCTCCAATTCTGAGTTGTTCTAACACAGTAAACAAGGAGATGGAAGGGAAGCTGACATCCATAAAGTAAGAAATCTCAAATGCCTTACACATTAACCAGAGTGACCAACACTTCATCAAAACCTTACAATCGAGAGATTTTCTCAACCATCGATCCTTCCCAAAATACAAAAACTTAGCCTATATAATCAGGAAAATTCCCCTCACAGAGGCGTGTCCAGTCACCCAAATCTTGGTGTCCCTTCAGTCAAACTCATACTGACATCTTTCTTTAAGCACCACCTTAACTACGCATGGCTCCTGTGAGGAGGGTAGCTGAGCCATTAAGTGTTGGGCTAGCGTGCGCAGACTTCTCTATTGAGTCGAGGACTTTGGCGTAGTTTCTTTGAGAAAATCGATACATAGGACCTCTTTGGGCAGATGACTTGCCAGACCCTCCATCCCCTCACTTAATGAATGAAAGGAGGTTTCATCCACCCGTTCCTGCCTTCATTTACTCCAAGTGGAACCCAGGAGCGGAATCGTATTCGATGGCACCTGTAAATCTTGATAATCCCTTCGACGACTAGACTTGACACCTTTGGCCCCTTTCCGCACAACTCCTTTATTTCTTGGTGGCCACGGGATGTGACCCTGTGCTATTATTCCCATAAGCGCTTTCGGCATTCATGAATAGGAAGGAGTTGATCCTTTCTTATCATAGTCGCGATGGGTGAAATGCCAAAATGGCTCAATAGGGCGCCACACATTCTTGAAATTTGACGGTCCTCAGCTCACCCGACACTGCTATGGGCTCCAGGTCCTGGATGCTCTCGCTACTTCGTGCATCGGGGATACGATGATGCCATACTTTGCTCCTTGAACTTGTGATGGGAAAATCAGTGAGGAGCTCAATCGCGCGCCAGGTGTCTGCTTCAGATGGATGGCTGAGATTGCCCCTTGATACTGTGGGCTCGACCCTGGGCACTTTCGGCGCTTCGAGGTTCGGGGTTTCGTGATACAACGTGACACGAAAATTTTACCCTTCGAAATTGCGATTGTCGAAAACCGATGCAGCCAGATCTTGCGCCACACGTCCTTAGGATGAATGGATGAGGGGGCATTCGATATTTAAAAGGGAGCCGCCCTCGTTTACAGGCTTGCTTGAAGTGACTTAGTGCTAGGACCATGGGCTCGGCTTCTTAGGCACTTTCGACATTTCGTCGATCGGCGATCTCAGCTGCAACGAATGGGAGGCTCCTTGTTTCCCGAAACTCTGATTCCCGATACACCGACTGGAAGCCACCTGTCCCAATTGGATCGGATGACCCAGATTTGTCTTGAATTATTAGAGCTATCTCTTGCATTAAGCCCGGGGCAACTTGGCAGCCTCAAAATCCCGACGACCGTTGATTAGCTTTATAGGTGGATCTCGGTGGTCGTCAGCAAAACTTCGTCCATTCGCTCGAATTGTAATTGACAAGGGGTTCCTCCGTGCTGCGCTTGGGCGCTTCCCAGGAAATCCTGCAGACCTGCATACCTTTGTGCCCTGATACCAAAATTATTGCTAACAGATGGTAACCTGTATAATCGTTGGAGAAGTGGTGGAAGACGTGGAAGAAGCAGGGTTGGAAGCTTTAGGATGAATCAATTGAGGATTGACAGAAGAGGCAAAGATGGATAGGGTATAAAGTTCAACATACTGTTGAATGTAAGCTTTGTGCAAAGCTTGATCAAAGTCTGATGCTAGATATTGTAATTTCTTAAAATATTGAATGATTTTTTTATCAAGATCTACTCCAGGAGAGTGTCTTTTAGGGGTTCTAGGTTAGAGGATAGCTTGATCTAAAATTGTTTCATCTAAAAAGCTATACGATTTGGTTATGAAAAGTCTATGTTCAAAAGGTAGATCAAACTGGATGTCTTGGATTGTGACAAAAATCTCTGGAAGAGAGGTGGTCATAGGAAGAGGACTACTACTCCCTTGACTTTCTATTGTACTTATTTTTCTAATTAATTTTTCTGGATTATCTACTACTTTTACAGGTTCTGGTTTAGGGTGAGATCTAGTATGAATTATTTTTGGAGCCATAACTTAAACTTTTAGAAACCTAATTAATTATTTACAAATTTTAACAACCTCTGAACATTTATCTCTTGAAATTTATATCTTTGGTTGCTCAAAACTAAATTTTTCTTATCTAGGGAAGAAAATTCATAAAGTTGGAAAATTTGTTCAGTTCCCCAGTATGTTTACCACTATGTTATCACTCCGTAATTTCCAGAGGTTGTATAAGGGTAGAAGAAATTGATAGAGGTAACTACCAAAACCACTTTTGAAGATGGGATCTATCCCTGCCATCTTCAGAGAGGGATCTCTCTGTATGATTTAGATTTATTTAAGTTTTTAGATGTTAGGCTATTTATGATAGCCCAAAATTGTTTGTTTGTTGTAATAATTGGCTGAATGAATGCTTAATTTTCCATTGGGCTATGGGGTTTGTATTTAAAGATGAGGATCAGATTCTGATTTTTATGAGGTTTTCTTCACAAGGAAAAAAAGATGAAGGTCCACTAAGAAAAGGAGCAGTTAAGAATTCCCTTACTCAATTTAGGATGAAAACTTACAGATCATAAAAAAACTAGAGACATAGTATACAAGATAAATTATGTTCTATTGAATTTATTTTAATGATTAGAATTTGAAATACATAAATGATCATAGAGAATAAGAAAACATTCAAAAGAGAGAGAGAGACATCACCAACAATCTGACAAAAGAATCCTGTGAATAAGCTTGTTTCATTACTGGTCGATCCTTTGAAAAATTGCACAATAGCTCCTGGGTGCAAAAATCAACCCTCAATACTTCGAAGGAAGAAGTATTTATAAAAATATTTACATCAGATCCTGTCATAAATGACTAGGATATTATGGAGGAAATATCTAACTAATTAGATCTCAAATTACAAAAATATAGGAATTTTGTTGATTTTCTCGGATTTGTGGTGTTGATTTGGTGGAAAGTGGTTGGTGATTCATATCTTTGACTTTAGCTGGCTGCTCCATGCTGACTCGAACCTCAAAATTTTCTTTACTTAAGTAAAGAGCATAGATCTTCCCATCTCTTTTTTTCTGGGATGGAAATCTTGAGTAACTTTCTGTATATCTCATCCATTTTAGTATACTTGGCAAAAACAGGCTTGGTGATGAAGATATGTTTTATTGCATGTTGGATACTCAGGTCCAACTGTAATGTCTCTAGGAAATATTTACCAGTAATACTTCCCTATATCCTTGCAAACTTGGAACTGTCCTTTGCCACTGCACTGATTTTATGTTTGTAATCTGACAGAGTGATTAGCTTGTTATTGAGTACTAATAGTCCAAGGAGACCTTTCTTATGTAGTACTTCAATCTTACTGAAAAATCTTTACACTCCAATGTCCATCACTTGATCCTTTTCTTCTAGATGCAACATCAATCCTTTCTTGGTCAAGACCTTCTTGATCTCAAGGATGGTCTCTGTCCTTTCTTCAATTTCCATTTCTTCTAACTCCTTTTTTTTGGAGTTTAGGAATCTGATGAGTTCAGTGGCCTCTCTAGGTCTTTCTCCTAGATCTTCTTTGATTTTCCCAATTTTTTCTCTGGCCTTCTATACCAATTCATGTTGTTCAAATATGATCTGTATGGATGGTCAAATTTCTGCCATAGACTTGTTGATATCCACCCAGATGTTTTCCTTTGCTTGGGATAAGGTCTTTTCCATGAAAATCTCTTTCTGTAGCTATTGTAGTTGTTGACTAATCCTTTGAGACTTATGCAGTTATGCATGGTGACTGGCTTGAAACATTGACTTCATATCTTGGAGGCTTTTCACCTCGTCTTACAGTTTTCTGATCTCCTCCCCTTGGAGGGACATGTCTTCCATGGAATTCATAACTTTCTCAGATGCATCTAAAACTTGTATTGGGATTGTTGACGTAACTTTTTATGATGTAGATGCTTTTGATGTTCTAATTCCTCTAAGAGGGACTGCCTCCAGTGGGATCATGGCCATCTATACACTCTGTTCCTTCTCCTTTACCAATTTATCCATTTGTTCTTTCATATCCCTTATCTGTGCATTATGTTCCATGATAATCTTCAACATTTCTTCTTTGTGGCCTTTTGTTTCAACCACCTCTTTGGCTTGTGAATCTTCTGTAGCTGGAAGCTTCAGTTGCTTTCTCAAGGATGTTGTATCATCATTCTTATTATTCAATAATTCCTCAGATTCCTTGACATTTTTTGGGTAATACTCAATCTTCAACACCAATTCTTCTAGTGATTTGATCTTTTTGTCCTTGGCCAAAGAAGATATTTTCTCCAGCTTCAATTGGGACTGAATGTTATTCAGAGACACCTGCAATTTTGAAGTAGTCAATGAGGTGTTTGTAAAGGTGGAGAATATCATCTCCTTAGTTTACCTATGCATTTCCATTTGATACACTCGATGGACATGTTTCACATCAAACTCAAAGGAAGTCTTCTTGTAGTTAGCAGATGTCTTGGGATGAGGAACTTGTTCTTGCAAGAATTCCATTTGAATTCTTCCGTTCTCTGTGTCAAATGCTAACAATAGTCTGTGTTGACAAGTGGAGGTCTATATCTAGAAATGGGCATATGTGTTGTTGTTGAGGACTTCATTCCTTTGTTTGATCTGTTTGTACTTGTCAAAGATATTTGAATTTGTTTGCTCATGAGATGATTCAATTGATAGAGTAGTGTATATTTTTTTTTTAGATGAAGATGTGGACACTATGAACTAGGTGTCTAAAAAGGTTGAGGAATGTGGTCCATCCATGACTATGGTGGACTGCATTTCTCCTTCTTTGAGCAAGTTTGGTGCATGATTGGTTTTGGCCTTTTTTATGTAAACTTGGAAGTCTTTAGTTGATACCTTTGTGACTGAAGGGGAAACTTCCTTTATTGCTCTCTTTTTTGTTTTCATTTGAGGTGTGTTGGTATGTGAAGCAGTGGCAGGGAGAGGTTGTTCTTCTGTTTGCAACAATGTGTTTTCTTGCAATTCTGTTTGGTTCATATACTTTTCCATTTTTGTCTTTTATATGTGAGCATAAGGAGTACTCCTTTGTTTGAATCTGAACTCTGAGATGACACAAAATGAGTCATAATTCCATGTGAAACTCTAAGTGAAACTCATCTGTTTCAAGAGGGTGTCTGCATCTTCTCCTGCTACTCTATTGTTGAATATGAAAGGGCCAATTTGGGTCTTAATTATGAGTTGTTGTTTCTTCTTGATTGCAACAAAATGGATATCATCAGAGTTCACCATCTTCCTAATGTATTCTAGTGAAAAATTCCTTACAGGGAGATATTTTAGCAATCTGTATGGTGGTAACTCACATACATACACTCTTATTTCAGTGTGGTTTTGATATAAATTTACCAATCTCCTATTTTGGCTATATCAGAGAGGTGAAGGATTCTCTGAATTTCTTCATTGATCCTTATCTCTATACTATTGTTTAGTATGAAAACCAATGGGTGATAAAATGGTCTATGAAATCCTTGAAGTTGAATTCAGTTGAATTTTTCCTCACAAGTGAGGTCCATGAGGTCATTGATTATGGGTTTCCTTCCTGGTCCAATTTTTGAAAAGCACATGGAAACCCGTCTGAATGAAAAAATAAGAACAAATACACCAACATTGAGGAATATCTGAACATTCCTTCTATTGAAAAATGGAAAAACTGATCATGTATGTTATCAATCAGAAACTAATTGAAATCAAATTGAATCATGGCTCTTTCTTTTGTGGAAAAAATGTACAAAAAACCTAATATAGGTTCATCTACCCATTCATCTGAGAAGTATCCTAACAAGTAATAAAGAATGGAAATGATCTGGTTGGCCCTGACAGAGAAGATGGAGGATGGATAGGGAGGATTTTTCTTGGGCAATTGAGCATCTTCTGGAAGAAAAATCTCAAAAATATGGGCTCTTTAGGGGAAGGAGAGATTCTCGTAGAGGTCATTCAGGGCTTTGACAGAAAATGAGATTGCAGGGTCATTTTTTGGGATTTGCAACATCTGGTTAATGGATTTGGGGGTAATTGTGAACAAGGTTTCGCTATAAGAGGAAACAATGGCCCTTTGGTCGGGAAGATAATGAGCTTGGAATTTCAAATCAAATTTAGGGAAGTGGAAGGTCTGAGGGAACATGTACAGACAAATTGCACTCTGAGAGTCCAATTTAGTCGCTTTGATCTAGGAAGATATATTTTAGCCAAAATTTCAATTCAAAGAAGTTGGATTCACACTTCGGTTCTATGATCTTGTAATCCTTATCTGCCAGGGAGATGTGATCCAGGTCGACAGGAGGGAGAAGAATCAGATTCTCAGACGTTTAAGTGGATTTGTCTTTGGGGGCCATGACTAACAAAGTTTTAAGGTTGATTAATGGCGGACTGTAATTACCCGAGTTAATTGTGCCTATTGACAGTGAACAATTATGGTAGTTGGCTTGAAAGCTTTCTTTGGCACGATGTCCATAGTGTTTGCATAGGAAAATAGTGTTACAAGGTGAAGAAACAATGTTTTACAACACAATGGAGGTGTTTGTTATGGCGCGGGTGTTATAACCCTAAATTGCACCACACATGCAGACCTGACATCAGGCCATCTTACTTACTATTTTTGCCAAGCCAATACAAAACAACTCTTCTTAAAAACACAATTTTTGAAGATGTACGTGCCCTGCACCAATACTTCCCATGTATGTACGCTAGCTGCACCACTACTGCCCGCGTACGTAGGCTAGCTATGCCATTACAACCCACGTATACCCACAAAAGTTGCAAAAAATAAAAAGTTGCAAGGGATTTGGTGGGATTACGGGCTATTGGGTAGTTTCCCAACCAATTGACTGCCTATAGCCCATCACCCAACCGAATAACAATCTTTTGTCATATAAAAGGAGGTGTTGGGGTCCAATTCCAAGGAGAAACATAGCAACAGTGAAACTTTGCCCATTTTTCTTTCTTCTCTTGCCCCAAGAATTTGCAGCCACATTGTGAGTTTTGAGCCAGAATTATCTATTCTTGCCCTTTTCCTCATCCATAAGCCTATGCCCATTCTCTATAGAGAAGTGTGAGAAAAGAAGGATATGTGGAAGCAGTTGGATCTTGGTGAAGAGGATCCTAGGACCGGGTTCGAGGAGTAGTCACCGATCTCATTTTGTAAGCAACTCTGTGATATTAATATAAAGAAGTACTTTTTCCATCCCACCATATGATGTGTTCAATATTCATGTTTGATTTACATTTTGTTATGACATCTAACATACTAATTCATATATAGAATGCATGTTCATAGTTTCTTGTTTTTCTTTTGGTGAATGCAGGTCAGCCTTGGGAGGATATTTGCAGTCAAGAAGCGACCGAACGCATAGGGATCGACACTAGATGTGGAGTTTAAGGTAAGACTACCAGATCCCCATACTTTGTACTTTATGCATGAATGTGGGGTGTTTTCGAGATAGTTTTTAAAAGTAGGAGACTTTAGATGGTTAGCTCTACTAGCACTTTAGAACCCTAGTGTAGTCAGTAGGGGGGTTTTCCCACTATAGAAGAATTGGCGACCATACTGGTTTTCCTAGGATATTGAATCAAATGACAGATACTCTAGCTAATCAAGTATTAGATTTGCATATTGCACACACGTAAGAAAAATCACACACATACACATGTAAATACATTTGTAAATAAATGTAACCCATAAGACAAAAATGTGTACATATATATATATATATATATATATTTATCAAAAGTATTAGAGTACATAGGTGGGCACAAGCACCTCAAAAAATAACGAGTCTGGTATATAACGCGGGGCTTATGCCCTCAAAAATATACAAAGAGTGCCCTTGACACGAAAATGGTCCACTCTAAGCTAAGCACGAGGCCTATTGGCCCTGCCATAGTGAACTACAACGTTTTCTAAACACTAAAATAGTTGGACCCAGGTTCGTGGCACCCCAACAACATGAGGCTACATAGATGGTGGGAGATCCTCGATCTCGGCCATGGGCAAAGGGGAAACTTCTATGTAGAGGCAAAGCATGGGAAAGAAGCAAGGATGGTAAGACACCACATGCATAATCACATCAAGGTATGACACCATCAAAGGTTGATGATAATGTTAAAAGGAATAATGCATGTTTTTACTGTGGCAAGCTTACACACTATGCTAGAGATTGTTTGAAAAAGAAATATAATGAGTCCAAACATAGAAATAAAAGGCATACTCATCACTTTGTTGATAGAGGAGAAACAATGCATGGTGATTTCAAAAATCTTAAGCTATTTCTTTTAGATGTTTCCTTGTCAGTTGAAACAGATGACTCGAATGCTTGGTTTGTTGATTTTGGTGCCTCCATACATATATCTTGTAATAAGGATTGGCTTGAAAATTATCATAAAACTAATAATTGTGCTAATATATATCTTGTGGATGATTGATCACATCAAATTAAAGGATATGGTGATGTGTTTTTAACCTTGCGAAAAGGTTGTGTTAAACAATTTCAAAATGTCATGTATGTTCTTGGTATAAAGAAGAACTTAATATCACTTTCCACCATAGCAAATCAAGATTTGAAAGTTGAATTTGTAAAGATGCATTTTTTGTAAAAGATATATAGATCATTACAAGATCATTGCAACAAGAATCAGAGTTGGAGGATTATACAAGATTGACGTGACAAGGAAGGGTCATCAAGCGTTAACATCTACAACCATATCAACGGAAGAAGAACTAGGGCATCAAAGGTATGGGCATCTTAATTGTAATGATTTGTTGCTACATAAAAAAAATGAATGGTGGAGGGACTTCCCTTGCTTAAGATTGAACATATTGCTTGTGAAGCATGTGCACTAGCTAAACAACATCGGGAATAATTTCCTACTCATACAGATAAAAGAAAAAGAGAAATTCTTAAACTAGTGCATATGTTTTTGGTCCCATGCAAACAAGATCACTTGGTGGACCATACTATTTTCCAATCTTTATTGATGATAGCACTAAATATACTTGGGGTTATTTTATGAGGAAAAAAAATGATGTCTTTGAGTATTTTCAAGAATTTAAAAACTCGGTTGAAAAATAAACAACCATGTACATCAAAATCCTAAGATCATATCAAGAAGGTGAGTACACATTAGGATCATTAATCATATATTGCAAAAACAATGGAATTCTACAATAGTATACAATGCCTCATACTTCTCAGCAAAATGGAGTAGTTGAGTGGAAGAACATAACTTTAGTTGAATGTGTACAAAACATAATAAAAGGTAAAAATATTACTAATGGTTTTTGGGCTGAATCAATCAATACTGCATTTTATTTAAAAAATACAAGTCCAACTAAAAGTATCAATCATAAAACTCATTTTGAAGCACTTTATGGCTATAAACTAGTAGAATTAAAGCACCTAAGAGTATTTGGAAGCAAATCCTTTTCTCATGTTCCCAAAGAAAATAGGAGAAAACTTAATGCCAAAGCAATCAAGTGCATTTTCATTGGTTACAGTTATGATCACAAAGCATATAACATGATTGATCCCGGCACACATAAAGTTTTTGCGAGTATAGATGTACTATTTCATGAGCATGCAAATGAGGAACATAAGGTGGATAATTACGATGCATGACATATCCCTTGTAACTATGATGAAAATGTCAAAGAATTAGCAGATGTTGAACAAGAAAAAGAACACGATGAAGATTCAAATAGCATGGACACTTCAAGTAGCCAGGCCATGCCAAGAGGAGGAGGAGATACACCACAAAGTAGAAGAACAGGTGAAAGTAGTGAAGCACCAAGGAGGTCAACATGAAAAACTCAACCAACTATAAGATATAAATATTATACAATAATGACTCAAGTAATGAATGTCGTGGAACCATTAAATTTTGAACAAGCTAAAGAACATAAAAAATGGAGGGATGCCATGAGAGAAGAATATGATTCCATAATGAAGAATGAAACATGGGAATTAACATAATTGCCTAAAAATAAAGTCTCAATTGGATCTAAAAGGTTGTTCAAATCTAAATTTAATGTTGATGGTAGTATAGATAAATATAAAGCTATATTGGTTGCCAAAGGTTATTCACAGAAAGAAGGAATTGGTTATGAAGACACTTTTTCACTTATAGCTAAGATGAACACCATTAGATCAATGATTGAATTAGCTACAAAACATAATTGTAAACTACATCAGTTGAATGTTAAGTCTACATTTTTGAATGGGGAATTAAATGAAGAAGTTTATCTTGTTCAACCAAAGGGGTTTGTGAAGCAAGGTCAAGAGAGTCTTCCTTGCTGGTTAAAGAAAGCTTTATATGGACTGAAACATGAACGAATATTTCTGTATGTAAATACTAATACTTTCTTCTCTAAAAAATGTTTTATGAAAAATAAAAGGGATCCTAATTTGTATATCAAGACAAATGAGAAGGGGCATATTGATTTGACTTCCTTGTATGTTGATGATCTTATCATAAAAGGCAATGCATCTAGTTGATTGAAAAAATCAAAAGATAATTTTCATAGGTATTTGAAATAATGGATCCTGGAGAGATGCATTATTGTTTAGGCCTTGAAGTATGGAGAGAATATGGTAAGACATTTTTCACACAAAGTAAATATACAAAGGAATTGCTTAGAAAGTTTAATATGAATGAATGTAAGACTGTGTCTATTCCATTAGAAAAAGAATGTTAAACTCTATAATCATGACGAAACAAAAGAGGTGGACAATACTTTGTATTGAAAATTGGTGGGAAGTTTGAACTATCTCACCACTACTAGGCCAACCATTGCATATTCAGTCAACATCATTAGTCAATTCATGACTAAGCCTCGTGAATGCCACTGGAAAGTAGTGAAGAGAGTCCTTCTATACCTAAAAGGGAATGCTAATTTTGGTATTAAATATACTGATACTTTTGATGTTGAGTTGACAGGTCATTTTGATTCGGTTTGGGATGGAAATCCTGAAGACAGAAAATCAACCACAAGTTATGCATTCAAAATTGGATTTGGGATCATGTCATGGAGCAGTATGAAAAAACCAATTGTTTCTTTGTCATCAACTAAAGTTGAATACAAATCCCTATGTAGTTTTTCTTGTGAGGCATTTTGGTTGAGGAAGATTCTTGAAGATGTGGGTAAAGAACAAAAAGTGCCAACAATTATCAAATGTGATAACCAAAGTTCCATAAAACTAGCCAGCAATCCTGTGTACCATGCCAGATCGAAGCATATTGAGATACACCATCATTTTGTAAGAGAGGATATAGAGTCAGGAAATTGACTTAATCTGTTGTAATGTTGATGATAATATGGTTGATGTTTTTACCAAGCCTCTTGGAAAGGAAAAAATTGAAATATGTATAAATTAGTTAGGAGTTGTAGAGAATTCCTTTCCCCATTAAGGGGGAGTGTTTGGGAAATAATGTCAAAATAAATGAAACCGTTTGGTTGCCCATGGAGGTTACAAAAATGTTTGGCTTTTCATTCTCATGAAACGTATGTCTAATTTATCTATAAGTGAGAAAGGTGTGTGTGGGAAATTAAACTCACAAGAGTCTATTCCTCCCTTTGTGATGTGTATTTGTATTTCCACTAGTTCCTCGTCATTTTTTTTCATGGATGACAACATTCATAGAAGAAATCCAGGTGAAATGCACTATGACCTCTTTGATGTGGATAATTTGGCACAAAGTGCTTAGAACTTGGCCCACTTGGCCCCTTATTAGCTTCAACATCACAACCACCATTGTGCACCCACTACGTGGAGGGCCCAATGTCAGCGATCCTTGGGAGTGAGAGATATCCATTATATCACGTACTTTCAATACCCCAAATTTTGGTTTTGGTTCAAATCTTTTTGTAAGAATCCTATCACATTTATTCATTATTTGTTCTTTATAAATGAATAATAAATCAACTTTCCTTCCTTCTGAAAGAAAGTGGGGAGAATAACAAGAATTGAATCTAAATGGGGAGGATAACAATCATTCCTCTTAATTACTTGACCTAAAATCAATTAATTTAAAAATCTCCAAACTTATTAAATAAATTTATTAATTAATTATTTAAAATTTAATTAGATAATAAATATTATTATTTCATTTAATTATATAATTAATATTTTTATTTTTCACCATATTT
>JZKD02S1660368.1:36989-50086 GCA_000966675.3 Picea glauca | reverse complement strand
ATTTAAATTTAAATTGGGTATATAATTTTTGAATTATTTATTTAATTGTATTTTTAGTTATTAATATGAATTATTTTTAATATTTAAATTATTATTATGTAGAAATGTGTTTTTTTATAAGTTAGTATAAGGTAAATGTGTAATTTATTAGTATAAGGTAAATGTGTAATTTATTTAATGTTCAACATGGAGTTGACAAATGACATTTATAAAAGAAATTAATAACCAATTTTTTTTAATGTCTATCATAAATAAAATATTTCAATGTCCACCTTAAGTAACATAATTTGATATCATATGTTTGAATAAAAAACAAATTTTATTCCTCTCATAAGTGTTTTTTACATCTAAGTATGAGGTAGGCGTGTAATTCCTTCAATGCTTAACATGGAGTTGACTAGTGGTATTAAAAAAAGTATTTCAATGTCAATAAATCAATTAAAAGTAAAAAGAAAATCTTATGGTTAGAACATTTCAATGGTATGTTGCAAATGCAAACCTTAACTTCAAATTCAAACTCTTTTAGAGTGCAAAACCTGAGGAAAGGTTTGCACTTCTAGGTATTTGTTCCCTCTAGATGCATGATAAATCCAGGGTTAAGATAGATCTTGGTTAAAATATTTTAATCATATATTGCTCAATATGAAGAAGAAGTATAATTCCTTCCTTACTCAACATGAAGTTTAAGAATATGTATTTCTTTTTATGAGGTCAAAAATTCAAAAAGAAAAATGTAATTTTTTCTTTATTTTTTATTAAATTTACAAATTGCAATTGCAAAATTTATTGAGATACTTGAAAAGTGTACAAATTGATTGAGATACCAAAACAAAGTGTAAAAATTAGGAAAATTTGCTATTAATAATTAATAATTTTATAATATAATATTAAAATTAAGTTTGATTCATATTGTACATTTACCATAATGAGTATAGCTAAATATTAATGAAAATTCACAAAAATAAAAAATAATAATAACAATTTTATAATATAATTGAGTTTTTATCATACTTTAAATAAGTAGTCTTACTTTACTTTGGTTCAAACTAATATTTTCAAAAACAAAGTGATGTTTTGATATCACGGTGAGAGATATAGAAAATGAAGGTTTTATACAGAGGTGTGTTTAGTGGTGGTTCTGAACTCAAGGAAAAGGTATATGTGGCGAGTGGATATGAAGGGAGATCTCCATGTCTATGGTGATTCAAACACCTCAAAATTTCAGCTTATATTCCACATTGACAAATAATTAAGAGAGGTCCTCCAAATAATTAAGAGAGGTCCTCCATTGTACATGAGAATTTAGTGTTGAGTTATAGATATAGTTAGAGAATGAGGATGGGCTATCAGGTATAATTGAGGGAAATAGTGGCATTGAAGCAGTGTTAGTTGACATTCAAATGGACCTTAAGGGTTTCGTGCAAACTAATTCTTTGAGTGTGGAAAAGGAAGGGAGCCTAAAAGTTACCAATATGAAGAAGGTTGTCCTTTCGGATTCAGAGTTGGTGGTGTTAACACATAGGATGTACAAGAGTCAAGGTTTTTCAAATTTTTTAAATTTTGATTAGTTTAGTCTCAGAAGGATACCATTAGTCTTTGTCAGTCATGTGATCATTCCTTATTGTATGACTCATTTGTTTAAGCTTGTCAGTTTAAGTCATAGATTCATCTTCTCAAATGTTTTTGAGTCATGTTTCATGTCAAATAAATCATGTTTTGATTTTCTCTTAAGACTAGAACGCTGATGAGAGTCCATTTATGAAAGTCTTGGTGTCATGATGGTGGTTGTCATCATTAGCAAAAGAGGGAAAGTATTGGTCATATCTTCATAGTTTAAAGGTCACCATCAAGTGTTAGGTCCAAAACAAGTGTACAATAGGTCTTAAATATCTACCCAATTGTTTAAGTGTTGTGTCAATTGTCAAATTGCATGTGCTAAAAACTCTCCTAAAAGTTTGCAGTGATTCAAAAAATAGATCATGCGCCAAATATTTCATGATTATGATTTTGCAAACATGTATGATGATGGATTCTAGATTTCAGTGCCATCTCCTCATCAATCATCTTCAAAGGGTCGGTTTCAAAAGGGGGATTTATCATTTTTATCTCCATTTACATTTGCAAAGAATGCACTACAGACTGGTTCAATTCATTGTGAACTGTAAGTGCGCTGCGAACTACTTTTCACTGCGAACTCTCTATAATGGTTGATGGTGGATTAAAAGCTTAAAGGAATGTCAATTTAGTTTTTTGCAACAATAAGTGAGCTTTATATACTAGGTACTTTGCTTGATGTTAAAATTTTGTTTCCTGAAAACTTATTATCATCAAACCCTAGTTGTTGCAAGCTTTCCTTAATTAGTTCATACCCTCTTTGTTTAAAGCCTTCATGTAGTCTTTGGTTACCTATTCTCATCATCAAAATGCAAGATTATATTTATTTCTTGTAACCACTATATATTGTGGCTAACTGTTATTGCGGTGAACTGTTAGCGCTGCGAACTGGATGCACTGCGAATCCTCTGGTTTTCTCAGTTGATAAAACTTTAGTTGACCTCATTTTCGCTCAGGTTTGAAAAACAACATTTCACTCAAGATCATATTCCTCTCCATACCTTCGAAATTACAAATCCTTCTAATGAAAACCATAGTCTAAAATTCATTGTTGCAAACTTAATAAGCGCGCTTTGAATTGAGAAATCACACTGCAAACTCCTCGTTTTACACAATTGCTCCGAAATTTTGTCTATTTGAGATTTCATCTAGTTTTGGGTTGTCATATTTACCTCCAATATCCTAGCTTCAGTCTTATTTCATTTTCTACAGTGTTTCTTTAGCATAAAATCATTTTGACAACAAACCTTATTTTTTGCAAAATCAAGTAGTAAAACCCTAAATTCATGAGTTTCCATCACATACTCTGGAAGCAACTGTTATCAGAGGGGGAAGTTTTGACTTAGTCGTCATGGACACTCAGTAAGGGAAGACAATTCATAAAGGAGGGGATATTTTCAGGGCTGATCCCCATGACCTGCAACTAATAAATTCAGATCCATTTTTCAAAGAGTGGGTTGTCTAGATTTTTGTGAGAAGATGCAGAGAGGCACCCTGAGGTTTCCAAGCAGTTTGCATTGAATTTCAATGGGGTAAATACCAAATATGGTACACTAGAGTTTGAGGTTACAGAGAAATCCATTTCTACAACTACAAAGATATCGGTTTAGGGAGAAAAATGGTTCAAGGCCATGTCTTTGAAGTCTGCATTTTCTAAGGATTTCTTAAAGCCTGAATATCAAGAAGATAACCTATCCAAGGGAGTTCCTATGAATCATATGTTGGAGTATTTTATAAGATGCTCAAATTCATTCAGAGCTATTGATGCATATTACTATAAAAGAGCCCTTGAATCTACCCTTCTATCTTCTCAGAAGGCTTGGGAAGATGTCAGCTAGAGTTCAAGCCAAGTCCAAGAAGGTGGATACCAACATATTTCATTCTGGTCTGATCAAGATGCTAGTGTTAAAAGAAATGAAAAATACTAATAGTGATTGGGATGGTTTCCTAGTTGCATCTAGATTTCATCCATATGTTGTCAAGACACCACAAACAAAGAGAAAGCCAACTACCTTTGTTGAAAATATTGTGCACATAGAGTCCAGTAAAAGGAGGAGGATGGTTAAAAAGAATAAGTCATCTCAATCAACCGATAATATAGGGGAATGCCTTTCACAACCTCTTGATGAAGAAAATTATCCTATTGAAGAATTTTCACCTATGGAGACATCCTCTAGCAAAGCAAGGAAAATGAAGGGAAATAAACTTGTTTTTTCTCCACCTATTGTTGCAGAATCGGGCATGCCTAGAAGACCATTTACCATATCAACAACAAGGAAACATGAATCTGTGGAAGAGAGTGCATCCAGAGCACCATCTCAACAAATAGTAAAAAACAAGCCTCTTAAAGAGCCAATAGAAATTAATGAGATCAAGTCTCCTTTTGATGAAAGTGATCCCAATTTCAAAAGGTTCAAGAGGCAACTGAAAGATGTAAGGGTTGAGAATGAACAATTGAAAGAGGAAAATCTGCAGGCCATGATTCAACTAAAGGAACATATTGATATGTGTGAAGAAACTGTTAAAAAAGGAAAAGCACATGGTTAATAGATCCTTACCTCTGCATAGGAAAATGAAGAGTGTGTATAGGCATAATAGATATTATCAAGTTGAAAACAAGAAGTTTAAGGAGGAAGTGCACCAGTTGAAGGAACATATTGCAACAAGGAACCTGGAGACAAAGATGAAGCATCATATCTGCATCAATACAATCGGGTTTTCTATGGTGTCTTATATATGCAGGATCATAACCCTAAAGAATATTTTTATCTTATACTGCTATAATTATTCTCATATGTTATTTTTGAAAGTCACTTTCATGATTTAGAGGTTGTAGCAGGAATTAACAAAGGTTTTAAGGCCTCTTGCATATTTTTGGCATCATTTACTATGTTTCAAGGAAAAATGACATCTATAGGAAATTTCACAATGCGTCGTGTTGAAGGCGCTATGAACTGCTAAAATTGAAACAAGTTGCAGTGCACTCGCTGTGAACTTGACAATTAGTTGGAATTCGAGTCGTAGGAGGGATGCAATTAGAAGAGGTTCAAGTAACTCCTCAGAGATTAGTTAGACATAAAGGGACACTTGTGCCTATGATCTAGCTCCATTAAATATCCATACAATGAGTTTTTTGCAGTTTTATTTATTACTGCCAACAACCTCATGAAATCTAGCAGTTTTTTATATGTTGGTTTGTTTTCCTACTGCCGCACCTCTCCCAGGTGAAGAATCCAGTGTAGCAGTTAGGTGGTAAGTCCTATAGGGACTTTTGATGTTATTTTCTATTTAATATGTAATCTTACTCCATAGGATGGTTCGAGTGCTTTTTTAGAGAACTCATATCTTTTGTTTCAGACTGTAAGTTTCCATATTATGTATGTACAAACTTAAGACTTTTGGATAACTAGAGATCATCTCCTTTTCTACTATCACATGATATATTCTTGTCTTTATTTGATGCTTGCTATTGATGAAATATTTGTCTTTAGTACTTGTTCATGAATGCAGTGAATGATGTATTGTTTATTTACTAGTGCAAGTGTTGTCAAAGCACACTTTCTTATTGATTAGGAGGTTCTTTCTTGATAATAATTCTATTGTATATGGCTTAGAAGTACCTGATGTAACCTGGTGCATATACTTCATATCTTTCTACTTATTCTTCCATCTTTCCATTTATTTTCTAAATACTGGTCTGAGATTTTTCAAGCCTTTCTTGTTGGAGTATGTTTTGTGGAACTTTTGTGTTGATATTTTAAACTGAGTATCTCATCCATTCATTACACCTGAACTAAAAAATTTATATTTTCAAAACTACAAATATATGATGGGTATTAGGATTGCACCTATAGCAGTATAGGTGTGACTTCTAGTGCTAACATTTCTGGCGCCATTGTCGGGGACGATAAATTGAATATATTTCCCTGGGATATATGACAAGGATACAACTGGTTTTGATGGTGTATAGAAACCAGTAACAAAAGAGACTACATAGTGCACTTGACGACTCCAAATTCAAATGTGGATCCTAAGAGAAGAAGAATGAGAGCTAATCCACATTCACCTCTAGCCACACTTGTACCATACCTAGAGAAAATCATAAAGAAGGGAAAGGCTTTGCAAGGAGCCTCATCTTCTAAATCTTCAAGTACTAATGGGAACCTACCTGGTTCTGTCTTTCATACACAGTTGTTATTTCTAAATCTGTTCATTTACTTGAGGTTCAAACCCATGTAAAAGTCCAACTAGAAGGTCATATTCTTGAACATACAAATCGTTCTCCTGATTTGAAAGAAAATATCCTTGAAATTTTTTATTTCCTTGCATCACCTGAAGTTGTTAAATGGTTCAGACTTGAAAGTTTAGAATATCCAAATACTAATTTACTAAAGTCCATTAAATCTAAAGGAAATGGATCTTCCTTCCCTGAGAAGACCTCAACATAAACATCAAGGACTAGCCCAATCCCTATCAAGTCTAAGTCTTCTAAAGTCTTGAAAGAGAATCTTTTTAGTGAAATCATTTTTCCTCTTCCTAGATTAGAAGAAGAAAGCTTTGAGACTTATGAATTTCCCTTAATTGTTGAGTCTGAAAATGAATATGTATTTGAAAAGGTTGAGGAAGGATTAGAGTAGGTGGAATGGGAATCCCTTTCTCAACAAAACAGAATGTTGAGAAGCAAAATACATCCCCTTAGTCCAAAAAGATATATTTTCCTATGAAGGCAGCCCCTACCAAAGAAATAGAAGGACAAAGCAAACAACCAGTGATAAAATCTCTTGCACACAAAGTGAAAGATGCTGGAAAATCTCTGTCTAATTTTAATTTTGAGCATGAAATTCAAAAAATTAATATTCATGTTCCCTTGCTTGAGCTAGTAAAAAATGAAGGTTTCAAAAAATCCTTTTTGAAGGTTTTGCGGCTCACATCTCATCCAACTCCTTCAGATTCTATCAATGTACAAGATGAGAAGCCTCCAGTCATATTGGGGCCCATGGTGGAAGGTAGAGATGATTCTTCTCCTCCATTTTACACTTCTTTGAATGTGCATAAAAATATCTTTCACAATTTTCTTATGGATTCGAATGCATCCCATAATCTGATGCCTAAGACTGTGATGGATGAATTGGGCTTGGAAATAACTAAAAAGTATCATGACATGTACTCTTTTGACTCAAGGAAAAAAAAGTATCTTGGGGTTATTAAAGATCTAGTTGTCACACTTTTCCAAATGCCTATGAAAAACATGGTCATGGACATTGTAGTTGCATATGTACCCCTCAAATTTGGGATTTTGTTTTATAGATCATGGATCAAGAAGTTAGGAGGAACTTTACAAATGGATCTTTCTTATGCTACAATACCAGTCTTTGGGGGTGAGCACATGAGATTGTATAGAGAAGCTCAACTGACCTATACAATTAGTGATGAGATAAATCCTACAAACCATACCATCTATGTTTTTTATACTGATTTGGGGTCTAATATTCATGATCTTACTAATTCCCCTCAACCACCCTTAGAGATAAAAAATAAACCATCAACAAAATGTGAAATAACTGGAAAGAGTGTTCAGTTGTGGAAGATGTATTTTGATGGTTCATATTCTAAATATGCAGCTGGTGTAGGAAAAATATTCATCTCTCCCTCAAAATAATTCATAACCTTGTCAGTCAAACTGGAGTTTGAGGTGACAAATAATATTCTAGATTATGAGGCTCTGATTATGGGACTCAAGGCTGCAAAGGACATGAAGATTGAGGGTCTAGCAGTATTTGGTGATGCTGAGTTGATTGTGTAGCAGGTAAAAACCATTTATTAGACTAAGCATGCTAGGTTAAGGTCCTACATAAAAGAAGTTTGGGATCTAGTAGACAACTTTTTCTCAACATTCAACATTTCTTAGATTCCTAGGAGCTCTACTTCAATAGCTAATTCATTGGTTGTTTCTGCACGTAATTTCAAAGTTCCCCTACCTTTCAAGATCAAATATGATGTTGAGATAAAATATAGGCCTGCCATTCCTGACAATGTCAAGCACTGGAAGGTTTTTGAAGATGATGAAGAATTAAAATGGTTTTTGGAAACAATGGATGAATTTTATGCCCTATATATTGACCAAGATTTAGATGATGGTCAGAATCTGCATAATGATAAATTTATGAATAAAATTGCAGTTCATAAAATTGTTCAATAATAATCATAGAAAGGCTCTTTGATAATAATCATGTTGTTGTTAAAATGAAAAGTTCTAAAGAAAATCTAGACCTAATAGATTGTAATTTAGGCACTGAAGAAGAGCCCAAACATGTAAAATTGTCCAAGAGTTTATCATAAAATCAGAGGGCTAAATATGTCAAATTGTTGAAAGAATTTTATGATGTATTTGCATGGAAGTATGAATACTTGAAGACTTATGATACCAACATCATTGAGCATATAATACCTTTAAAATATGACACTAAGACTTTCAAACAAAATCTTAAGAAGATTAATCCAATGTTATTGCATATTATGGAGAAAGAGGTTAAGAAGTTGCTTGATACTCAAATCATTATACCTTTGAGGTATTCTGATTGAGTAGATAATTTGGTCCCTGTCAAAAAGAAGAATGGTGAGATCAGGGTTTGTGTTGATTTCAGGAATCTAAATAGGTGTTCTAGAAAGGACAACTACCCTTTACCCAAGATGGAACACATTTTTCAAAGGGTGACAAGCTCAATGAATATTTCAATGATTGATGGGTTTTTAGGCTACAATCATATTTCTATGTTGCCATAGGACATAGAGAAGACAACATTTATCACTCCCTGGGATACATTCATGTATGCTATGATGCCATTCGGCTAATGAATGGAGGGGAAACTTTCCAGCATGCAATGGACATTGCATTTATTGGGGAGAAAGACAAGTTTGTGGTTATCTATCTGGATGAAATTATAGTGTTTTCCAAGTCTGATCAAGAGCATTACCAACATACTAGAAAAGTGTTTTTGAGGTGAAAAAAGTATGTTCTGTCCATAAATCCTGAAAAATCTCTTTTTTCCATGAAGGAGGGTAAGCTGCTAGGAAACATTGTCTCGGCTGAGGGTGTGAATATTGACCCCAATAGGGTAGAGTCTATAAAAAATATTTCTATTCCAAGGTATAAGAAAGAAATTCAGTCCTTCTTAAGTAAAATAAAATTTTTGAGGAGATTTATATCTAACTTTTTTGAGCTAGTGAAGTTTATCACTGCCATGTTGAGAAAAGGAAATGAAGTCAAGTGGACACTAAAAGATAAGATTTCTTTTGAGAAGATAATGCAAGCATTGGTTGATTCCCTGGTTCTAATAAGTCTTGATTACTCAAAGGAATTTCATATTTTTTCCTTTGCCTCTAATGATACACTAGGTGTTGTCCTTCTTCAGAAGAATTCAGATGGTATGGAGAATCCTATTTCCTTCTTTAGTAGGGATTTGAGAGATGTTGAAGTTAGGTATGATATAATGGAAAAGAAAGGTTATGCTTTATTCAAATATCTTAAGGATTTTAGGGTGTATGTTCTCCACTCAAAAACCATTTCTTATGTTCCCTCAAGTTTTGTTAAAGAAATTATGGTTCAGCCTGATATTGATGAGAAAAGAAGCAAGTGGATTGCTAAGATTTTAGATTTTAATCTGGAGGTGAAGCCCACCAAGATGATAAAAGGTAAGGGGTTAGATAGGTTTCTAGTTGAATCGATTTGTAAATCATTGGGAGTGAATTTCATGGGCACTAACACTGTAAATCATCATCTTGGAATTTAGAATAACA
Source organism: Picea glauca (assembly GCA_000966675.3). Classification (NCBI taxonomy): domain Eukaryota; kingdom Viridiplantae; phylum Streptophyta; class Pinopsida; order Pinales; family Pinaceae; genus Picea; species Picea glauca. The sequence continues at coordinate 40,675 of JZKD02S1660368.1, read as the reverse complement.
ACCTGCAAATTAACTCAAAGTTGGTACAAAGATGTCATCTATTTCTTACAAAATTGCAACCTCCTGTTGGACTTGAGAAGGCTAAGGTAAGATATCTAAAACTCAAGGAAGTCAAGTATTTCATTATTGATAAGATGTTATATTGGAAGGATCCTTCTAGGATTCTATTAAGATGTTTAGATCCTGAGGAAGAAAAGCAAATTATGATTGAATTTAACAGGAGTTTATGTTGGGGTCATCACTTCCGTCATACAATATACTCCGATCTCAGTATTTTTGGCCTAATTTATTCACTGATGCGTGTAAAAATACCAGAACATGTGATAAATGCCAGAGATTCGTAGGCAAACAAAAGATCAATTGTTTTCCTCAGAAACCAATTTTGGTATCTGGTCCTTTCCAATAGTGGGGATTAGATTTTATTGGAGAAATTCATCCATCCTTTAATGGTCAACACCGTTGGACTCTGACTGCTATAGATTACTTTACTAAATGGATAGAATCCATTCCCACCAATATTAATGCAACACACAAAGTAACCATTATTTTCTTAGAATATATTATGTCAAGATTTGGTAGCCCAAATAAAATTGTCATTGATAATGCATCAACCTTTAAAGTTGATCCCCTGGTGAAGTTTTGTGAAAAATTCGGGATTCAACTTATCCATTCCACTCCATACTACCCTCAAGGTAATGGATTAACAAATTTCTCCAACAAGAGCTTAGTGAAGATCATCAAAAATTTGTTGGAAGACAATAAAAAGTCATGGGATTATAAGTTGAAGTTTCCCCTTTGGGAGATAGAGTAACAACTAAGAGGTCAATTGGTACCACACCATTCCAACTCGTTTATGAAACAAAATATTTTTTCCCTGCACAATTAACTTTACCTGTGGAAAAATTTCTTCAAGATCAAGGAGGGGAAACAGATGACATGGTCAGAAGGATGCATCAACTTTTGGAAGTGAAAAAAACTAGAGAGAAGATGTTTGACAAAGCGCGAAATCATCAACAAAAAATTAAAGAAGTTTTTGAAAAGAAGGTAAAGAAGGAATATTTTTATCTTGGAGACATGGTGCTCAAGTGGGATGCTCAAAGGCAAGATAAAGGAAAGAATGGTAAGTTTGAAGCTATATGGGTAGGCCCTTTTAATATTTATGAATTCTTGCACAATAACACTTTTAAGATGAAGAACTTGGAGGTTGATGAAATTTCTGGTGGCTCGGTGAATGGGAATTTTCTCAAAAAATACTTTTACTAAATCTGTGGGTGGATTTATTCCATTGTAAATACTAGTGTGTTTAGCTAGTTTTTTATTATTATTAAATAATGACTCCATGCCCAATGGATAAGGCACTGGAACTACAATGTTCTTAGAGCCTAGAGCCAAATGATAACACATAGGATGTACATGATTCAAGGTTTTTAAAATTTTTTAAATTCTGATTAGTTTAGTCTCAGAAGGATACCATTAGTCTTTGTCAATCATGCGATCAATCCTTATTGTATGAGTCATTTGTTTAATCTTGTAGGTTTAAGTCATAGCGTCATGTTCTCAAAGGTTTTTAAGTCGTGTTTCATGTCAAATAAATAATGTTTTGTTTTTCTTTTAAGACTGTAAACATGATCATATTAAATTTATGAAATTCTTGGTGTCATGATGGTGGTTGTCATCATTAGCAAAAGAGGGAAAGTATTGGTCATATTTTCATAGTTTAAAGGTCACCATCAAGTGTCATGTCTGAAACAAGTGTACAAGAGGTCTTAAAGATATACCCAACCATTTAAGTGTTGTGTCAATTGTCAAATCACATGTGTTGCAAACTCTCCTAAAATTTCACAATGATTCAAAAAATAGATCATGCGCCAAATCTTTCATGATTATGATTTTGCAAACGTGTTTGATGATGGATTCTAGTTTTTAGTGCCATCTCCTCATCAATCATATTCAAAGGTTCGGTTTCAAAAGGAGGATTTATCATTTTTATGTTCATTTCCATTTGCAAAGAATGCGTTGCAAACTGGCTCATTTCGCTGTGAAATGTCAGTGCGTTGCAAACTGCTTATCCCTGCGAACTCTTTGTAGTGTTTGATGGTGGATTAAAAGATTAAAGGACTATCAGTTTGGTTTTCTACAACAAGAAGTGATATTTATATACCAGGTGATGTTTTTGATGTTCAAATTCCACTGCCTGAAAATGTATTATCATCAAACCCTAGTTGTTGCAAGCTTTCCTTAATCAGGTCATACCGTCTCAGTTTAAATCATTCATGCAGTCTTTGGTTACTTGTTATCATCATCCAAATGCAAGCTTATATTTATTTCTTGTAACCACTGTATATTGCTTCTAATTGTTATTGCTACGAACTATTAGCCTTTCTAACTGGATGCACTATGAATCCCTATTTTTATCAGTTGATAAAACCTTAGCTAACCTTGTTTTCACTCAGGTTTGAAAAAAATCATTTCAATCAAGATCAAATTCCTCTCCATACCTTTGAAATTGCAAACCCTTCTCATGAAAACCCTAGTCTAAAATTCATTGCTGCAAACTTAATCAGCGCGTTGCGAACTGAGAAATCACGCTGCAAACTCCCTGTTTTATATAGTTGCTCCAGAATTTGTTTATTTGAGATTTCATCCAATTTTGGGTTGTCATATTTTCCTCCAATCTCCTAGATTCAATCTTATTTCAGTTTCTGCAGTGTTTCTTTAGCATAAAATCCTTTTGACAACTAACCCTATTTTTTTCAAAATCAAGCATTAAAACCCTAAATTCATCAGTTTCCATCACATACTCTGGTAGAAACTATTATTAGAGGGGAGATTTTTGACTTAGCTATCATGGACACTCAACAAGGGAAGAAGATTCATAAAGGAGGGGAGATTGTCAAAGCTGAGCCCCATGACCTGCAACTAATCAATTCAGATCCATTTTTCAGAGAGGCATTTCAGAGAGTGGGTTTCCTAGTTTTTTGTGAGAAGATGCAGAGAGGACACCCTGAGGTTGCTAAGCAGTTTGCATTGAATTTAAATGGGGTAAATACCAAATTTTGTACACTGGAGTTTGAGGTTATAGAGAAGTCCATTTCTACAGCTATAGAGATACCAGTTCAGGGAGAAAAATGGTTCAAGGCCATGTCTCAAAAGTCTGCATTTTCTAAAGATTTCTTAAATCCTAAATATCAAGAAGATAACCTATCCAAGGGAGTGCCTAGATATCATATGCTGGAGTATTTTGATAAGATGTGTTGTAGGAAAATCTCCCTGCGGAGAGGTAGATCACCTCTAGAGCTTGACCTTAACCCTAGACAGAAAAATGCTTAATGTGGACACTGACTTCCTTTCAAATCTATCTAAACTAATACATGAGAAGGAAGGATAACAGAAGTACCTCTTAATCGAAATTTGTCCCTGCACGCTCCGAGTTGCGCTCCAATCCTTTGCTCCCCATTGAGTTCTACAGACAAACAAGATACGACTACTTCCTACTCTATTGATATTAGCTTGAAAACAGATCTACCAATTAATGATAAGTTCATGTAACATCAGACACAAACCAGAAAGGAACAGGCCAAGCGTGTCATATTAATGAGAATAACGACAACAGTACTTACAATCGTAGATGCGAATGCGACAGCTTCGTCAAGTCCCCTTCGTCTAACCCTTGCTCAAAAGATCCA